>VXBR01000356.1:403234-434658 GCA_013400215.1 Cisticola juncidis
TTTTTTGCAGTTGCTTGAAATATTCAGTTAACTTCTCTTAATCTCTTCTTTTGAATGACTTTGTGTCATCCACAAGAATGACTTAGTGTTTTATTTTAGAGAAAAAACAGAATGATTATCAATTTCTTGTCCCCTAAATTTAACCGGGCTTAATTGTGGAATTACATTTCTGTATTTATATACATATATATATATATGTGTATGTACATAAATGGTTGTTTTTCCTTTTTAGGCTGATGAAAAATTCACTGTACTGATAAGCTTTATGTTGCCAGCTGAAGATTAATTTTTGCTTTTTAACAATATTTTATTTTAACTTCTTTTAACTGACTGAAGGCAGCAAACAAGGATCTTCACTATTTCACTCTCCTGCAAGCCACTGATTGATGAAGGGATTTTTTCCTGCATGTGTGTCTATATATGTATATTCACATATGCATATGCTAATTATTCTCCAAGTTCATGTCCAAATTGCTAATTTGACATTTTTAAATGGACAAAAGTGATATTTTGTGAAACAGCGCCAAGTTTGCATGCACACAAAAACTGAAATATTTGTCTGCATGTGGTGATTTGAGTGAGAGTGGGATTTTTCAGCTCTTCCTCAGCCCTCTGTTGCCCCACCTTTGAAAAGTGGCTTGATTTCAATTTATGCAGAATAAACTGTGCCTCATGCAGGGACTGCATTGGTACGTGCAGGGGACATTTTTTAATTTGGGCAAAGTGTACAATATATCATACATGTTTGCTAAGTTGTAACAATTTAAGATCACTTTCTTCAAGAAAAATCTGGACTCTGGAATGGCATCAAGTTTTGTTGGAGCTGAGACAGAAGTGAAGTGTGCACAAGAATTATTTAGTTCATCTCTGGGCTGCTTTTTAGGTGTTGTGGAGGGAAAAAGGGAGAGGAGGTGTAGTTGCAGGCAGAGGTCAATGTAAAGAAGTTGAGGTAAATCCAAACTGTTCTATAATGCAAATAATTTGCTTTTCTCCCTTTTCCTTGTCCTTTTTCACCCCTGCTCTCTGTCCCACCACTGACCTTCCCATGCCTGCTCTGTTGCTCATCCGAGGTGATGATGTGGAAGAAATGGCAAATTTGGGGTGTACACAGCAAATTTGGGATGTACACGTGGCAAATTTGGGATGTACACGGCAAATTCGGGATGTACACGTGGCAAATTTGGGATGTACACGGCAAATTTGGGATGTACACACGTCAAATTTGGGATGTATACCCGGTAAATTTGGGATGTACCCATGGCAAATTTGGGATGTACACACAGCAAATTNTACCCGGTAAATTTGGGATGTACCCAGGGCAAATGGGGGATGTACACGGCAAATTTGGGATGTACACACGTCAAATTTGGGATGTACACACGGCAAATTTGGGATGTGCACATGGCAAATCTGGGATGTACACAGAGAACTAATGGAGTCCCTGGGGTCCTGCAGATCTCCTTGGCTTTATCTGCTCAGTTTAATTAATGTAACCAAGCGAGTGGATGAGCACTTTCTGTAGGAGTCAATAGGAAGGGTGTTTGGAAAATGAATGAACTGCTCAGATTAATTGTGAGGCTGCCTGCCTGAACAGCCTGGTGAGAGACTCAGAAGGAAGTGCCAGTGCCTTTATATCCAAAAGATTTCTTTATTAAAAGTTGTTAAAAATCGCAATATCATCAGATATCAGACTGGACTGAAGATAATGCTTTATTGTTAATGTTCTAGTATTAACAATTGCAAACTACTAATTGCTGTTAGAGAACAATTCGTATGAATATCGATCTCAATCAGCTCAGCTGGATTTTTGGGACTCTTCATAAGGATGGCCAATTCTAATAATAATTAGAAAAATGCATTTTCTAAAATGTACAGTGGTAGACTAGTCAGCAGAAAGATTTAAATCAAAGTTTTGTGTGAAATACTTTATAGGAAAAAAAGCAAAAAACAAAGACCAGATGGTAACAGGATCCAGTTAAGGAATTCTGGGTTTGCTTTGCATTTCTTTAGTCATTTTAGAGATAATTTGTCTTTTGAGTCTACATTTTTTTTTCCTGTTCATTTTATCAAAGTGCTGCTTACCTATAGTTTACCAGTATTTTTAAACAGATTTCCTAAAGGGAGGATATATGTGATGAAATTTTTGGCTGCATTTTAGGAATATTTTGAACCCATTGGTTGATTCTATCTGCAGCCCCTCTGTTGTTGTTTTGACTGCCACTCACGTAACACCTGGATCTAAACGTGCAGCCAGTCCTGTGAATGGCAGGAGCAGGGAAGAGCAAGGAGGAAAATCCTGAGTGCTCAAAGGAAGGAACTTGTCAGCAGGCACTGTGCTCAAGTTCAGACACAGCCTTTCTTTTTTCTCTCCCATTTTAGCATGAAATCAATGGGGAATGCATAATTTTTTAGATGTGTCTGAGATTGCAGAGCAAATGTTCACCAATGAGACTCTCAGCTGCCACACAATCTGGCACAGCTCCTTTCTGCTCCACAGCTCCCAGTTGCATTCAGCCCACTGTCGATGTGATGCCTCTTTTTGGCTTCTTGCCCATCTGTTTTAGTAATTACTGTCATATAAACTGATATTTCCAGACTAGAAACCATGTTGTTGTGAGATAAACCCGTTGGAGTTACCTTTTGTGACGTGTTCACTGACTTCTTACTTTAAACTATAAAATTTGCATTAACATTTCCTGCAATACATAGAGAAGGATTCTACGATTTCTATTTTTTTTTAACATAAGGAGTTATAATGAAATAGAATCAGATTTTGATAACGTTTCCTTTTTATCATGGCTGTAGGACTTTCACAGTTTTAGCTCTTTTTTTATTTTTTTTTTTAGGATCACAATAAGAAACAGTGTCCTTGAATTTGTGTTAATAAGTTTTGGCAGACATAGTTTTTTAAGTGTAAAATATACAAGAAGTGCTTTGCCCTATCCAAATCGTCCATTAGCACAACAGGACCATCCAAAATGACATCATTACATATGCCAGCTAAAGCACAAAGCTTTCAGGACAGTGAAGAGCAGCTTTATTCTGACAGAAATTGAGTAGAATCAAAGGTGGAATTTAAAAAAAGGGATCAGAGAGCATCCTATCAGCAACTTCACCCATTAACAGCCCCAGGGGCAATGCAGAGGAGCCAACACAAATATGAGAGTGTGCCAAGGCGCCAGATGCCATCACTGCAAAATCTCTGCCCCAGGTTGGCATCTGAGCCTTGGCCTGGCAGCCACAGGGGAGGGAAGGCTGGGCAAGGAGCCTTGGGGGGCTGCAGAGAAAGCAGAGAAAGGGTCTGTCTGTCCCCTCTGTCTGTCCCCTCTGTCTGTCCCATAGAGGGCTCCTGGCTGGCACTGGGGAAATCAGCAATGAGAGCAGAGAGAACTGGGGCAGTTCCACACACACACAAATATTACATATTTATATATTTATATATCTAGATATAGATATATGGATGTATGCATGTTTGCATGAAAATGCTTATGGATGTGCATTTGGGCAGATTGGACCAGAAAAAGGGAGAGATCAAGGAAGGAGGCAAAAGAAACCAGAGTGCAGTAAAACCAGAACACAGGACAAGACATGAAAATAAGTGTTTACTTTCCATACATCCTAAAGTGCTTATTTTAGTATTTTTAATATTTTTTTATGGTACAACTTCAATAATTTCTTTAACTTTTCCCAAGGCACACCTGCTCAGCAGCCAAATTCTTGGTGTGCTCTCTTTGCAATGACATTCCACATAGGCAGGTTCAAAGCATTTGGCAAGTTTAATTTTTAGGATTTAAAAAAAGTATTTTATGTGATTATTGATATCATTCTGTTACATCTTAATAATAATAATATATATATATATCCAAATAGTGATTGATTGCGTGATTGCTTCTTTTTAAATTTAGTGTTCTTATTTAGTAGGAATAATTTCTAGCCATGCTGTCAGTACTCAGGCTTCTCACAGTGGTCCTGACCAATCTAAGACATTAAAAATGCAATATTTTGAGTGGCCTCCAGTGATGGTGGGGCTGCACACTGACCCTAGGAGCTGGGAGCCCCTCTGGTTAGGCAGGAATTAGCTCTCCATGCATTAAAGGTGTGTTATAAAATGCAAATAGCTCTGTGTGTGTGTGTGGAGTGGGTGGGGGGATAAATGCTGTGACATCAGATCACTTTCACTGCTTCTGTTCTCAACACTGAATGCTCAGTAGTTTGGAAAAATCTCTGTGAAGCAGAAAGCTTGTGAACAGGCAAAATCTCTCCTTTTTTTTGTTGTTTTTAAGTGAAAGTAGCACAGTAGTAAATATGAGATAAAAGTGCTAATTAATTCAAGGAAAACTCTCTAAATATATATTGATCAGGGAGACAGACATTTGAGGCGAGCTGTAGGTTTAAAACATGACTTTCCAAAGGTTAAAAAAAGCTCAGTGAGCATTGTGTTTATGATTCAGCTGTCAAACATGGCAGGAAAGGCCCAATTTGGGGCAGACAATAAAGGGTTTGATGAACACACGCTCCCTTTGCTGCCCCACGGACAGAGCAAGGCTCCTGTTTTGTGTGCTGGTGCTGAATTCTGCAGAGAGACACAGTGGGGAGGAGGAGGCTGAAAAGACTGCAGAAGTGAGCATCTGGCTTGGAACTAAAGGATTTTTCCCCCTTTAAGTTTCAGTCTCCTGTGTTTGTCATGCACTCAGTACATGCTAAAGCTGTTAAAAGATCCCACTGTCACAGCATGAGGAGCTATGAGTGAGAGCAAAGTTGTGTCTTGGGTTGGTCTGGACAAAAGAGGATCATTGCTCTCTCAGTTCTTATTAAAAGCCTCAGGTCTATTTTTTTTAGGTTAAGTAATCATTGCTGAGAAAAAGAAATAGGAATATTTAATCATAGATATAATTTACTTTTTAGCAGCCAGCGGAGTTTTACAATTTTTAATAAATTATAAATATTTTGACAGCAGGATGGAATTGGCATTGTGCAATATAAGGTTTTTATGTCATAAGAGATCCATATGCATGGATATTTATAATTATTTCTGAGTCAAATCTTCAGATGCCCTATTCTAGAATGAAGTCTTTATCACTGGGTTTTGAATTTCTACGTGTGTCATGACCAAAATAGTTTAGCTTGGCAGTATCAGCTTTGAGTTCATTCTTTCTTTCTTCATTCTCCTCCTTATTATAGATGATCTAATTTTTTTCACTTCACCTTTTTACACTTCAGTGCTTCACAGACTGCACTCCCTAAACCTTGCCACATAAACCAAAAACAGTTTATTCTTTTACTTTTTTCATTATGCTTTCATATATTTTTTAATTAATTTGTAACATAGGCAGTCAAAAGTTCTGATTATCAGAAGGAGGAGCTGTGATTTTTAAATGTTTAAAAGCAATAAACCACAGAGGCTTGAATCACTTGGCATTTGTTTGGTAGTGGATGAAGGATAAGTGGCTGAATATTCCAACAGCCAGTAAAAGACTTGGGGTTTTGGTGTTAGGGAATCACAGAATGAATGACCCAGGCTGGAGGGGCCCTCTGGATATTGCAGAATCCACAAAGCAGGAGCAGCTGCAGGGGAAGGCACACAGGGACCAGGTCTGGGGTATCTCCATGAGCTCACAACCACTGCAGAGACTGTTCCACTGCTGGGTGGATTCTCTTCCCAGGAAACAGGTTCTCTGATATTTAAATAGGGTGTAACATTTTCAGTCTGTGCCCATTGCCTCTTCTAATTTGCCTGGCCAGCACTGAGAAGTGTCTGCCTGCATCTTCTTCCCACCCTCCCTTCAGGAGTTTACGTGCATTTGGGAGATCCCTCGAGCCTTTTCTTTCTCTGGCTGAGCAGCCCCAGCTGTCTCAGCCTCTCACAGAATTCACAGAATTCACAGAATTCACAGAACTCACAGAATCTCCAGGTTGGGAGAGACCTCCAGGATCACTGAGTCCAACCCAGCCCTAACACCTCAACTAAACCCTGGCACCAGTGCCACATCCAGGCTTTGTTAAACACATCCAGGGATGGGGACTCCGCCACCTCCCTGGGCAGATCATTCCAGTATTTTATTATTCTTTCTGTAAAATCTTTTTCCTGATATCACACCTGTATTTCCCTTGGTGCAGCTTAAGGCTTTGTCCTCTCGTTCTGTCAGTGCTGCCTGGAGACAGAGCCCAACCCCACCCGAGCACAGGCACCTTTCAGGGAGTTGTGAGAGTGATGGGGTCACCCCTGAGTCTCCTTTTCTCCAGGCTGAGCACCCCCAGCTCTTCCAGCCCTTAATGTGTAGGGCCAATCCCCATCTCCTGACCCATCCTGTGCCCCTGGGCTGGGCTGGCTGCCCCTGCCCATCTCCTCCTCCTGGGCAGCACAAACTCCACCGTGGCCCCAGCACTGCAGGGGAAGGATCCCATCTCTGGGATCTGCTCCCCAGGGCCTTCCTGACACATCCTAGGATGCTGCAGGGGCACCTTGTTCCCCCATGCTCATCCCATGCCTTTCCCCAAAGCTCCTTTCCACCCAGTTGTTTGCTCCCCAGCCTCCCCCCTGGACAATGTTTTATCCTCTTCCTCACCAGACTGCATCACTTGGAGTGCATTTCAGTAGTATTAGTTTTTGGATTTGTATTGCTTTGAGTAATGGTTAAGGTCTGATTTTAAGGATTTTTTTTCTTCTTCCACCCCTTTGGGAATTTATCATTTCCAGAATGCTCCTGTATTTTATAAGTAATAAATCTTCCTGGTGTTTTGTGATTTGCAGTTCATAGGACAAATTATTCAAACATCTTATTACTGTTTCATTAAACCCCTTTTTATATGCTGTATCACAAAGATATTTTGAATTCTAATAGACATTGGTGCTTTATAGTATTCATGCTTTACAATATTCATGTTGTTTAAATGTTTTGCTTTTCCTTTTGCTTTTCATTTCTCTCTTATCTGAGAGATTCAATATCCTACAATTTTTTTATTACTGATTATTTGGAAATCAACACATAATTCATATGGCTCAATTGCTGTCATTGATGTACTCAAATTATAGTTATGGCTATTAAAGAAAATTTTGAAGAACTCAATGCCTTGAATTTCAGTGACAGCCTGCTGCCTTATCATCCTTTTGAAACCCCAGTACAGAAAACTTTAGGTGATTATCTTTTAATTGTACATGTGAATGAGCTGGAGGAAGGATGAATCAAGCAGAGGCAAAGCTTCTGAGTAATAAAAGAAGTTTTAATGTACTTTAAAGTGGCGAAAATGTTAGTGGTCTTTTTTTGGAATGTGCAGTGCTCTATTTCTGTGGCTGTAGGCTGGAAACAGATTGGATGTCAGACTGATTGTCAGCATTTGTGTTCACGGCTTTTACATGTGGGTGGTTTCTCCAGTAAAGAGTTCTGCATTTATTGTAAAAACTAGTAAGGTAATTTTCCTATAGCTGCCTAGTTATGAAAACACATAAAGGGTAATTAATGTATAACAAGGTTTGGAAAACTTACCTTGTTTCAAAGGGAAGAGACTCCTCAAATATAATTCACCAGGAGGGTATTTGAACCAACAGACTGAACATAAAATCTTTGATGTGTCCTGAAAAGGATTTGATAGGATAAATTTAAAGCAGCTTCAGATTTTGCCTTTCCTCTCTGTTGCTTCTATCACAATAAAGATTAATTACTGTATGCTTGAATAATCATCTATTGAATCAATATATGTGCATTT
Organism: Cisticola juncidis; assembly: GCA_013400215.1. Classification (NCBI taxonomy): domain Eukaryota; kingdom Metazoa; phylum Chordata; class Aves; order Passeriformes; family Cisticolidae; genus Cisticola; species Cisticola juncidis. The sequence continues at coordinate 410,939 of VXBR01000356.1, forward strand.
TTACACCTATTCTGAGATGGTGGTGTATAATCTTGGCTGGTTTTATTCTTTATCTTTTTGATCTACCCTATCATCACACTTTGGAATAGGAGTTAATTCAGTTCTGTGTTCTGGCTCACTGGAACATTTTGAGCTCCTCATTTCCCACTTCTCAAAGAGAGGAATTCTCAAAGTCCTTTTGGGTCCCATGGTTAAGAGCTCTGTTGGAGGAGCTCTGTGAAGTCTGCTCCAAAGGAATCAGCCCAGTTTTCCTGGACAAACCTGGGGTTCTGTTATTCCCTCTGTACTTAGCACTCCATCCTTGGTATTAAAACCCTTTTCAGATGATCAGGACAGCCTGTGAAATCCTGAGCATCACCTGAGTCCTGCCCAGGGTGTGTGACAGCCACCAGCAAACCCCATTTCCCTGTGCCTTGGGGACAGAAAATCCCTGACACCACACGGGAACAGCCACTGAATCATTTCATTTCTTCTCTATGTTGAATCAATCTCAGTTATGCAACCTAACAATAAAATTTATATTTGTTTCCCTACAAATATGCTTCAAATCATCATATCACTTTGCTGTTTAGTTGATGATGTTTAGTTGATGACAGGTTTTTTTGTTTGTTTTCCTTAAACAGAACATGAAATCCTGCTTAAGTGTAGGTTTATCCTACATCAACAAATGTGATTATAAGGCAAATGTTTGTTAAATTGGTACAGAGATCACCATGAAAGGAGAAGGATTTGAGCTGGAGCTGTTGATTCCCTGGCATTTTGATGGCTTGGTATGTTTAGCTGCTCTGGAGCAAATTAAAAAAGCAAATTACTGTGCAAAAGGTTTGATGGCTATAGTCAGAATTGTTGGCAGAACAAGAAGCAAAAGTTAGGGACAAGTGGAAAATTTCAGGCTGAGTGAGTATGAAAAGTGTTTCTGCCTTGGTGGATTCAGTAAAGCCCAACAACAGCATTTTGGGGCTAATTCTGTAAAAAATCCCAATCATAGGAAACCCAGAAAGAGCAGCACTGCCCTGATCAAGGAGATAATCTCAGTGAAGCCTGTGTCTTAAAAGTTAGATGAAACAACAAAGTGTGGTGATTACAGAAAAATTTAATAACTTTAATTTTTTTGGTGACTATTATTTTATGATGTTCATTTCTAATATATACTTTTACACATTTATTTTTAAGGTGAAGGTTTATATGTCTTTGTAAAGGAATAGTACTGAAAAAAATCTTTCAAAAGACAGTTTGTCTTACTGTGTGAAATAACTTCCTCTACTGTTGGCTATCCTATAACATGGTTAATTCAGATAATCATTAAAGGTGTGTAAAGATACTTTTTGTCTAAATAGTACAAAACTGAGGGGGTTTTCTGTTATGTTTCTTTGGCTCCTGCTTTTGTTTAGTTGGAGGATAAATTCTCTCAGCCATATCCAGCTCTGTGTGAATTCAGATTGTTCAGCAGATAATAGACAAAAAACAAAAGTACCAAACTGTAAAAGTATAAAGCTAAAATGACAAAAAAATGCAGTTGAAATTGAGAGAAATATAGAGACAGGGCAAAATATGAACTAATAAATCCTGCATGAAAGCATCTAAATACTTAATATTACTTGTGTAAAGCTTTTGTTTTGCCATGAAAGACCTGAAATATAATAGCTCTTTGGTCTGTCTAGAATATAAATAATATGATGACAGCATCATTCTGAAGTTCATGCATGTTTTTAAAATGATTTAATGTTCTCCTATAGTTCTCAATTTTATCCAGATGCCTTATTCAGTCACACCAAAAGCACATTACTGCACGTTTTATTTATCATTCTGTGAAGCTTAATTCACTTGCACTGCACTGTTCTCAGCTGAGCTGCATTTCACACCTGTTTGGAGAAAGAAAAAGACTGAGGAGGGTTTGTGCTTCACTAGGAGATTTCTGAGGATGTTTTTCTTGAAATAGACTCAACAGAGTGGCAGGCTGCTGCCACAAATCCTGCATTCCATGGGCAATTCATGATTAATATTTCCTTTATCAACTGGATTTTAGTATTCACACTTCTCTGATCAATAGATTTCAAGGGAATTTGCTCCTGAATTTTATTCATCTAAGCAAAATCTGAAAATAGCCTCCAAATTTCTGATGCCTCTGTAATTTTTGTGTTTAAGAGTTAGTAATATTGCTTTGCAAAACCTTTTTCTCTTTACATTATTGACATGAGGAATTCTTTCAGGAATTCTGCAGGTGGGACACTTAGATGACAGTGAGGGTGTGGGTACTGCCTTGTGAAGAACTCTCCCACTTTCTAACCAGTTCTTAGAATGTTTTCTTAGAGGTAATTATCCCCAGTAAATCCAGTCAAGGTCCTGCTTGAATAATTAAAATATTTTCTTTACAACTATTTGTTTGAAATAGGATGTTTGTCGTTTTTTTCATAATTTCACAGAATTATGACCAATCACTGGGTTAATTATTTGGAAATACAGACACATATTTTAGTGGAAGAAGAAATTATCCTTTAGGGTTTTTTAAGTGGTTTAAAACTTTCCTAGTGCTTGGAGGTGAAAGCAAGGAGTAAGATTACATATTTAATTGAAGGATATCACATTTTTGAGATCATCAGTACCTGGAGAGAGCTGCCATTTATTCATGTGATTTCCTTGCAGAATGATCAGAAGCTGTCATTACAAACAAATCTTTTTATCTCCAGTGCCTCTGAATGCACGAATCACTAACAAATTCAGCTATTCACAACCTCCAAGATGGGATCAGCACTGAGGGAACTTAGGGGCTGCTGCTGATGCCTTGGGAAGGCTGGACTGGAACAGAACTGGACAGAGCTGGAGAATAAAGGAGGGATTTATTGAAAGGCTTTAAAGGGCACATCTTGGGCAGAACAGGAGTCTGGCCAGGGCTACACCTAAGGTGGACATAAAATGGTCACAAAATGGACATAAAACAGTCACAAAATGGACAAAAAATGGACAGAAATGGACAAAAAATGGACATACAGTCATGAGGTCTCACACTTTTGAGTTTTGGTCCATTTGCATACTGGAGTTTAATTTTCCAATTACATCTTCTGCTTGTGAGGTCCCATCCCTCTTGTTCCTCCCTCCAGCCCACTCTTGTTTGTGCTGTTGGGCCTGGAAGTTGTCCTTGGTGTTCAGAAGGAAAATGATTTATCTCCCTACCCTGTGAGGAGAGCTCCCTAACACTTAATGTGAGCTCAGAACTGCCCAGAATGTGAAATACATGAGAGTTAAAACCGAGGGCATCCTTGCACTGAGCTGTGCCCAGCTGGCCTCTCCTGGGCGTTTCCAGCTGGGCTCAAGTGGCCTCACCTGCTGCTTTATCTCCTGTAAAAGATATTTCTGTAATTCCTCTGTAAAGAGTTACTAAAAACCAAATTTTAAGCAAGTTTGATGGATTTTGCCCTCTCTTCAGCTCCTTGTGTCCATCCAGTTTCACAGTAAATTAGTCAGGTTAAAAAACAGGACTTCCACATGTAATTAATGTGAGATTGTATCTCAGCTCACTGTTTTCCTTCTCATGATCATTACTGAGGGTTAGAAGGCCCAGATTTTAGTAGCATGCTGCAAGAATTAATATTTCACAGCTTGCTTTTGGGAAGAAACTATCATTTTGTTTTTTCAGAATTCACATTTCTGGTGAAGGTAGCATGGCTTGCCTCACACAGACAGATGCCACTTGGAATGTTTTTCCTACTTTTTAAAAATTAATATCAAATCTCACTCCGTGTATCTTGTTCCTTCTTTTTTGTTTTTTTTTACTGAATGTCATTGTATACTCTCTTCAAGATTTTTTTTAAGATGTTGACACCTTATCATTCATCAAATCAATCTATTAATATTCTGTTCATGGAAGATGGCCATTTGGAATGTTGCTGTACAAAATCCACTCAAGCTGAAAACACTGACATGGAATTCAACTTGAATTTTTGATCTTTTTTTCTTCAGGCTCTTTGTATGTCGAGGGAAAAAAAATGCTGTAGCCTGTTCTGAAATAGAGTGCCACATGCACATAAAAATTTATCATAATTGGCACAACTGCAATTCAGTTGTAAGGATAAAATTCCCATCAGGAATCTACATAGCATATTAGCAACACAGTACTCATCCTGTAGTATATTATTTTGGTAACACTATAGCTGGATCTGAAATGGAATCCAAAGGTCAGAGTTGGCAGCAGAATGGGAATTAGGTAATCACATTTTCCTTCCTGTCACTGACCTCATCCCTCTCCTCTCCCCACTACAACTCTCTGTACTGCAGCAAGTGTGGAAACCCTGCTAAAATATCTTTGTGCTACTTGATTTTTAAAACTTCTAGTGAAGAAAGTTTGCAGAGTGCATATCAACTTGCCTTTTTTTTTCCCCATTTTTTTTCTTTTTTTCTTTTTTTCCTTTTTTCCTTTTTTTCTTTTTTTTTTCTTTTTTTTCTTTTTTTTTTTTGTGAGGTTGCAACTAAACCAATTAAGCATTTGATTGCTTGAGATCAGCAGATTTGTTGTATTAAATAGATCTGTAATTTTCATTTTTCAGATGCTGTCCCTCTGTTATTTAAATTATATTAGCAAATACTACATTTACAATAACAAGCGATAGACAATAATAAATTAAAATGTTAATCCCCACAAAAGTCCATTATTCCCTGCATTGCATTTACTTAGTTCCAGAAGGAAACCTGTGTTTGTAAACTTTCAGAAAGCCACAAAGTCATTATTTAACAATAAAGCTACATAGAAATTATGTGTGAGCTTGAGGACTTGAGCACTTGAATTTTTCTTGTTCTGAAACCCAGAAAATCCTCAATTCAAACTCTTTTTTTCTCCAGACATATGATGTGGACAGTTGCTAAATTAAAGTTCCATGGGACATAAGTGAAGCTGGGTTTAGTTTGGCTCAGGGGTGCAGAGAGCAGCACTAATTGAGGTTGGTGACAGCAAACCAAAAACTGAGTGAGCCCTGGCACAGTGATGGGCTGATGGCTCCTGTGCCTCTCAAACCCAAGGGATCCATCTGGGCACAGGGGGCTGTGATGGGCACAGGCACCAGCCCCTGAGCCCCAGGACTGAACTGGGGACACAGGGGACACAGGTGATGCCTTCAGGTTTATCTTTTATGTATTTCAGGCTCTGTGCTGCCCAGGGTGCAGCTCTGAGCTCACACTCAGGGTCAGTGCATACAGCAGGGACACAAAACAAATCCTTTGCCTGATGGAGACCAAGGACAACTTTCAGCCCAAAAGTATAAACAATGATGGAGTGGAGGGAGGAACAAGAAGGATGGGACCTCACAATCTGAAGCTGTAATTCGAAAATTAAACCCCAAAATGCAAATGGACCAAAACTTATCAAAGTGTGAGACCTCGTGACAATTTGTCCATTTTCTATCCATTTTGTGCCCATTTTGGGTCCACCCTGGGTGCAGCCCTGGCCAGTCCCTGTCCTGCCCAAGGTGTACCCCAAAGCTCTCTCAATAAATCCCTGCTTTATTCTCCAGCTTTGTCCATTCTCTGTTCCAGGCCAGCCTTCCCAAGGCATCAGAGTGGGGACAGCCTCTTTGTCACACCTCTCCTAGAGAAGGATTTGCAACACTTTGTCAGGCAGGTGGTGTCCAGAGATGGGAGAGGCATCCTCAAGGTTAAATTCATACATTTAAACTCCTTGGAAATAAATGCTTGAGTTTTAGGGCATTTGCCTGTACTTGCTTCCCAAAATGTATGAAAGGCAGGATCTCCAGGGGTTGTGGCAGTCTCTGATAGGTCACCAGAGAAAATGGAACTTTCTTCATGAACATGGCTTAGCCCTTTGAAGTCAGTCTGAATACCTGCTCAAATTTGATTAACAACTATTAAATAACTCCCAGAAGTGAATGGATTGAAATCTCATGATTTTACCTCTTCTGAGCATCTCTCCCATCCCTGTGTGTGCAGGTCCTGCAGGAGCAGCTGATTGCTCTGCCCCAGCTCACAATTCCAAAGTTTTGTTGGAGCAGGAGAACAAAAAAATGAATGAAAGCATAGAACAAAAGATTTCTTGTTCTGTGATTCAGTCCTTCCAATGCTGTTTTGCCTATGCATATTCTCAGGGTCAAGCTTTGTATGGGAAATGTATGGAATAAAACAATAAGGATGTTTAAATTCCAGTTACACAGATAAACTTAGTTCTGGTGCTTTTTAGGCTTTATTATTTAATTCACAGTCTTAGAAAAGTATGTATATTTATGTTTATTGATATATAAAATCATTTAGGAGTGCGTAATATGAAGAGTACAAATCTAAAAGTTTCTCCAGAAATTAGGACTCTAATTACAACAGTAATCAAGTTGTACAACTCCATTTTGCTGATCAAATTTTTGTTTTCAGCTTGGCAGTAACTGAGATCTAGAGCAGCCTCAGAAGTGAGCAAATTCTTCATTGTGTGTAGTATTTTTCAGTGAAGGTTAATGCTGGGGAGAACTTATTAACTCAGATTTCTGTGTAAAATTTTAGCATTTGTAGTTTGTCTGTGACTTCAGGGGTACAAGTTTTCTTTCTATGAATATCATTTGCCATTCCAGAGGCCATGGGGTGGGTTTTGCTGGATTGTTTTATCTGTTAGTAATACATCTCATAATTCCCTAACTAACAATGATTTTTCTTAAGCACTCTTTAAAAGCATTTCTGTAGAGAACCTGATACTCATCAACAGGATTAAAATGACTGATGAATTATGCAGCAAGGCTGTCTAGCTCCTTGACTAAGTATTTTATGGCAATTGAATTACTTTGGCAAGATTTAGGTAAATAAGATTGTTAAAGTTTGGTTGTCTCGAACATATTTCTTTCCATATTTTTTCAGTCTTGAAAATTATATTGACTTTTCAGCACTAGGGTCTGAAATATTTAAGTGAGAATAAGGAGTACATGGAAGCACTCCTTAATTTTAAGTGAAATTTTTGAGGATCAGTTGTGTGTATGAGGTGTGAGTGATTATCCAGTCCCACAACTGCCCCTCTTTCAGCATTCTTTTATTGTAGAAAATGATAAAATTAGAAACAATGATAAACTTATAATGTTGTTTAACTTGAAACACATCACTCAATTCTTGAGAGAAATGTTCCTGCTCCCCTCTCTGCAGCACTGCAGGTGTTTTGTGTTCAGAGAGCCCAGGACTGCACTCACCCACTGCTCACACTCCCACCAGCCCATGGTAAATGGAGGATGAAACAGTGCTACAGATATTTTATTCTTTGTTATTTGTAGTGTAGCTGTTGCTGTTAGTTAAGCTGGCATTTGTTTTTCTGCCGTTTTATTTATCTGTGGGATTCTGAAGTTGCCCTGTCTGGAGATTATTGGTGAGTCCTTGCATTTAATTTTGCTCTTAGCTATTATTCCAGTGAAGGCAGTTCCAAGATTTGATATTTAATTTTTTTTTAATAGGTAAGATTGCAACACCGCCAGAAATGTTCCTTATCAGAATTAGGGAATGTAGTTTTGGTACCAAAATTCAAGATCCCAGGATAAACCTGCATCAATAATGCACATAAAATTGCTGATCCAGTGAGATCTGTGCTGCACCTTGGTAAGGGCCAACATTGTCTCTGGAGCAGGATGGGATTTATGTGCACAGGGGGAAAGGTCTGTGGCTTTTGGGTTCCTTTTTAATAAGAGGGAGGCATTAAATGAGGTGTGCAATTAGAGGTTGAAGCCCTTGTGTGTAGGAGGGGTGGCTTGTGCTGACTGAGGCCTGATGGTGGCCCCTGATGGCAGCACCTGTTGGTGGCCCCTGAGGGTGGCCCCTGATGGTGGTCCCTGGTGATGGTCCCTGAGGGTGGCCCCTGAGGGTGGCCCCTGAGGGTGGCCCCTGAGGGTGGTCCCTGATGGTGGCACCTGATGGTGTCACCTGTTGGTGGCCCCTGATGATGGCCCCTGATGGTGGTCCCTGGTGATGGTCCCTGAAGGTGGTCCCTGATGATGGCCCCTGAAGGTGGTCCCTGATGGTGGCCCCTGATGGTGGCCCCTGATGGTGTCACCTGTTGGTGGCTCCTGATGGTGTCACCTGATGGCAGCACTTGTTGGTGGCCCTGGTGGCTGCTGGGTGGCCTGGCTGCCGTTCCCAGCTGATGCCAATGAGTGCCCTGCAGCAGAGCAATCTCCATCACCAGGGGCACCTGTGGGAGCAGCCCTGGGCTCACTGCTGAGCCAGCCCGGTGCCTCAGAGCTGGGGAGAGGTTTGCAGGAGGAACAACAGGTATGTGAGCACTTGATGTGAATAATTTTGTATTTAACTTGATTTTAAATGCTGACTCTATCTCTGTAATCATGCACAGGACTTGTGCAGGATTGAGCTCTTTATTTAATATGGATGTTTTACAGGTATAGGTATATTTTCCTGAACTTTAAGAGAAGTAAGTCACTTTCAAAGTCTTGGCTTTCTATTGCTTTGAACAATGGCTACAAAACCATGTTAGTTAAAACTGGTCAGTTCTCTGTCCCTTAATTTAAATACAGCATTTGCTACTGAATAATTTTATCTATTGGATTGTTTTTTCTGCATTTATTGAGCAGAAATTGAGCCTAAGTTTTGGAGATCTACTGTTTGTAGAAGCATGTCCAGGCTCTGGCTGAAAAGGAAGGCAAGTTTTTCCCCTTGCTAGCTTTAACTTGCCTAATATGAGAAATATTTCTGCTCCTTTTGTGCTCTTGGCATGTCTGTGTAGAAGCCTTTCCCAGAAGAGAAGCTGGGTTTGGTGAGTGAAGGTACAAAATACGAGGTTGGAGAGTGAAGTCAGGCCGAGACAGGGTTTTGTGAGGGTTTTTGTGCCTGTCATGACTGGGGGATTGGAGATTCTTGGCAGCCAGAGAGGAGCTGGCTGGTGTACAAGTGCTGCTTATGCTCATGCTGAGGAGCACCTGCAGCAAACCTGCTTCTCTCCAGTGTGTCCAGCCTGTTTCTGGTGCAAAACACCCAGCACAGCATTTTGTGTGTGCACACACAGTGTGTGCTGAGCTCTGTTTCCTGGAAATCCCTTTGCAGGGGAGGGGAAGGGCCCCTCCAGAGGGAAATGCTGCTTGGTGCTTGGGTGGAGGTGTGGGTTTGTGACATAGAATACTCAGAGGGGTCTTAGACAAACTGAAAATGCCAGGTAATCTGTCCAACAGGAGTCGATTTTAATGCTGAGTCTTGGATGGTCTGAATCCTGGAGGATGAGAAACCTGAACTTTATGCTGAAATAGTGCAATAGGGCCAAAACGCAGCAGAGGGGAACAGGAGAGTGAATTCAGCATTTCCAGTGTGAATTTCTTTGCATTAAGGAAGGTTAGAGAAGAAGGAATGACAGGCAGGAAAAAAGGATGGCCACCACCACAAGGAGAGCTGATTAGTCTTGATGAAAGCAAACAGCTTTGAGGAAATATTGTAGATGAATTTGCAGACTCTAGTTAGTAGCTGAGGGAAAAAAAGACTCAGTGGTGTGGAGTGTGACACCTTATCAATCGAAGTAGGAAAAGATGAAAAAAAAGACCAATTAGAGTGTGAAAAGAGGAGGGAGCTGGTGCTGGACTCATGAACAGAAAGAGGTTACACTAATGAAACAACTGGAAATGTAATATGGAAAGGACAGGATCCCTGGAGGATTGAGGGGAAAATGCAGTTAGGGAAAAAAAGCAACTGCTTCATTTAAAATTGGTGGATAAACAAGAACAAAAAGAAAGGAGCCAATATTGACTCTGTGTATAAAATTGGGCTTTCTCACATGGTACTTCTGACCCTATCTCAAACTAAACAACTTTTATAGGCAGCTCTGTATCAATTTCATGTGCAAAACTCCTTCCATGCCTGAGCTTGTCATTTTGCAAGAGTTACAGCCAAAATTCTTAAGTTAAAGAAAACAAAACAACCTTTTCCTCCTAGGTTCTGGCACAGGAGTGAGATTGGTTCATGGCATCAGATATCTTTCTTCTGGAATGGGATTTTTGGAGAGTGTGTAGGTGCCTCCTACCTTAGAAAGCCTTGGTAGTTCTTCAGTATAAACTGAAGCTTAAAGCTACAAACCCCTCAATTTTAGTTCTCCTGAGTCAGATCTTTATCCCTTTGGGTGAAGCTGGGTATTTAACTAGAACCTGTCAGGCTTAGTCATAAGAATTTGAAGTTTTAGTTAAAATTCAGATGGAAAGCCAAAAGAAAGAACTGGAGATGAAGAAGTCATTGAGCTAAATTTGGAAGTGACTTAGCCCATGGTATGGGGTAGGGCCAAAATGATGAGGAATATTTTGAGTTTTGCTGGTAATGATGATGAACAAAGTCCTCGAGGGAGCTGCAGAGGAATCATTCATTGCACTGGAGGGATGCCACACTCTGGAGTGGACAGGAGGCAAAGGACAGGGGAACTGGAGACAGGGAGGATTTCTTGGTTCAACACGTTAATATCTATGTTAATATCTATTTGTTATAATTAAAATGAGTCCAGCATTAAAGGCCTACATATGGTGCACTTAGATTCAGAATGTATGAGGGGTTGTCCAGATGTGGACAGAATAATAAAAGAAGTGGTTTCACTGTAGAAGGAGACTGTGCTGATGTCCAGTTAATTTAATTCCTACAGAAAAAAGGGGCAACCTTTACATAACAGCATAATTAATCTATCACTTATTCTCCTTCTGAGATTTGACATCCTTTTAATTTTCAAGTGCTTAATAATATTTGATTAAAAAACTTCTTGACCAAGATGTGTTTATGCTGCCCTGCTATGTGTTCTTACAACTGCATTTGATGGTAGTTCAGTTATTTTAACTTTTATTACTGTTACATGGAAACAAGCTCGAAAGTTATGTGCTCCTGGAGCTTATTTTGTCCTCAAAGTTAAGTTCTTTCCTTGTGAATTTATAACAGCAGCAAAGTGTGAGACAGGATGGTACAAATTATGGAGAAAAAAAAGACAAAAACAAACCAACAACAAAACAAATGGGGAAGCCTCTGTGGATTAATGAATTTGTGTGAAAATTTTAAAGTAAGTGTTGTAAACATGAGCAAAATAGTGTAGTACTGCAAGTGACTTGTTCCATATAAAATGAGAAAACAAAAATTTATAAAAACAAAATTAAGTGAAACATGCACAGTATGTCTTCACTGCTGAATACTCTCTCCTTCTCCTGTCTGATACTTGACAAAGTGCCACAAGTGGCAGCAGGGAAAGGGAGGCTTTGTCACTTCAGTCCAGCTGTACACTTCTTTCCTGAGTAGTCTGTAGCCCTCCCATTCTATGGGCTGGAGCTTAACAAGTTTTACACAGTTTTCTGTGATTAATATTTCTTAATTTTTTAGATTACTTTTAAAAAAAAATCCTGAGTTTTTAAGTTCCACTGAGTTAATTTTCTAAGGGTAATATTGTCACATTGTATCTGGAATTGTGGAAAACCCTTATAGGGCAAGACTACAAGTGGCTTGCTTGTTGTCTTTCTAAGGTTGTGATATAAAGAATAACCTAAATCTGATTATTAAGCTGAACACGTGTGTTGAAGGGGTCCTTGTGTGATGCCTGCTTGTACCAATGTATCAGACCTGAGGCACGCTCTAGGGTTGATTTGGGGACAGCAATGCAGGGGATGTGAACACCCTGAGCTTCTCGAAATGAACACCGTAGTGCCTGCATCACCTCTGTGCAAGGGGGGAGAGCGGCACTGACACAGGATTTTTGCTGCACCAATTTCTGTTTTATCCTCTTGTGTCCGCCTAACACCCTGCTTCCCGAGTTTGGTGTGGCAGTTTAGATAAAGCTATGTGGGTGTTGTAATTTATTTATTATTTTTTCCTGCCTATGGGACGGCACATCATCCTAAACCTTCCTAACCCGGTGCTGCTGCCCTGCCCAGCGCAGCCCTCCCTCCGTCCTGGCCGTGCTCCCTGTGCCCCCAGTCCCGCTGCCTTCCCCGTGTGTGCCCTCCGAGTCCGGTGCCGCTGGAGCGCAGAGAGCGGACGGGAAGGCAGAGCAGAGAGCAGGGACCATGGAGATCCCGAAGGAGCTGAGGGCGCTGCTGGGGCCGGGCACAGGCTCACGCTGTGGGGCAGCGGTGTCCGCGGGGAATGCGGGCTATGTCCGGGCTTGGCCCGGGAGCCCTGTTCCCCCCCGGGATCGGAGCCCCGTCCCCTCGGGCCCGGAGCCCCGTTCCCTCCCCAGGGCCCGAAGCCCTGTCCTCTCCGGCTGGCAGGAGCCCTGTTCGTTCCCCCGGGGCTGGAGCCCTGTCCTCCCCGGCATACATGAGCCCCGTTCCCCGGCCGGCAGGAGCCATGTGCCCCGACAGGAACGCTTTTCCCCGGCCGGCCGACAGGAGCCTTTTTCCCCCGATAGGAGCCCTGTCCCCCGACCGGCAGGAGCCGTGTCTCCCGGCAGGAACCCTATTTTCTCCCCGGGGCCCGAAGCCCTGTCNAGCCCTTTTCCCGGCCGGCTGGAGCCCTGTCCCCCGACAGGAGCCCTTTTCCCGGCCGGCTGGAGCCGTGTCTCCGCTAGATGGAGCGCCGGGAACGGCGGAGCGGGAGCGCTCCCGGCCGCGCTCCGCCCCCCGAGCGGAGCCGCCCGCAGCCCGAGCCGCCCGCGGGGCTCAGCCCAGCCTTGCCTGCAGCCCCACGGCTCCCTGCAGAGTGTGCCCGAAGCACCGAGACCACCCTGCACGCCTTCTGCTCGGGAATGCCCCTAACTCTCTAAAGACTGAGCATTTTGTTCATTTGTTGCTTTCCCCCCGCCTTGAGCACATTGGTGGAAATAAGGGCTCCTGGCTGCTGCTGGTGTGACAAACGTAGAGTTAATGCTGAATGCTTGTGGAACGTGTGTTGAGTGGTGCTGAAGAGGTTAACTCTGTGCTACAGAGGCTTTGGAGAGGTTGGGTATGAAGTACTGGAGAAGTCAATGGATGTAACACCCTGCTTAATAGAAACAGAAACTTAGTGATTCTTACTTGCCTGAGGTAAGCATGAGCCTCTGTAATGTCCTGATCTTTGAGCAAAAACCTGCTAAAGGAGAGCAATCTTAGCAGAAGCCTGATATTAGAAATAGGGATAGCCATGACAAGAAAATACCACTGGAAGGATGAGATGTTGTCTCTTAGTTTACAGGAACAGGGGGGAAGCCCTTATATTTAAAATCTTTTGGCAATAGAGAGTATTAAAAAAGTCTGTTATATTCCCCACTTTATTTAAAAAAAAATACAGTATGTCTACAAAAAATAGAATACTATGTGAAATACAGGCAGAGATATTGACAACTGACAGTAATTTATCAAAATATGTTACTGATATATTCAGTTTTATGGTATACTGCATTTCCTGGTTTCAAATCCTGGGAGCTATTTTTTCATGTGGTGTTAGATAAGGAGGGTTTAGAGAAAGGACTGCCCTACTATTAGATTCTGTGCCACTTGCCTGAATTATTTTTGTACCGCATCAACCACTCCATAAAGTTGAGAAGAAACTACCTTCTTCACGTGGAGCATTTAATAGACAGTCATGATTTGTTTTTTCTAACACTTGATGTCTGGAGGCATTACAATACTTGGAATATTGCATGCCTTCTCTATGTGAGAACTTCTTAATGCAGGCTACTACTGAGAGGAGTTTGAGGTGTAAAATGGTGTTTGGTGGTGCAGTTGATGCGTTTCAGAGCCTTCCTCTACTTGATGGAAATGGTTTGAATGTTAGACAGTCTGCTGTGGTAGTTCCAAAGGTTAACTTCCAGGTCAAAGGTCTGGAAATGCAAAATTTGAAGCTGACTACCAGGTGCCAACAAACTGAGTGGTTGATTTTAAATAGAGCATGTTAAATAAACAGATGCACTGCAAATATAAGTGGGTTTGGATTTGTAAGTCAGCTGTGTGAGAAGTGCTGTTGTGCCTTTTTGCTTTGTTTCAGAGCTTCTCTGCTTTCGTGGTTTTATTTGCATGTTAAGATGGATCTGGATTTGCTGGTGGCATTTTTCAAGTGCTGTTCTCAGTGAGTGTGGGGTGAAGGTGCCTGTCTGCAAATTCTCTGCCTGTGCCATGAGCCGTGACATGGGCACCCCAAAGAGGCTGAGGGAGGGAGTGTTGCCTCTCATGGTGGTGGAGCAGTCATTGCATCTCAAATGGGAAAAAGGTTTTATCTCTTAGAATATTTCTAGGAACTCCACAGAGGCTGAAGTGGGCAGTGTAGATGGTCGGCCCATTCTGTGTGTGTAAAATATTGGTATTTATTGATTGATAGGTACTTGATAATATCAGCAGCTGAGTGTGGGGTGGGCTGTTCCTCACCCAGGAGGGCAGAAGGGTGGTGGGAAATGCCCTGTGCTGGAGGAGAAGTGGCCTGAAGCTGCACACTGTGGCTGTGGCAGAAGGAGGGGACAGTGGGGCTGTTGCTCCCTTGCAGATGAGCTGTCCCTGGGCTCAGTGCTGCTCTCTGGGGTGCACAGAGCTGTTCCAGGGACACTGAGCCCTGCTGGGCAGGGAAGGTCAGGCTGTGCACAGACATCCCTGTCCCTTTGGCACAGCTGTGGTGGCACTTAGGGTATATATAGCCATAACTGGGACTGTGGGGTGATTAATGGGCTGGGTTAGGGACAGAAGTGTGTGTAAACAAGGAAATGGCTTTAAAGAAGAGACATTGATTTTATACTTATAAAAATAAAACACACTTTGTTACCTTTTTTCTCTTTAGACATAATGACAAGTTATCCTTGGAAGGGATGAAAATTCGTAATGACTTTCCCTTGCATCTCTTGAAGGAGCATATATCAGGCTAAAGAATTGTGTTTCTTTTTTAGGTCTCTTACACTACTGAATTATGTATGTTTATTGTTTCTCTGTGTATAGATGACTTGGATAGTTAAGGTATTGCTGTTCTTGTTCTAATAACATAATTATGTAAATGTTAGGAATCCATACTATTTGTTGGTCATGTTTTTCTGACTTCAGATTGGGTGAAAATTAAGCATAAAAGGCCTATGAGAAATTCACTTTTACAGTGACTGTTAGCTACATTGGCAGTGCTAAATTCTCTTGAAGTAATTGTTCAACACACTGCTTTTAAGAATTTAATCTGTTTTATGGATGTCCTCTTAGCTGTGAAATAGTGCAATAGACAGAAGAAGCTTTGCTTGACCATCACCACGTTCCAGAAGCTCACTTTGGGAAATTGGATGGACTTATATAGTTCCAAACTGTTTGGCTAGGAAGAGGCTGCCTTTGATTTTGACATAATGTAGAAGCAGTTGGTTACCTTACATAACGTATTTGTTTTTCATTAAACATGCTGATAAGGTCTCATTAAAGTGCCATGTATTATTTATGGTATTTCATATGAAACTGAACTGAGGGGAGACTTCTCTCAGCTTAGGGCATTTGCAGAATAACAGCCTTTCTGGGCTAGAAAAAAATAAAAAGAATGAAAAAAGGCATGACATACTCTTGTCAGAACAGGAGACTGCTTAAAGCATAGAGAAAGAATGAAAAAAGGAGAAAGGGCACAGAGAGGGTTCATTTCTCCTCCTCCTCACTCGCTCTTGCTCTGTGACATGAGAGGTTTTTTGGTTGGTGGTTTCGGGTTTTTGTTTGGGGTTTTTTTTTTTTGGTGTTTTTTTTTTTTTGTGATTAAATAATCTGGGCTGTTCTAGTAGATGAGTCCATGAAAAACTCCAACAGCATGGGTGTTTCCTAAGCCAAACCAAATTCCTTCATTGTAAGTTTGTGCATGATTTTTTTTTGGTGTTGATTACTGAGTTATGAGTACATTGGTTTTGTTGCATTGACTGCTTTTGAGAAAGAAAATTATGTAATAACTGATTCTCCTGAAAATGTTCCATTTTGCATGAGGAAGACTTTGTGGATCTAAATCAGTCTCTGAGGCTTGTGTGGGTGCAGGTATGTGTGTGCACATGCAGAATGAAAAAGAAATGATTTTTATTTTTTGGTGTAGCACCTGAGTTGCAGTGACATGTTTTGATTGTTTCCAGTTAAGTGGGGACCATTATTTGTTTTTAAGGGTAGAGCTTATATCAAATCAGTCATGCTGTTGATGAAATAGAATTTTCTTGTATGTGGGTTATTTGCTTATTTTTGTTAGCATTAAACTCTTGGTCTCAGATGTGTTTTTGTGGGAATTACGTATCCTATAAAATAGGTGATGTTCTGCAGAGTCCCTTTAAAAGAAGGAACCCCTTCAAAACCTCAGGTAGTTCTTTGAGGTTTGACCTTCTTTCCTGAAGAATTAATATTTAATTCATTTGTCAAATTCTAATTAAAAATAGTAATATCTTCTGTTATACTTGAGTTGTATCTCAGGAAAAAAAAAAAGACCTGTAATATAGGACCTCAAGGACAAGCTGTAGTATAAATTATTTGATTTGCAGGTCACATCCTACTTTATTACATAAAGACTAACTAGATCTACTAATGAATAATTATTACTCCATAAAATAAAGGTGGGGGGTGAATAAAAAGCTGGCCAGAGTGGAATACTAATTTTGAGGTATCGTTCTCAAAGTAGAAAGTAAACATTAAATTCTGAAAATTGCAAATGTAATTTTTCCATGTAACCTGATAGGGCAGTCCTTGATAATAGATTGACTAGCTGTCACATAAATTTGTAATTTTAGATGAGATGGGCTTTAGACCAATTTTAAGATCCAGTCTTTATTCCAAGTGTGCTCCCCCTCCCCCAGTAAAGTAGGCACAGTATGCCACAGAATCCTGTTTCACTCCCAGTGTTTCTGCTGCAGTGGTTGCACAGCTCCTGCACAGTTTCACTGTAATGCTTTTATAGGCTTCTCAGGGAAGCCAGATAGCGAATGAAATGGAGATGTAAAATTAATCTGTGTTTTAAAAAAGCTCACTTGCTGATAGCGCTGCGTGCTGCTGGAATCCTCTTGACTAGCCAAGATCCTTTCCCTCTCCTACTTAGTGCTCACACTCGTGTTGTTAGGAGGGGAAAGCCCTTTTGCAGTCAGGTGTCCTGGGAGGGGGGCAGTGTGTGTGTCTGTGTGCGTGCAGAATCACAACAGGCACTGGGTCCCAGCTGGGCAATGACACTAATTGCCCAGAGCTCATGGATGCCTGCGATGGAGCACGCTCACTTCCTCTCCTTTCCCAGCCTCTCCAGGGATTTTTAAAATGCAGTATTTGAATTTTGGTGAGTGGTAAAGACCCTGCCCTAGGACCCATTTGACAAATGAGAAGCTGTGCAGCATCAGCACCAGCCGACTGAGCCTCACTGAGTCTCTCTCTCTCTCTCTCCTAGTCAGCAGCTACTGTTGTGAGACAAGCTTCAGCTCTCTGTCATTGAGGAAGTTCCATTTGCTCATCAATAGGCTGCAGGCTGTGTCTTCTTTTTTTCCTCTCTGTTCAAAATTCGTAGTTTCAACCTACCAAGTTGCCTTAGCTGACAAACGAATGTAGGGGC
This sequence comes from Cisticola juncidis, assembly GCA_013400215.1. Classification (NCBI taxonomy): domain Eukaryota; kingdom Metazoa; phylum Chordata; class Aves; order Passeriformes; family Cisticolidae; genus Cisticola; species Cisticola juncidis. Next base: position 428,339 of record VXBR01000356.1, read on the forward strand.
TTAGCGCTGGGGAGAGGAGAGGCGTTCGAGAAACACCGTTTCTTATTTAAATAATCAAAAGGGAGAGGAAAAAAAAAAACAAAAAAAACCAGCAACCAACCCGTAGTGACAAGATAGGGCAAACGTGCTTGCATGCAAGCCCCCTCACTTGTTCTACGTAGACTTCAGAGCAACACCATGCAGCATCCCCTTACGGGTGCAACCTGCGTGGCACTGCCGAATGTGGGCATGTGTCCCCAGCTCTCCTGTGCCTTGACTTTTATGTACTTACAGCAGGTAAGTTTGCTTAACTTTTCCTTTTCCTCGCAGTGCTTGCTTTGTCAGCGTCGTTCGGGGGATTTGCAGCCGAGGAGGTATTTTTTGTGTGAATAGACTGTATAAATGTCTCCCACCGTGTGGAGCGAGTGTTGTGCCTGCACTTAAGAATGTGAGAGTGAGTGGAAAATATGTTTTAGCAGAGCGTGGAGCCTTTGAATATCTTTTGGTATTTGGGTGTTTGTTTTATTTTTTTTGCAGCGTCTCTGTTGGTGATGATTACAGATATTTAACACGGCACTGTGTCTGCGTTTCTCGTGGATGCTGTAGCAGAGTTTCAGCCATAAAGGACTGCTCTTTATTCACTTGCAGGCATAAATTATACTTCTAATGTAAATGTGCCCAATGGCAATTTTGTTTAAGCCTTCTTTGAAGACAGGAATTTTAAATCTGTGTTAAAACGTGCTGCTGGTTAAAGACAAGCTGATTTTTAGTTCACAGGGAAAATGATGATTTATAAAGATATATCTGTGCAGAATGTTTCTATTGCTGAAGTATATTGGACTGGATTTCAAAAAAATGTTTGTGTATCAGCAAAACAATACTAATTTTTACTGAATTTCAAATTATTTATTTAAAAATTTAATTTAATTTTTGCTTAGAGGATTTTTTTAAGTATTTCCTCCCACTCTCTCATCCTCAATTATTTAATGTTTGGTACCCCTCTCTGCTGTAATGTGAAACAATTGGATAATAGCACTTTTTTTTTTTAACTAGTATTTTGGAATCATCTTTGTATCCTGCTCTATTTTATAATTGAATCCACCATTACAGAGTCATCTAGTAAGTATGTAGAGCCAAGACAGAAATATGTTATCATGCAAAAATTATTAATCCTGTTTATTCTGTTACTTCTGTTGAAACTTCAAGAGGAAAAAAATATTCTTGTCCCTACTGTAACAAATGGGGGCATTTCTTCCAACTTCCACTACAAGAGTTTCTGTGCATATTGACTTCCCTGAGAGTCTCTAACTTTATTTCTGCATTCACAAATGCCTGAAAGACGTTGCATGGTATCTCTTTTTGTTCCTAAAGAATAGATAAAATAGATTTAAAGCTTATTTTTATTCGAGGACATTTGTTTTTCTGTTGCTGCTGAAAGAAGAAAGCTCCAGTATTTTCAGGGTATAAATCCTTCTGTAGGTTTTTTTTTCCTGTAGTGTAGTATAAACCTTCTCTGACTTCCAGATTCTTGCATGCGCCCTAGATTATCCATGTATGTGGGAGGGTTTCATATGTCTGCAATTAAAATTTGCATCAGATAAATATGATGTATTTTAATTCCAGTAATTTGCATGCCATGAGTAAAATGTACATTCTTGGTAGTTCTGTATTCTGGATCTGTTTTGGGAATGGCATTTATAGATCAGCTCTAATGATCCAGCATGACTCGTGCACTTAGTGGTTACATCCAAAATGCACTCCGGTGTTTTGTTCTGGGTTTGTTGTTTTGAGTTTGTCAAAGAACAGTTTGTATGTTAAGGATGGGGCTTTTGAAAGGAAAAATGGGAATTCAGGTGAGAGGTCACCATGGCCACACCAGGAGCTGCTGAAGGATAAGACCAAGATGAGGCTGGGTGCTCTGATACCCTTCCTCAGTGAGATATTGCAGTATCATTATGCAAACACAGCTAGAGCATGGCACTGCTTTAAGGTTTAAGAAACTGTGCAACTCTAATGAATACTTTAAAACAGGGAATTCAATTGCATCTATTCCATCTGAGAGAAAGATGAGAAGTGATTGCTAATGCACTTTACAAAGCGCTGTATCTAGCGGATAATTTTTAACTCTTTAAGTGGATTAACTGCCACAATGAAAGTATTTTTTTAAAGTGTTTGCTTTCTCATCTCCTTAATCCTATTGTCAGTTTAGAATCATCCTGCCTGTACTAATCACAATTATATAATAGGTTGAAAAGTCTGCTAAATTTGTGATGAAAATTGTGGCAGGTTCCAAATTCTGTGCTTGTTGCTTCTTTAGGTTGCTGGTTGGCATTTTAGTTATTCTGAATTCCTAGAGAGTCAGATAATCATATTCTTAATTCAGATATGATCTCTTATTTTATGCATTTGGTTAAGTACTTCTTTAGAAACAAGGCTACTTTATCTCAAAATTATCCGGTCAGAGAAGACTGAGTTGACATCACCTGCAAAGCCAATATAACATCGTTTTGGTTTTAAACAGTAAAGGAATAAGAAGTCTTTTATTTTTGAAAAACGTTAATGAACTTTTACCATGACAATCTGCTTGGGTTTGTTTTTTATTTTTCCCCTGTCTGACAGTTTGGAGCAAACCAACAAAAATACTTGGTTTGTATGTTTAGTGCAAATACCACTATTTCAGTGAAACTGGAAATGTTTTTCTCTCTATCAAGTTGTCTGTCGATCTTAAATACAGGTAACCTAAAAGCTTTATGTGGCAACTTAATAACTACTGAATCCCCCTGCCTGTGCAACCTGTGACCAGCAGAAAATAGACATTATGTGAAGCTATCAAGTATTTTTTTTAACTCTCTAAAAATTGCATTTGAGATATATCTGCTCACTTGCACCTCAATTTAAATGAACTCAGACATCTGTATTACAGCAGAGTTCTCAGTTGTTAAACTTTGCTGCCTATTTAGAACTTAGGAAGATAATTACTTTTATTTTTGTGTATCTACATTGGTATTTTGTCACATGTAAGTTTTCCAATGGGAGATATGTCTTGTGGAAGATTGTGAAAAGCATTGCATTCTTTTCAAGATGGGCAAGCCTGTCTTTGTCACAAAATATTTATTTATCCTCATAACCATGAGGATGCTGGTTTTCTGTGGAACTGAATTCATAATTTGGGAAAATCTGTATTTTGTAGTCATTTAAAATTGACCATTTATTTGTGTAAGTGACATGGCTTGGCCAATTCGTTAAGGATAAATGGATAAACTGTTTCCCACACTGTACTACAGAAGTGCTCTGCTACTTTTCCCAGAGTTAGAAACTTGAGTATTTGCTCTGATATCTTTCATTACATGTATGTGTAATGTTCTAAGAGCCAAGTGATGAACTGATTTTTTTTTTTAAACAGCTTATGCATGGAGGATGCTTTTCCTAAATACATTCTGAGCTTAACTCTTGAAAATAAAGTTGAAAATAAATAAAGGACAGGGGCCTAGGTCATGTTATAGATTAACTCTCAGTGAGATGTTAAAAAAAAGCCAACAGAAACTGAAGAATGCTTCTGAGTTAGTTTGAAATGGTCTGAAATTAAGAGGACATTTTCTTAATCAGATGGTTCTACCTATGGGAATCCAGAGTGACTTTTCAAAGAACACCAAAACCAAAGTGACAGTGGCAGCAATGGGCAGAGGGAGGACGTGGGGCTTTGCCTTGGAAGTTTTCACTGCGTCACTGTGAGGACAGGGTCAGCTGGGAAAGTGTGGATGCATCTGGGGAGAGTTTTACTTAGTGTCAATATTTAAGGGTACAGGAGAAGGGAAATTTCATTTGTAGTGCACCCTATCCTTTTGTAACTTTTCATGGGGTTAGAAACAGCTGCACACATCTGTTTTCTCTTCTCCTGAATATGACACATCAATTCAAAACCAATTTCTGCCCGCAAGTTTACATCAAATGCTGGCCTGAAGTAATTTTTGCAGGAAAATGTTGACCACTGGTAAATTGGAATTTGGGGTATATTAATGGAGGCTTAGCTCTGTTAACTGATGTTTTACTGTGGTCTGTTTGTCTTGTTATCCTGTTGGGGTTTTCCAAGTAAAGTGACAAAACAAACTGTTGTTTTGAAACATCACGGAATATTCCATGTCATGGCGTACAATGCTGCTGTCATTATTTTAAGATTGGTTTGTTTTTTGGGGTTTTTTTCTGTTTAATGATGATAGATGTGCTTTGTTTTAAATAGTGAAGTGGTTTGTACAAAGGGTAATTCCTCTTAAATGGAGCAATTGCTCATAGTGGACATTCACAGATCGAAAACAATTGAACTGAAACTTCAATATCAACCTTTTCTGTCTTTAACAAAGTAGTTCATGGTACAGCTCTCATATCAATGATGAAAAGAATCCACCATGAAAACAAAGCAGAAACCAACAAAACCTCCATCTCTAGCCCAGCTATTCCATTACTGCTTACATGGTAAATTAGTGTAATTTTATTTGGGCCTTAAGCATTATGGCTATGGAGAAAAGCTGAATTCCCCTCTCAGTTACTCATGTCATGCTTCTGGATCTGATGATTTATAGGAGTCTGAAAGACTTTTTATCACATTCTTTCTTCATGGCTTAATTCAATGTTGATTTATTTGGTAGCATTTTCAATTGATGTAGTCAATAGTGTCAATAATGGAATAAGGATTAGAACAGATTATCTTTGTGCTAAAATTGTGTAAAGAATTGAATGGATGAACAATTCAAACAATTCCCGGATACAGTTTAACTTTTTTAATAGAGCAAAAGCACATCAGTTGCTGAATGCCACCACTGCAGTTACAGTTCTAAGTATCTAGTTTTTGCATTTAATACTTCAGTGACTCTTCAGAGGTTCAGGTATGTCAGCTGAATTCAACAACTGATGTTTGATGGTGACACTGTTTAAACCAATCGTGAGAACACTGCCTCTCTTTGCCCAGTCCATTTACAGTACCCTGTGGCTCTCCTGTAAAATCAGTTAATCTGACTTTAGTTCTTGAAAATTTTAAGCATTTGTTATCTCATGAACTGGAATCTTTGCATGATTTTGTTCCTCTCTCTGCTATTTCATGGCAATTTTCACGTGAGAATGTACAACCTCTGCTTATGACTGCATGAGTGCAAAGAAGTCCACGGTACTAATGCTCACTCACCATCTGTTTTTCTTACAGCTGGGCCTCGAATAATTGTCCAGTAGCTGCTGGACTGAGGGCAGGCAATATTTCCAGGGTTTTCTGATTCATTTAACCAGCTCTGCTGCCCCAAGAGAAACACAGTGCTTGTTTATTCATATGTGTAGGGTGGAAGGCTGTGCTATGTCAGACGAATTATTGCACTGATTATTGCAGCAGGGACTGCCCTGCTGCAGAGCACATCCTGTGGATGCGTTTGTACCTAAGGGGGAGCTGTGGCACTCCCAGGGAATTTCAGTGTGAGGGAAGCAGCCTCACAAGGTGGGAGCGCCCTGTTGCATCCAGGAGCGCTCTCAGTGCGGATTTCGGGAATCACAGCTCGCTGTTTATCCTGCCAGGGTAAATCAGATCGTTTGGCATTCCCCAATAAAGTGGAGAGGTGGTATTGGGGACTCCACCTGTGACTGAAGGCCACTTTCCCTGTTTACATCTCTTTTGTCTCCCCAGAGCTGCTGTGTTGTTTTGCAGAGGCTAATGAGAAGTGGCTCAGGGATCAAGTGCTGTAGCAGCTCTCATCCTGAGTGAGAGCTGGTTTGGGGCATTTAACTCCAGCTTGTCAAACAAGGTCAGACTCCAACAAAAGCCAGAGGAGGTGCTTTAGTCAAGTGCTCTCCTCTTTAAATACTAGAAGGAGGGGGAAAAACAACCCCAGCCAAAAAAAGAAAACCAACTCCAAGCAGAAAGCCCCCTCAGCAAACCAGAAGGATCTGTTAAGAAGGTTACCTGCTGCTTTGGACTTTGAGAGCAAGAGCAGTTGCAAAGGAGCTTCCCTGGGACAGGAGCAGGTGAATATTTTTGGCTTAGAACCATTGTTTTTTGTTTTGTTTTTTTCCTAAGTGAACTCTTTGAACATTTTAAAATGCTTTATCTGACAAGGGATGCCTGCATATTCTGTTGTGAGCTATTTGTAAGTTATCCCCATTCATTATCTTTGCTAAATATGTATATGGATGGATATTTTTTGGAAAAAAAAAAGAAATAGTGGTGTGGTATTTTATGCCAAGGAAATTGTGTGGTGGTTATGTAAGCAGGGTTTTTTCTCAGGGCAGCCAATAGACATTTCAGTTTGTTTAGATTTTTTTGGCCATAGCCATTCAAAACTAGACTGACCTTTTTTTTTTTTTTT
>VXBR01000356.1:440852-504317 GCA_013400215.1 Cisticola juncidis
TTTTTTTTTTTTTTAAGGAAGGGGCTTGCTAGAAATACTTTGTAATCTCCCTCTCACCTACCTGGAATTGAAACAGGGATTTCAGTTCTGTCCATTCAAGTGTCAGTAGATGCTCCTCAATGGATGTGGGAAATTACTCTTGCAATTTTGACAAATGGAAACTCCAACGGGAATTTCTAATTGCAGTTTTGTAGGACGTGAAGGAAGCTGGGGTGCAGATCTTTGTAGAGAACTTTGTTTTCAGGGTGTTTCCAGAAACCCACTGGGGCCTGGGGGGGAACTGTGGGTTTGCTTCTTTTGTTTATTTTTTATAATATCTCTTACTAAGTTTGGTGGGGTTTTTCTCTTGAGAAGTGCTCATTATAAAAAATATTTTTGTTTGTGTGTGACCAAACAACTCAGGCTGGTGTCTCCAGAGGCCTGGGTGGGAATGGAGCATTCCCAGGCTTTTTTTTCTGACATTTTCCTGGGTGGGAAAAGCAGGATTAGAATTTCTGCTGGGGTAGAAATTAGTTTATTGACTCCTGCTGAAGGTGTTAGCCTTGGCTTTGCTGTGGAATTAATGCAGTGTACAGTGAATGTGCATTTTCTGTCAGTGTATTCTTGCATGTTTTGCTCAAGAATAGTTTTAGGTGTTTATTCACATTAAAACTGTACAAGTCTTATGTCCCCATTTCCAGAAGAAAATGAACTTTGCAATTGCTTGATAAAAACTCCAAGGGAAAGCTATTTTCAGCTTTTATCAGGAAGCTGAGTTACAGCAGGCAGTGCCTGATCTGTGAGAGTGATGGCCATGGTTACTCTGAGAGCTTCACGAGGAGTTAGGGCTGTGGAGTACAAAATATTTCAATGTTTTCTTCCTGTGATCCTAAAGGGCTAATTAAGACTGAAGGGTTGAGGATAAATCAGGAAATTTAGCTCTTTGACCATGAACGGCCAAATAGATCAGTGGAAAAACACAAATATTGTTAGGCAGTAGTACCAGATCACACAGGCATCTGAGAAAGGAGGCTGTGAAGAAGATCTATCAATAAGAAAAAAAGAAGATGTAATTATGAAAACCTTTGAAAATGATTTCTGTAGGAATCCACTACTCCCAGCTGACTCATTAATTATCTGAAATCTGACAGTTCTATATGTGGTGCTTTTCTGTCAGTGCAGTGCAAGAGAGATGTTCCAATAACAGCATTTACAATCCAGGTATTTAATTGTATTTGATTGCATTTACAATCCAGGTGTGCCAAAGTCAGGTGTGTCTCATGAGCCTCCTGTACATGTCTGTTGAGCACCTCAAATTCAAACTTGTAGAGGAATATTACATTTATTCTTCTTTTTTGTTCCTGGTGTTCAGTCACATGTATTTTGTTGTGTAGCTCTTTACTAAATAGTATCAGATGTTTCATTTCTTCAGGTTAGGGACAAATCACTGTTGAAAATCTTTTGAGAGAATAAGATGCTCTCAGTCAGAGTTTGAGTTCAGGTTTTGGAGTCTGATCCCCTGATCTTGCACTGCAGGAGAAGTGACAGTTTCTGAGGTCTTAGAAGGAGATTCTTATTCTTTGTCTCATTTCTTGCAGCAATAAAAATCTTACTAATGTCCACCTAATAACTTGAGCATTCACTAAAGCACTGATTTCAATAAAAATAGAAATAATTTTTTTTCTGTTGTCCTCTGCACAAATTTATCCCAGTCCTTTGCTGGTCCCTTCCAAGGTCACTGACACAGGTGGATCAGAACCTAAATGAAGGTGAGATTAAAGAGGCCATTCCTTCTCTATCCACTTCCATAACAACCAGAATTGACAAAAAGTAAAAAACTGTGTGGCAGAAAAGGCTTTTGCCATCTGGCACTGATAGGGCAGTGCCCTGGTTTTCTCACCTTAGGTGCTTTCTCTCCTCTTCTGTTACTCTGAGCAGAGCATGATCCCCCCTAGATTTACATCATCCTGAGAAAGTTGTGAGAGACATCATTTGAAATCAAGTGTTCCCATGAATTCAGTACCCACTGTGGTTGCTGAAGAATGCATAGGACTGGAACATGTAATGAATAAATAGAATATTTTTAATAGGTCTTAGGGGAGGAGAGAAAAGTTAACACATGATGTGATTCTTTCAGGTGAGAGATATTTACTGTGTTATCAGGAAGATTTCTTAAGGCTGAATCCAGGGAATTTTTTCCAAATTAATTCTCCTGTGTGCCAGCTCTTTACACAGAGGTGCCTGCAGAGTACCAGGGCAATCCCACTGCCATTGATCACAGACCCTCAGAGTGGGGCAGGAGAGATGTGACCCATCTCAGGGAAAGCCAGGTTTAGCTTGGCCTGGATAGGCCAAGTCTCAGACCCCACACTGAGTTTAGGAGTGGTGTTGAGCTGCTGAACGTGGGATTAGATGTGTCTCCAAACACATTAGCAAATGTCTATGAGACTGAATTGACTTCAGACTTTAAGTAGCAATGAAGTTGGAGAAGCTTTCTTAACTTTGCCATTCAGATTTGGAGGCAAATTTCCTATCAGCTGAGCTTTCTGATGCTTTCAGCCAAATCCTGCCTGCCTTAGATGCTCCTTTAGCTCTTGGCTAAACTTTAGTACTTAAACTATTGCCAGTGTCTTGAGTAGAGCTGAATTATGGCTTACATTACATCTAATGCCTTCAAGTCTTGGTATTTTATCTCTTGAAAGTATGAAACTTGTCACTAGTGAACAGAAATTCTCTCTGATCCCTTTAAAGACCTATAGGGTCTTTATTGTTTTGGGGTTTGAATTGGTTGTTTCTCCAAGGCACCCTGCTCACTTAGGATATCTACCCTCTGCTGGTTTCTGCAATCAAACCCCAGCTCTTGGCCTGGCAGGGTGCTGGGATGATGTATTTATACAGGCAGGAGGCAGGGTTTAATACCATCTCATGATTCACTGTGCAGCCCTATTAATATGAACTTGACTTGGGGGAATAAGTAGCTGTTACTTGTCAGCAAATCCTGAGTGTATTAAGGGGGTGAAGTTGTATTGAAAGATCCTCACAGTGATACTCTGCTGTTCCCAAGGGAGGCAAATGAAAACTGTACTTTGATGAATAATGAATGTGCTAATTGGGGTCAAGAAGGAGTCGTGGCTTCCTGTGATACAGGAGTTAGAGTAGCCTGACCACAGCAATAAAGAAAAGTCTGTTTGACCGGATTTGGCAATAAAAATATGCGACTGTCTGTCATCTCTGTCATCTCCACACAACTAAAGCCTGGGATGTGAGGGTGACAGGCAGGTCATTTATCTCTTCTACAACTCAAGGCTGTATTCCTGGGATCCTCTTTGAAGTATCTTATGGTGCCCATAAGATTATAGCTGTAAACTGATACTGAGGCTGGCTGAGTGCTCAGATGTTGCCAAAATTCCTGTGTGGAATGGACAAACATCTCTCATGGCATGGCTTGGGTATATCACCAGGATTTATTAAGAGTGAATATTGATTAGAGTCAATCTGTTCCTTATTTGCAAGGAAAAATGTTTTTGTTGCTGCTGGGCTGTATTTGCAAATGAATTTACCCTGAGGGGAAGATTACAGCCTCTTCTTACCTGCTGACAAAATGCATGCAAAAATAGTTATTTCTTGGTCATCCTGTATTCAGCACACAAAAGGGAAGAATAAATGGAAGAGATTAAGGAAGATATATGCAAGTATGATTCTAATACATATTTTGTGAAATACATATACATACAACCTGAGACTTTATTAAAGATGTATGTGATACTGTTTATCATTTGTGGAATATGTACATAATTTTCTGTAGTTAGTCTGTGTAACTGCACGATGTCAAACAAGCATGAGATCTTGAAAGTGTTCTGTGTTTCATACAAAATTGTCTAAGCAGCTTAACTGCTCATGGATTGGAGGCTAATCTCAGCTGGTTTAGGAAATGCAGATAATCTCAAGAGCAGGGTAGTGAAAGATATCTGAAGTAGCCTGGAGATGGGAGAGAGTGTGTTCTCAAAGAGGCCAACAGGGAAAATTCAAGTGCTCTGGTACAGCTCTCCAGCTGATAACAGTTATGTAATAAAAGCCAGCATGGAACTCTGCAAGAGCAGGAAAACAGAGCAGTGCTCACTAAGGCAGAAGAAACAAAGTGCAGAACTTCGTAACACATCCTCAGTGCTGTGAATAGGTTGTGATGGCTGCATGGCAAATCATTCTTGGTGCTTAAAGCAGCAGTATTTTCCTACGGTTTTGCAGTTTTTCAGAGTGATCCAGGACAATTGGAGGTGCACAGAGAAGCTTCCTTCTCAAACAGAGTTGTGCAGGCCCATGGAGGTGTGTTCTGCCACTTTTTGTGGCTTTAGGAGACTTTTCTGTGAGGCACCTTGCAGTCCAGTGTCATCCTTTTTCCTAGTGCAGAGCACAGCATGTGAAAAGCTAAAGTTTTCAGATTCATCCTGCTTTAATTTTGACACAAATGCTGGGATAATAATGTGGTTGTGACCCAGAATTTTTCTAACTGATGTGATAGTGCAGCTAAACTAAAAGACACCTATAGCTATTTGATTATTTTTGTCAGAGGGTAGCTGTGCACAGATTGTTCTCAGCTTTTGTGCCCTGATCTGTAGAGCTGATGACAGCTCCTGACGTTGCTGTGGTAGCCCAGGGGAAGTCCAGGCACAGAGGGATCCCTTAACTCCAGTTTTAACCTGCTGCTTCTCTCTGGCAATACATTTATCACCTATGTAAGTGAATGTGTCTGGCCACTCACTGAAGGGTAAATCACTCTCCCTGCTGTCAGGGGACAAACACTTATCTTACAGCAATCCAGTCTGAGCAGGGAGTGGGGGTTTCCAAGACACAGAAGAGGGCAAGCCTTGCCTTTAAGAGTTCTGGAAAAAGTGAAGCTAAGTAGATGTGTATCTTTAAAGTGTGTGTGTGTGTGTTCTTTTATATTGCTGTCATTGTGGCCATCTCCTTGTGCCAGGTGCAATTCTCTTCAAAGGAATTTACAGTCAGAGATGGATACAAGTTGGAGCTGACCTGCAGAGGAACAGGGATATTGGTCACTGTGCCAGGGGATGGTCAGTTCATCCCCCAGTCCGTGTTTTTGTGTGGCATCCTGGCAAGAGGAGGTTTTATGGGCTGAAAGAGAATTTTCATAGATGTTTGGAGAGTCTTACCTGGTAGCAGGAAATCCCAGGTGAAAGCATCAGTGCCACTGGGAGTTTGGCTGGGAGGTGGAGGAGCACCACATTCCAGGCAAGACAAAGAGGATATAAATCTGTGAGGTTTTGGCAGTAATAACTTGGGTAGGAATAGGCTGAAGTGAGCCTTTGAAGGGAGTGACAAGTACTGGATAAAGGTAATAAAAGGATGTGTTTTAGGCCAGGGCAGGTAAAAGGGATCTTTATGGGAGCATTCCAAAAGAAATGCCAAGTAAATACAGCATTCTTTAGGCAGTGAGATACTGCAGCAGCCCATGGGTCAGTACACAGCACTGAGAGTAAGAAAAGAAGTTGAAACCAGAGAGAAAGGTCTGGCTGTGCACTCAGAAACCAGCATTTGCTGAAATACTGCACTTCAACTGGCCCACAGGGCAACAGCCTTAATTTCTCTAGGGCTACAAATAGTTTCCCAAACTTGTATGTGAGGTTTTTGCTTCTGTCTGAAGCTCTCATATTCAGCAGAACTCTAGTTTTTATCTTTGAAATCTTCAAACTTACTATCATTGTATATTTAGAAGAAAAAGCTAAAATCTGAACTTCAGTGGAACTGAAGCATTGTTGTTTTCTGACTGAAGAATCAGCTGGGTTCATCCTGATCTGCTGCTAGTGTTTAATGTTCTCTTAAGAGCTAATGTAATTGTTAGATGCAAATGGAATTTTCAAATGGAAACTTTAAGTTCAGAAGACAGATGTGTTAATTCCCAATATGCTGTATGCCACATGCCTGAAAAAGGTAGTTTCTCTGGTTTTAAACAGTTTGTCCACTATCAATATTTCCTTTAATGCCACATCACCTCAGGCAATGCTCATCAACAGCAGCTCACCTTCTCTTTCAAAGGTGTGTGGTGCTGGTGTCTGGGATCCTTTTGTAGAGACAGAAATCTGAAGTTCCTGTGGATGAGGGAAATTATCAGGAGACTCAGAAATCAATTTTTCCTTTCAGTTTTGGGGTTTCCTATACCAGAAAACCACTCACAATCCTTAAAGAGGAAATGGAGAGCATTTGGACAATAGGAAAGGTGGTCAGAAATGGGAGACTTGAATTCACAAGATGCAAATATGACATAGCATAAGCACTGAAGAGGGTGCCAAAGTGGCACCTGAATTATTTATGATCTGAGAGACAGGAAAGTTAGGCCAGGGTAGGAAGGAAGTAGAAATTATTTGAACTTCATTGGTGTTGTGCAGCATTTGGAAGAACTATTATTGTTTGTAGTGTTTTGAACTAGATACAGGCATTAAGAAGAATTAATTATTTGGCAGAAAGATGGTCTAAATAGATTACTTCTGTCAGAATGTGATTAGAGCATACAGCATTGATTGGCTGATGACTGCATTGCAGGGATCTGCCTTTTCCAGGCATTGTGGCCCCAGGGAAGTTGCTTAAGTCTTCTTTTTTTGTATCATAGCAAAACTTAGGCATCTGCCTTTGCCTGGGGAAGTATTTTGGTCATTGTCTAATGTTTATATCTTCTATGCAGGTGGGATCAAAACTCTGATCTTTCTTGCACCATTTTCATTTTTCTTGTTCTGCCTGAAAGTGTAGCCCAGTTTCCAGACGTATTTCTGGTTTTGTTTTTGTATCTGTGCATCTGTACTGTATGGCAGTCTCCATTTCTTTCCTATTTAAATGAATTTTTAGCAAGCTTTTAAAGAAACTGCTATTAGAGCACAGTAGCTCTATCAGTGGCTTCAGTTCTGTGACAAAACATGAGATTGTGGTGTTTGATTGCTGGGCCTGAAATACTCAGGAATTTTGTGACCTACTCCTACCCTACCTTGCTTAACCTATGCTCTTCACCTTTAAAGACAGCTTTTCATTAATAAAACCTGCCTTTTTGCAAAATTCTGCCTAACTTGAAACAAATGAGATTGTGCATTTTATTTGTATATGTACATTTTACATAGAAAGGCAGTGTTCATCTGTTTTTCTTGTTCTTTCTTTCTCTCTCATTGCTGAAATCAATTTTTAGTTTGAGAAAATCCATGAAATTTTTTAATGAAAGAAACCAAAGCCAGCTAGTATTTGGGAACAGCTGAAAGTACCATACCCTCTATGAGCACACTGAAAATGGCTTAACGTGTCTGATTTTCTTTCCTAACAGCATTATAATTTTCTAGGATGTAATGGCAATGAAAGCTGTATAGTTGTCTGAAATAGATGCTGTCCCCTTTTTCACCCACACCCAGAGTTGGTTTTTGCAGGAGGAGCCCTGCAGAGGCAGGAGGTGGCTGCTGTCACCACCAGGGACATCGGAGGTGCCAGATGTGCACATCCTGACTGTCCTGGCCTTGTCCTCCCATAAGTGTTGAGGTCTGTGCTTGACCTTAAATATTCTAAACGGTCCTGCAGGAGTGAAACAGAACACTCAGCTTTATCAATACTCTCCTGGCTGGTTCTCTCAGTCCTCAGCAGTCCTTGTGGTCAAATATCATTTATTGGACACACACTAGCGGAACAGGAGCCACCATTGGCGCTAGCAAACGGCAAAATGTAAAACCCAAGTGAAATTTTCCTTTTGTGTGGCTGGGAGGGAGAAGAAATGTGGTGGTTTAAGTGGTGGGGCTGCTGTAGAGGCATTGCCATAAGCTCTGAGCCTGGCATGGGGTGAGTGAAGCTGTGCTGGGTTTGATTTGTGCAGGTTTGTGCCAGCTGAGGTGGCTGGGGGGGACACAGGGGACATTTCCTCAGGGCACAGCCACCGAGCCAGGGCTTGTACCCTGAGTGCCTTAGAGATATAAAAACAGGTTATAGTGAGGCAAGCAAAGCCTCCTTGCACTCAAACAGGTAACTGAAGTTTATTTCCAACGTTTGCTATTGTATGTCACTGTCTGCAATGTAGAAAATAGCAATGCTCCTTAGACATTTGATATTTTGGTTATTCTGGAATGTTGGTGCTGCTTGCAAAGAGCTGGAATTGTCCTCCTGGAAGCTGCTGAGTTCACACTACCACTGCTGTTTGCATCATATTCTGTTACAAGCCAGCCTTTTTAGTTACTTTGAATTTAGAATGCTGTTCTAGACCCTCACTAGACAAGACCAAAATACTTCAAAAAAAACCCCCGAACTCGAAAAAATATGTTCAGCCTAAATTTATTCATAACTAGGTTTTTCTGGATTTTTAGAGTGTCAGGATTGTCCTTAGCTTAAACAGTCTCTTCCTCCTACTGTTTTCTTCCCTATTCACAGATTGCTTTGCTGGGATAAACAAATCAAATTTAGATTTCTCTTGCAACATAGTTGTCCCATTCCCCTGACACAAAAAGGAGTTTCTCTACAATGGCTGTATTTGAATTCAACCTTTTTTTTTTTCCTATTTAATGTGGATGAAGAGAAATGTGTTCTGTTGGAAGTACCTCTAAGAAATCAAGAAATAATTGAGAATTAAAATTACAAAAAACTACTAATTTTCCTTTGGCTGTGTGCATCTCACTAACATCTCAAATTCTTTAAACAGATGCAATGAGATCCTGCTTTTCTTCCTCCTGAGTTTAGCTCTGAAGTTTGTTATCAGGAGGAGCATGATCTTGCATTTTGTACTGTTGAATTCCATCCCATTCCTGTTAATGCAGCCCATAAAATTTAGCAGTTCTTTCTATGTAATATCGTTATCCTTTCCAGTCTTGACAGTACCTTCCAACTTTGTGTCATCAGGAAATTTCATCAGCAGGTTGCCTTGTGCCAAAATAATTAAAGAAAATGTTCAAAAAAATCTGTCCCAAAATAGATCACAGGAAAGCTTCCCCTGAGCCTGCACTTTCCTGTACAAATCTTCCTGCTCAGGTTTTCTAACATCTTATCAAATATATACATGCTGAAACAAAAAAACCTGCCAGGTATTTTACAGAGCAATTTAACAGTCTGTATTTTATGTCAGTTGTCCCACTGGAGTCATTTGTGTAAAGCTTGCAAAATCCATTTTATAATCTCCGTTCCTGGGTGAAAGAAATCTGCTTTCTTTACAAATGCAGCTCTTTCTACTGGATGAAAATAATAAGAAATATTTAAAATGAACTTTTTTTTTGTTTTTTTAGAAATTATTTTTAAGTGAATTGTGGTTTGCAGCTTGCTTTCTCATATATACCTTTTTTCTCATACCTACCTTTTTTTTGTTTATGTATTTCTTTGTGAAAGTTAGTGACTGGTTTTGTATTGGAATTAATGACAATCTTTTGGAAAAAATCCACAATGTGTCAGCCTGCTTGATAATTAAACTGCAGAGTTGCTCTCTTCCTTGGTAAGAAAAGCCCAAGAAGTAGGATTTATATCTGAGCATGGTCAGATACCCAGTGAGAGCAGCATCACCCCCAAGAGAAAAGCGAAGGGGTTGTGAAACAGGAGCTGCAGTGGGGTGAAGTCACCCATCATGTGGCAATGCTGGCCTGGCTGGCAGCTCCTGCAGAGAGCATCCCCAGGGTCACAATTCCACATCTAAAGTTAGCAGAGCGGTAGGGCTGGCAGTGGGGAGGGCAGGCAGCTGCTCAGGGACATCCCAAACGCTGCAGCTCGGCCGCCGCGACACGCGAGAATCAGTTACCGAGAACCTTCCGTGATGGTCAGAATGTGACACGAAATAATTGAGTCTCACATCAAATCTTGTCTGCAATTAGTTATCTGGAAAAGTAATTATGCCACAAAATCAAGTAGCTGAAATTAGTGGTGTGAAGCACCCTGATCATTCGAAGACTGTAGGAGGGTTTTTTTTTATTATTATTTCACTTGTAACATGAAGTTGTAAGTACCTAACTAATTCTTTATTGAAATAAAAAAAGTCTTGCTCAGTTGTAATTCTTGTCATTAGTTACATCTGCAATAGGAGATACATAGCACATAAAACAGGTGTTAATGATTAAGTTGGTTTTGTCTAAAGTAAAAATGAGCTGTGGAAGAGAATGTCTTGTAAGTTGTACATTTAAAATCAAATCTGATTTGATTTAGGGAGGAAACCAGCCTAAATTTCAGTCCTTTGTCTCTTACACCAGTAGTGCAAGTTGATTTGGAGAGCAGAGTTGAAAGTCTAATGGGAAAATGTGTTCTTTTAAAATAGTTATGATCAATTTAACAACATAGATGTTTTGAAAGGTTAGAAAAGCCATTAAAACATAATTTACACTAATAGAAGTCATTAGCTTGTGTTAGTTAACTCACATATTCAAAACAAACAAGGAAAATATAATGAATGGAAACAGAATGTACCCAGTACAACAGACTGAAGTGTAAATGCTCACATGAACATTGTTTAACAGCTTAGAAATACAGGGAAATGTCTAATTATGCAATCATCATAAACTTGATTATTTTGAAAATGGCTTCTGATAGTAACTGTTGTCATGTATATGCCAGAACTGATAGGAAGATTATTTCTACTCAGTAGATCTGTACAGAATTTGATCTCTATGTGTTTGGTACTTAAAAATCTGAACTGATAAAGAGTAGTTGGCTAGTCATGTTACTTAAGCTGCTCCCAAAATAGCACCTTCCTTTTTGGGTAGAGCTAGGTTTGCAGCTGTTGTCTCTATCTGTTGTCTCTGAAGAAAAATTTTAACATTAAGTGTTGCTGACGTCAATTTTTTTCTTTTTTTTACAGCTGATGTGGGCTTTGCCCCTGACAGAAGTTATTTGGTTCTAGCTCTGAGTTTGGAAGAAGTTGGTATATAGATTTTCCCCTAACTTTCAATTGATGTGTTTAGCTTTAGTGGGAGTTATACTATCACTTAAACCATGTTGTCGTCTCAAGGAGTTTTGCTACATCCCTATGGAGTGCCCATGATTCTGCCGGCAGCGCCCTACTTCGCTGGACTTGTTCAGGTAATGCAAGGCCGCTTCCAACAAGCAACTTAACTCTGCTGCACTTAGAGCAATAATTGGGATTTTTACGGTCGAGAAAGCAAACACTTTTAATACAGGCAAAAGGCCTCGTGCAGTCAGTGAGGAGACAGTAGGAAATCAAAAAGATGGATCACCCTAATCTGTGTATTGACATCTCTCATGGCTGAATAAATGGTGTAGTTGAGCTATATTTGCTTGTATTGATCTGTCTGCTGTTTAACATTCATGCCTTTGCTTCGCGAGGTTGGCCACAGGGCAGAGGATTTGCTATCCATTCCAGGTTTCTGAGGGAGTCAGCATTCCCACGGCAGGTCAGAAGACAAAGTAACTCACCATGATGTGTTTAGGTTAAGTGTTTTAGCACAGCAAACAGGAATAGTGTTAAATATGCATTAATTCACGTGTTACGCGTCACACGGGATGAAAAAGGGGCTGTGGTTTTGTGTGTGTAGAAATATCACCTGCAAAGAATATTTATACACATCCTAGAACTCCTCTGAGCCCTCAGAGTGTAAGATCTTGCTGCAGGGCAAGAGTTCTGTGTATTTAGGAGTCAGCTGGCAGCTACCAGATTGTTGTTGTTGTGTTTGCTTTTGCTGGTATTTTATTTTTATCAAAAAGTGGTGCTACTGAAGTTCCTTCTGTTAGACTTGGGATTCTGAATAGATCATGTAGATGCTAATTAAGCAATAAGTATGCTGTTGTTTACAGTATTAGAAGACATTAGGAAAGTCAGCATTTCTAAACTGTGACAGAATTGTGCCATCTCGGTGTCAGTTTTAGATATTGTGCATTGGCAGGGTCAAGACACACACGTGTGTTAGGGCTGTGCTAGGGATGAGTCAAATAACAGTGAGGGACAGGGAAATCTTCATTGTGCTCCTTTATCCAACACTTTGCTGACTTAGCGGGGCAATCAGCATGAAAGAGGTGCTTTTCTATATATTCCCTTCTCAATAATAAAAGACTGTGGGTTGTGTTCTTCACTTCAGGCCTAATATCAGACATCTATGTCTAAAATAGAAATAAAGCATTGCACAGTGGTGTTTCCAGGTGTTGGGGATCTGTGTCTAGTGGGACATGCAAGCTGAAGCTGCTTTTTATGCAGTGAGACCCTTCCAGCAGGCCCTCATATCCATTAGAATTTGGGGGTGAAGGTCGGACACAGGAGCTCAGTCAGACCCTCTGCCATCCTGTCCAATAAATAATTACAAGCAAATCGTGCCTTTCACTCTATGCTGATTGATGTTGAAATTGCTTTTGAAAGTTCTCATAAGTTCCTGTTATAGATTAAGTGCCGGTGTAGGAAAAATAACTGCACCCAACTGAAATGGGTGAATGTAATCAGGTTTAATGGACTCGAGAGCTTGTTGGGAATTAAATAACTATTGATTTGTTGGAAAGTTGCTGTCATTACAAAATGCCACTCTGGACGCATTATCCAAGCAGATAGATTAGAAGAAAGGGCCCTTTGAAAATTTGGGATGCCTTATTTCAGTATTTTCCTCTTCATTCTTTCCTTGGAAAGATGTATTCAGGAAAGATGTATTCTATGTTACTCCTTTAGCACAGATCTAAAATAGTCAAGCAGTAAGAACTGCTGACATAAAAAATAGTTATTAGAGATGCAGTTGAACAGTGTTGTTTGTATGAATCCTCCTGTAGTCTCTTCACTTCTGTTTCCCTGACGTCAAACCTGAAAATGGCATTTTGGAAACCAAGCACACGTTTGAGTTCTTGTCCTAATGAGGGAATTACAGCATTCAATGGTTTGAGCAATTTATCCCCCAAGATTTTACCTGAACTTAGAGTATCTCTGATCAGCTTGTGACACCAGAATCCCTATTGTTTCTCTCCTAAAGTAAATCTAAGTATCTAAAATAAATAATGCAGAGGACATTTGATAAGAATATTTACATCATCCTCTTCTAAGCAGTAATTACATAACATTCTGAACTTCAATGGAAATTATCTTCAAAAATATGCCTTGATAAACTGATTATGTAAATGTGTTTTTCTGGGTTGCAGGTTGAGAACCACAACCCTGATTTTTTTTCTTTTTTTTATGTGAGGCAGTTTTAACATGTTATAGGCTTATAGGATGCCAGTTTATTTATTTGCATGGATTTCTACAGAAAGCAGGTGTACCTCTGATCAGGGATTCCCCCTGATTTCCAGCTGGGTTTATTCCAAGCTTGTGTGAAAGCAGTGTAGAGCATTTCCTAGAGATTTGGGGAGTATTTTGGGAAGGGTTTTGTGTTGCACAGTTGAGCAAGAGAGATCTCTGTGGAGCAGAGTTTGTCTTCAGAGGTCCTGCACCCTCGAGTGATGTTTATTATTTTATTTAATGCTGTGGGTGAGCAGTGCTCCAGCCTCTCCTAAACCCTGCCTTGCATCCTCTGCTTGTTCCTGTCACACCCTCTGGTTACTGAATGTGTGAGAAGCCAAGGGGTGGATGCTGTGGGTGCATCTCTGGACATTCCTGATATGAGCAGTTCTCCTCATCCCATGTGTTCTCTTAAGGGGATTTGTGTTCCTTTCACTGAGATGATGTGTTTGAGTGAGAGGATGGAAACTGAAATGCTTTTGTTCTTGGAGAGACACGAGATCCAGGGTTACAGAGATGCTGATGTACATCAAATCACATTAAATAGACATGCAAACGTATTTTCCAGTAAATAAATATACCTTAAACTTACTTGAATGATGGCCTATGACTTAGTAATGCGTTTTTAAATGAGAAAATATCTTTATCTCTTCTTCTTTCTTCTGGGTAAAACTATTTGAGGAAAAAAAAAAATCACATGAAAATACAAATAATGCATAAAGAGCTTTATGCCTCCTGTGGGTGGGGAGGTATTTTCTGCCTTGGCACAAAAGGCTCACTGGTGGCTCCAGGGCCTGTTTGCAGCTGCTCTGGTTACTTGGAATGCCAGATTTATGGCAAAATATTTTGAAAACACATATGTAATATATGAAATTTTAATACTGGATGCTAAATTATTTATTTCATGGCTGGATTAGGTGGCTCCATTTCCGTTTAGCAGAGAAAGAGGAGTTCATAGGCATTACTGTAAAATGAAATTAAAGTTGAAATTCTTTAGACTTTTCAGTAAACTACTGCAAATCTCTGGAAAGAGAGACAGTTCTATTTAGTAGCTAATGTGGAATATTAATATATAAGATTATAAAGATGAGATTACTTATTATTATGGTCAGTATTTTTTAAAATATGGTTTTATTTTAACATAATGACCAGAAAAGTTCTAAGAGTTCTGAGGGTTTAAGCTTGTGTTCGAGGTTAAAAACTGAGCTAAAACCTTCCTTTTTTTCTGCTTTTATTTGCTTACTTATTTATGTAGTGATAAAGGGGAGACTTGGAGAAGAAAAACAGAAAATAGGCTGGTGGTTAAGTACAATATATTGGGAATTACTGTATTTTAAGTGTATCATTCTTAAGCTTAGATTATTCTGTAGATACTTTGATTTTTTTTTTTCTGCGTATCTGATTTTCCAGAACTGGTTAACCAGTGTGTTTGACTGACAACTGAAAAAGCAGTAATCTGGAGACTGTTCTGTTTTATTTTAGGGCTGAGAGAATTGCCTAGAATATGCTGTGAAAAGTGGTGCTGCAGACTTCAGCACGGTGCCATCTTTACCCATCTGGAAAATCCTTGTTTCAGGCCGTGTTGGGAAGTGCTAGCAGTGGGTACATTCTGAATTCTTGTGGGTGTTAGTGTGTCAGGCTACCTGCAAAATCACACTTCCATTCCAGCAAGCCAGCCTCGGGGAATGCTGGGGATCTGTTGTGTCACCTCACATGAAAAAGGCTTTTGCAATTTGGAAGGTTTTATTTGAATAATACATTTGAAATAGCAATGAGGAGAGGTTTGAGTCCTTCCAGTGTTGCCTGCAGTGGTGTGTGGTTGTTTCTGTTGGTTTTAGATGATGATCTAGTGGAAAGCAGAGCGTAATTTCTGTTTACATTGGCTGAATTGCCTCTTTGAAATGCAGTAAGTAGATGATTTAGCTTAAATGCAGATTTATTCTGGCTTGATTGTGTTGTTCTGTCTCTCCTGTTACTGGTACTGTACTCCCAGTGCCTTGTGAGTGGAGGGTGAATATATTTTACTGCTGCAATCACTTTTCATCTGAGTGTGCATCTTGTCTTGCTTTTGAGAGACCATATCCCACATTTCTTCTCTCAGTCTGAGAGTTGCAAAGTTTTTCTCCCTTTTGTATCAAAAGTGCTTTTAGCACATGTGAAGTGGTGTTAGTGATGGAGATAGTCTGTATTGTTTTGATATGAATGTTTTTATAAACAATGTTTAAATGTCTGAAAATCATGGAATTGTTTCTTGGAAAAGACTTTTAGGATTTTCAAGTCTGACTGTTAACCCAGCACTGCCAAGTCCAACATTAATCCGTGTCCTTAAGTGCTACATCTACGCTTAATTTTTAATTTACCCTTTTAAAATACCTCTAGGGATGATGATTCAACCATTTCCCTGAGCAGCCTGTTCCAGTGCTTGACAACCCCTTTCTAACATCCAATTTAAATCTCCCCTGGTACAACTTGAAGCCATTTCCTCTTGTTCTGTTGCTTGGGAGCAGAGCCCGACCCCCACCTGGCTACAGCCCTTGTGCCAAGAATTGCAGAGAATGAGAAGGTTCCCCCTGAAGGTTCCTCCTCCCTTTCTCCAGGCTGAACCTCTGCTGCTCCATTCCCTGCCCTGGACATGCTCCAGCCCCTCAATGTCCTTTTTGTCATGAGGGGCCCAAAAGTGACCCCAGGATTTGAGGTGTAGCCCCAGCACAGGGATCAGTCACTGCTCTGGTCCTGCTGGCCACACTGTGGCTGATAAAAGCCAGGTGTCCTGGCCAGGTGCTGGATCCTGTTCAGCACCCCCAGGGCCTTTCCTGATGCAGGGGCTTCTGGTGGCCAAAGGGGACTTGGACCTGGCCCAGCCAGCCATGCCAGGGCTCTCTGCAGAGCCTTCCTGCCCTCCAGCAGGTCCTTGGTGCCATCCCCAGCCTTCCTGAGGGACCTTCAATCCCCTAGAGCAGAGCCTGGGTACAGATCTTGAGCAGAGCTGGTGCTGGTGCTGAACCCTGCTGGTGACCTGCCCCAGCTGGAGTCACTCTCACTGCCCCTCTCTGGGCTTGGCCACCACCCAGCTTCTCATAAAGAGAACATTGCACCATCCCAGCCACCAGCAGCCAGGTTCCAGGAGAGTTCTGTGGGGAATGGTGCCAGGCTGACACATCCACAGTGTCCCCTCATCCATTGAGCAGGGCACCTTAGGAGCTCAGGTCAGCCAAGCAGGTTCTGCCTTTTTAAACCCATGGTGGCCAAGCCTGGTGGCTTCGTGGTCCTGTATGTGCCTTTGGGTGGCACTCGAGATGACCTCATCCATACAACTTTGGGTAAGGCTGTTTTTCCTTTGAATCCATGGATCAAGCAGTGTAGCCAATACAGCATTGCCTGTCAGCTGCAGACAGCTGGAACGTATTTGGTTATTTCTATTGCAAAAGTTTATGTTCTTTTAACTCACCTTTATTTCTTGCTATAAGTGCAGATATCATCAAATACCTGGTGAGTGAAGCCTCAGGGGCAAGAGGGAGGGGAATGACATGGAAGGTCTCTCTCATTGACCAAAAAGACAATTGAAATAGGATAAATGGCTCATCTAAATGGTTTTACTTCAGCTAAGAAACTCGTGGTTATTCTGCCCTGCCACCTGCATAATTTTTTCTCGCTGGCCTTTATTTTGGAAATCAATGGGTGACATAATTCCAATGGCTGAGGCAGCTCTGTGTTTCCTCTTTCACCTCTTATTCTGTCAGCTCAGTCAATGCTGTGTCATAGTCAGGGCTTTTTCATCTGCCAGATTTCATCCAACACTCAACAGGCAGGTTTTGTTTTGTTTTGTTTTTCCTGTTCTGCTTTTGCATGTGATATCAGTATTAGTGGATTTTAGACATGATAATCTATAATTATGGTCACTAACTTGTGTGTTAGATAGGACACTCCAGTGGAGTGTTTCAGTATGGCAAAAATTGGGTAAATTCAGGCCTCTCTGACTGCAGGGGGTTTTAAGGGGGATAAATACAAGAATACTTGAGTTTGTAAAACAAAAAATAATTTCTAGGCACGAAATAGCTTTCATTAGGGTAAGTTCTATTTATTTCTTCATCCCCCAAGTAAGACAGAGCTTTTAAGATTTGGATTCTCTGTAAAAGCCAATTGTTTAACTTGGCTCCCCCAGCTAGAAGCCAGCGAGCTGATAGTGCTGTTTCCAAGGATGTGGAATTTCAGCTGATTTTTTTCTTCTTCTGACTCATGCATAATCATCAGCAATAAAACTTCTGATGGCCAGATTATGACAGGAGATACAACTTTGAAGTTCTTTTGCTTTCAGTAGAATGATTCACAACTGATATAAAAATATGCTTGTACATCTAAATATAGAACAGTCATTTTAATGGAGTTTGCTTGAATATTTCACTTATTTACCCTCTGATAAGTTATCTTGTGTTCCATGAGCTAATGTTAGAAACCCAGCTCAAATACATCTTTTGGCTTGTCTGCTTGCTTGCTTTTTTTAACTGAGGTGTGCAGGTAACTGTTTCCTCAGACCTGGTTTCAAAGAGGGTGTTGTAAAAACATATGAAATGTCTATTTCAGTACACCAGGTTGTGCAAAAAATATGCTAAGGGTGTAATTATTTCAAGTATAAGCACTTTCACCTGAACTAATTGGAAATTGTGTTTAACTGCTCTACTAAGAGTGGTGGAACCACACCTGAGAAATATTTGACAATCTGGTATCACAGATAATTTGAAAAATGTTGGGGGCTTTTTTTACTGTAGTGACAGGACATGAACACTGTAAATGTATAATTGGAAACTGACCCAGGTAAATTTTCTGTGTCAGAATTTCTACCTGTGTTTTACAACTCTCAGGTTATCATGGAATAGGGTAAATTCTGCTAGGGGACAACTGCATGACCTAGAGGGCTTGGAGAATGACCTAATCTTCCAGTCCTGATGGGTTTAATAAATTAGTAAATAATTTAATTTTCTTTTTAAATCTACATATTGTTATGTTGCTGACAAAGCTGAGAAGGTAAAAGCCTCTTGTCTCTATATTGAAGACTCAGAATGGTTCACATTCTCATTTTATCTGAGGCCTTGAAATAAATAAAACATGATGCATTTCAAGGAATGTTAGTCATCAAAGAAAAGTTATTCAGGTTTTGGTAAGTATCCTTCTGTAAAAGCAACTGAAGATAAAGCTAAAAGTACTTGAAGCAGTGACTGATCTGAACTATGCTGCTGTTTTATTGAGCTGGGTTTTGGTTTTTTGGGGGGGGGGTTTGTTGTTTTTGTTTGTTNTTTTTTTTTTTTTCATTCTGAGGGAGTAAATATATTATTTAATGCTTATTATCCCAAGGCTTTTTCATCTGACAGAGCTGGAAGAACACTTTTGTTATGTCTCTGTCTTCACTTTGCCATGTTATTGCAAAGCATGTGGTGCCCTCCTGTTTGCTCATTAGCAGCATTTAAAATTCCTGCAGGAGCAAATGCAGGTTGTTCCTGTATTGGTTTGTTAGGATAAATGTCTGTGACACTTTGCTTTCTCCCTGCCATTTTAATGCACTGCAGATTCAGTAAAATGCATTTCCAGACATCTTTAGACATGTAAGCTTCAAAACATCCAAGCCAGGCAGAAGAGTGTTGCCAAAATGCAAATCCAAGGGTTTCTCTGTGAATTACCAGCAGCAGAGCAGGTACACATCAGCTGTCCTCATTGTCACCGACAGTTGTGCTGAGTGTGAGCACATTTCAAACACTCTGAGAAAAAATCATATTGACACTTGAAACCAAGAAAGAGCAAAAAGGGAATTTCCAAACATTTTACCTCCATTCTGGAGAAAACCTTACAATTATGTTAAAACAGAACCTAAACATGGGTGAGTGTTCCAAAGAGAATAAGAAGAGGTTTAGAAAAAAATCAGTCAGGCTTTTTAGAAGTGATAGCCCTGCAGTTGGTTAAAAGCAAGATGACATTTTGTTGAGAAATAAAAGGTGACTGGGGCTGAGGGAAAGCACAATTTCCTGCATTTGTGAATGATCCTGGAGATAATAACACAGAATGAATCATCCTTTGTTTCCCTGCTAGCCCAGTGTGGTGCTGACTGCAGTGAGTTAGCAAACCTGAGAAGTCCTTTGCTACTCCCTGGGGGAAACTTTGCTCTGTCAGGGCAGCTCAGGGGATTGAGCTCAGCTCAGCTGGATGCTGAGCAGAACCTGCACAGTGGGAACTGCTCCAGAGATGTGAGAGCAGGGCTGGAGGTGCTCATGTGCAAAAAGGCTCCTTATTCTCTAAGTGTTGGATTTGATGTGTACAGGATTTGTGTCAATGTTATTTTGGGAGATTTGGTTTAGTGCTTGACCACTTTTTTTCCTTTTTGTTTGTTTCTCTGATGTCTTAGATCTTGCTTATGCAAAAAGTTTTTAAATATACATTTTTAATATTTTGAGAAATACAGAACAGCTTTTTATAATGAAATACGCTCACCTTTGCTAGGCTTTTTTTTCTCTTTGACTTAGAATTACACTGAGAAATGGTATACGAATAAATTTGTTAAATTATTTTACATCTTGCCAACAGTTGAGGTACAGAGGGAAAGTAAACCTCGACAACTGTATTTCAGTCCTCAGTGAGAATGAAAATATTTTCGCTTCAGTTACTAACAAAGACAAGCAAAAAACAAAAAAAACCAAAACAAACAAAAAACCCCCAAAAACCACAAAAAAACAAAACCAAAAAGAAACAAACAAACAAACCCCCCCAAACAAACAATAACAACAACAAAAACCAATCTCCCCCCCAAAAAAAACCCCAAAAAGCCCCCACCCAAACATGAAAACTGTTTAGAGCCACCAAAAACCACCAGGATAGAGGAGAATTTGTATACAAAAAAACAGAAAAGGGAAAACCTTAAGAAAGCCATGAGGATTATTAACAGAATCTCAACAAAATTTGATTCTGCACAGTCTGAGCTGTGCTGGAAAAGGTCTGATCTCCTCAGTATCTTGAATAATTTATATTTTGTTATGCATTTGCAGCAACTAATTACTGCAGAGTGGTTTTTTGGTTGGTGGCACTGGGAAGGGTCTGTTCAGGTGGGTGCTGCAGGAGCAGGGGTTGATCCAGGTTGATCCCCATCCCAAGGAAGGCTCCTCCAGACCTGCATCCTTGCCACCTCCCCAGCCAGCAGCTCTCATATTTTGTGATTTGATGAGCACTGGAAGGAGCTCTGGTGTGACAGGTCACGCAAGAGGCTGCTCTGAGGTGAGCGTGGGGAGCTGCACCAGCTCTGCTCTCACTGGGGGAAATGAAATGTAATGGGAGCAACCCCTCCTTCTGGAACACGGGAATAAATTACACTTCTGATTGTTCCTTTTTTAAAAATCTTACATCTAGACACTGAGCTGTTTAGGGGGAGGGAGGTGTTTACCTTTTTCTTTTTTTACATTTAAAACCAGAAAAGCAAACTTGAAATCCTTAAACTGTCTTAAAATGTCTGTGACCAACTCTTAAAAAAATCTGTTTTCCATGTTCTTTTTGTCTTCTCTTTTAACTTAAAGCATAAATATCTGTCTCTCTTTTGCTGCTCAAATACAGGAGGGTTTGAGGCCAGCTGAAACACAGCAGCTGGGGTTAGGCTCAGTTCTTACAAGACCAGCCAGCCTTTGGTAAATTGTTCCTCCTCCTCGATGTTCCCCTCTCAACTCAGTTCTGGTGTTTCCCATTCATTTTAAAAAAGTGTGTGCAGAAATGACTCGGTGTGGTTCCACATTCTCATTCAGAATCTTAAATATATAAATATAAATATATATATAAATATAAATTAAGATATAAATATATATCTTAATGATAAAATGAAGGCAAGCATTGTGTGTAAGGATTTACTTCTGAATACTTCTACAGGCTACCTGAAATTGTTGCTATCCAAGGAAATTTTTCTGTAAGAAAACAAATATATGGATCAGTTTTAGTCTAGCACTGGTCAGTGTCTGGGCAGGTGTCCTCATGCTGGGGTGACTGATTTTGCAGACAGAAGTTGTTGAAGGCCACTCAAACCTTCTGAGTGCTGCTGTTTCAGGAAATGAAACCCTCCCATTGCAGGATTCTCCTTTTCAATGACAGTCTGTGCTGGATTGACTGCAGTGGTACAAGGGCTTTTTACTGCAGAGATGAATGTTTTTATTTTTGCGCCTTCCTCTGGGAAGGAACAGTTAAAATCAGGCACGGGGAAATGTAGCAGATGTTGGTGCACATTTCCCATCTGAAAACGCCTTCCCCTGGCCAAGATGATTGTTGGGCACAATTAAGCCCAGTGCTCATCCTGTACTGAAAGCCAGGGCTGCTGAGGGTGCTCCCAACAGGAGAGCTCAGGTTTGGGAAGAGGGAAGTTCACCTGAACTTTGATTTGTGGCAGGTTTTTGGGAGCTGCTGTGTGAAAAACAAAGGAGACCTGACTGACAGCTCAGATTCTGCGCCCCCACGTGTCCTCAAGATTCAGCTATACTATATAAAACTATAGATTTAGGAGTCACTTTCAATCCAGGAGCAAATTTATTATGCATTTCAAGGATGCTAGCACTTGAAATCTGATTTTTGAGAGGCATTTGGTGTAATGTTGCCAAGTGACTTTAAAAGCTTGTGATATTATGCCTTGTAATGTTCCCCATTCAGTGTAATTGTCACTGTAATCAGCTTTATGATGGCAAATCTTCATGATGACTGCAGGGATATATATTTTTTGCATATTGTGTCTGAAATGTGAGTTCCTTTTTGATTTCAGAGGTGTAGTGGTAGTGATGGAAGGAAGGCACTGCAGACTTTTGAACTCGTGTATGAAATGTTTATGCAGAGAGTGGAATTTGCCATTTCTGGTGATGTGATAGCATCTACTGTTGAAAAAGACACTGAGAACCAAATGCTCTTATATTTTGTGATTTGTATTGTAATTGAACCCATTAGAGCTGGCCATTCTGGAAAAGCATGCTTTGCTGGCAGAAAATTGCAGTGATTGACTATTTTTGTTGTATCAGAATATTATACAGACGTTGTGAACGTGTGTTGACCTAAAAATGTCAGTGGGTATTTCACATCAGTCTCCTTTTTGTTTTTTCTTTGCTTTTCTAGGGTGGGGAAGGATGACACAAAAATGCAAGGCAGACATTGCTTTTCTGTTGTGTAATGCCTGGCTTTTAATAATGTAAAAAGCTCTGTGCCAGGTCTGTAAACAGAGTCTGTAAGTTCTGGGCAGCCAGGAAGTCTTTTTTCTGAAATATGCAAGAGAATTCGAAACCAAACCTCTTTGTAATTCCGCTCTTATTTTCCTGTAATAAGACACAAATCTACAAAGGGTGTTTTCCTCTGGCTTTAGTTCTTCATATTATGTTTTTAACTTTGTCTTTAGATGGATATAAGCTGGGTTTAGTATCTCACATCATTTTTACTCATGGCAGCAATAGGACAAGGCTTGTTTTAAATTTAATGTGCAGGTGATAAGACACAGTTACCTGCATTTCACAGGGAAAAAAAAGTGGGACTCCACTCATTTTTGGGGAAACATCATTTATTCCTGTGGGAGAGGATTTATTAAATATCTCTTAGTCCACTGGAGCTGGGGGGGTTCTGAGGAGTGCAGGAACCCTGCTTGACACAGCATATGGTCTCTATATGTGCCTAAAATTTATTCAGTGCTGGTAGCTGGTGGTGGCAATGTGTTTATCGCTGGTGCTCGTCCTCAAGGAGCATTGTCTTGTTTAAGTGGCTGTGAAATGTACTTTTTATGTGCTGCTCTGCGGTCATCTTGAGGTCGGCATAATCCTGGCTTAAGGTGTCTGGCTGCAGATTTGTCATTTGCATTATTATTGGTTGGTTCTTGCAGAACCAAGCTAATTTTTTTTTTTTTTTAAACATAAAGTGCTTTGTCTAGAAGAATAATAGCAAAATGCTGAGGAAGGTATTTTTATTCTCTGGGTTCCAACAAGAAATGAGAGATCAAAGAGGGCAGAGGTGATGTTTTAAGTCTTATTTAGCAAAGGAGAGATTATTGCAAAATGTGAATAAATGTGTAGCGTTGTGCTTCTGGATAGGAGGGATGAGAATTTCTGGTTTACATTTTGTTAGTTGAGCTCCTTGATTTTCCTCCCCTGAGTTCTGCATGTCAAGATCAGATACCTGAAATACTTAAAAGTAGTTCTGGATCAGAGCCAGACTACAGTTATTTAAACCCGTATTTCATGGCTTTGTTTGGTTTTTGAGCACTTTTCTGACACAACAAAATTATCTGTCTAATGCTTTGTTTTCTTGATACACTTCTGAAGACTTTTGTAATGTATTTTTTCTCAACGTTTGGCACTTTTGGCATTCTATGTACTTCTATTATTTCACACCATGTCTTTTAGAAATGTTTTCTTTTTTTAATGTACTTTAGAACACTTCTCTGTTACTAACTGACATAACCTTTTCTAATCTTATTCATTAAAATTATCTCCTGGTCACCATTCTTCCATTTCTTTGCAAAAAAATACGATCTGACATCCTCATCACAAAAATAGATGGTGAGTCGGGAATCAGACACCTCCAGAAACAGATCCCAGATGTATTTTTGAGGAACACTGTGTGCTAGAAAGCATTTCAAGGCTTTCTGGAATTATTTCTTGATGGTGATGCCTGTTAGCTGCTGAGGGGGTTCAAATGAACTGCCTAAGTGGTGTCAGTGTTACTGCCTGGCCTAATGGTGAAGCTGAGGAATTAATTTGTCTGTGAATATATTGATATTCTGCATTCTCAGTATTTCTTAGGGTTACTCTTTGTTCTTCTCTGTGCTCACAGAATTCTGCTTCAGCACCGAGTTTCCTTGCAGGGGAGGAGACAAGTTTTAAATTAGGAAAGATTTGTTGTTTGTTTGTTTTTATTTGCTAAATAACAGTTGTGATTCAAGAACACCATAAAGTAGTTCATGTTACTGACCCTTCACACCCTTTTGGGAAAAACCTGTGTCATGCTTTGTGACTTTAATAGTTAGCTCTAACACGACAGGAGACTTTGATTATGTATTACCCCCTGCAAAAATAGAAAAATCAAATTGAACATGATATGGTTGTTTTTCTCTCTTTGTGTCAGGGCAGAACACTTTGTTAAAAGTTGATTCTGCACCCTTTGGTGAAAGCCATTTCTCTAATGTAACAGAACCTGAGAAACTTTTTTTTTTATTTTTTTTTTAACTGTTATTTTGTTTTCACTTTCAGAATTGGAATGTGAATGCATACATTTATTTAAGAAAATTTTCTTGTTGTGAAGAGAGATTTCTAGTTCATGGATTCAAAGATGTTCAAGCCAGGAAAAATAATTAAGCTAATTCAATGTGACCCTTGGAATATACATGCTACAGAACTTGGAGGCTGGCTTAAAGCAGATTTTTTGGAAGATATTTAATCTTGTTTTAAACATCCAAATAATTTTGGTTCCCTCAGTTTCACTGCTGCCCTACTGAACTGTTTGCATGTTTAATTACCCTTGCAGTTTGGACATTGCAGGGTTTTATTTGTCTTTTTTTTTTTTTTTGCTCCTGGCCAGTTTCCTGCTGAGTTTTCTGTCTGTGAGACTAAAAATGCAAAATATCTTCAAACAAACGAGGAAGCTCTCGAAGTGTGCTACCTCCTAGAAGAGGTATAGATGGAAGACACAGAGGAAACAGGGGAGGAAGGGACCTTGTGGAATCACATAATCTTCTTTTCTGCCTGAAAACAAGGTTAACTTTGTTATCATTCCTGAGAGACTCTGGAACGACAGGGATTCTCTAACCTCTGCAGGTATTTCACACTTGCACTGGGGGGTTTCTTTTCCCCAGTGCCTGAGTTAAAAATCTTTTCTTGTGTAATTGAACCTCCCACTTTTCTTCTGGAGAGTGGGAATACAAAATGGATCATTTCCACCCTTTGCCTAGTGGGCCTTTATCTACCTAAAGATAGAAACCTCAGCCTTCTCTCCTTGTTTTAGTGCAATCCCCCTACCTTCAGTCTTCCCTTCTGGAGTTTGTCTTGGCCTCCTACAGTTGTAGGTAAGATTTTTAGATCTGCAGAATTATTTAGGTATCTCATTTCTTTTCTGGAGAACATGTATAAAACATGACTGCTTCAGATAGCTGAAATTGGAGTGGGAGGTAATAAAATTTTGCTAGTAGATACAGATGTGTGATGGGAGGAGAGGTGAGAGTTAACAGTAAGCCATGAGACACAGAGCACTGTGAAGGATGAGTTTATTTTGCTGTTATTAAAAATTTCATTTCAGGATAATCCCTCTGAGACTTAACACGTTATTTTAAGAAAAGCTTCCTAGAGCAGCAGTAAACAAGGCACAGTACAGTAGGTTCAAACGCTTCATAAATGTTTGGATTTTTTTTAAACATCCCATTTATTGAGTCTGTTTCTAATACAGTGCTGAAAGAAACAGCAATCATGTTGCCTATGTGTTTGCAAAGAGTGACATTTGTAAAGTAATCTATTTAAATAATCAGCACTCTGAAGCCTTGTCTGCCATTTTTGGCTGTCAAATTTTGTGAAGTAGGAGGAAAAACGCTTAAAGCACAGGCTAGCTCTTTAGTGATTTTTGCATATCCCTTCTTCAGCAGCTCAGCTGAGGCTTAATTTAGAGCTGGATGTGTGACAGGACCTGTTTGTGTGCAGAGCATCCCTGCCTCTGGATGTCCCAAAAACAGGAGCATCCCCTGCTCCCATCTGGCCTGGCTGGTCCCATCAGTCCCACGGTGCCCTCACCCCCAGGAGTGCAGAAATGCAAGAGAAAAACTCTTTTTGCTGCGTGGCCTTTCCATTTCCATTCCTTTCCTTTCCAACGTAGGGCAGGGTTGAGTTCTGGAGGGCAAGGAAGGGTTTTCAGTCACACCCACTGGCTGAGGGGACACTGAACTGAAATCCCAGCAGAAAGGCACAAGGAAAATGGGAACACCAGACAAACCCCTCTCCAACCTCAGCACTGTGGGGAATGAGCATGCTGTGTTACTGGTAGGGATAACTTATTAATCTTATTAAAGGCAGAACAGCAAACAAAATTCACTTAGGTGATGCTTGCATTACCTGACCTTGGTTTTCCCTTGGCCTTCATAACTGAACTTACAGAATTATTGCATTAAATATACAATTTCTCCTTTTTTTAAAAATTTTTAATTTGTGAACATAGGTGACCAAAAAAAAAAAAAAAAAAAACTATCAATACACCAATTCTTCAGTTCTTTTAAAGCCACAGCGCTGTAAAGTTTAATGCTAAAAATTGTAATTAATCCATATTTCATTTGACAGCCTCCAGTAAAGATGCATTTGACGTGTGTTTAGCAATATTCCTGTTCAAGGAGGCACTGAAATTACAGTAAAGCTGAAGTGCTTTCCTGAATTAGGATCCTGGCACTCAGCAGGTACAATCACATTTCCTCAAGTTTTCCCCTAGTGTTAATATTGATAGGATCTGAAACACCAAAGCATGGATCAAAAATAGCCTGTGATCAGGAAAAGGCAGATAAGAGGTTATGGAAAAGAGATGAAGAAACACAAGGTAAAGTGAAATAAATGAGCCTGAGCAAAGGGGGATTTATGTGGCAGTTTTTGTTTGTATTGCTCTGTGTACAGTGACTCAGAACCCCCATATGTGCCACATTTCTGCTCTGAGAACCCTTCTTGCCCCGAAAA
Source organism: Cisticola juncidis (assembly GCA_013400215.1). Taxonomy (NCBI): domain Eukaryota; kingdom Metazoa; phylum Chordata; class Aves; order Passeriformes; family Cisticolidae; genus Cisticola; species Cisticola juncidis. Next base: position 467,667 of record VXBR01000356.1, read on the forward strand.
GGAACCTTTCTACTTTTCCTTATTTATTCCCAGGGTGTTGATGTGTTGAGGTGTGTGCAGCAGAAATAACCCTGTGAGCACACTGGGGTTGGGAGGGATGGGAGAGCAGAGCCCCAGCGCCTCCCCAGGGCTCCAGGGACCACAGGAGCCTTCTCCTGGTGCAGTTCTCTGGGTCCTTCTCAATTTCAATTTCAGCTTCAATTTCTTGGGTCATTTCAGAGAGGAATCAGAGCTTCCTCCCCTCTTGACCATCACTGGGGAGAGCTTGGGAAGGGTCCAATGTGGTGACAAATGTGTGAAGATGAGAGTGTCATTCAGCAAAATACAGATACTGGGGCATCTTTTAAAGAAAAGTTTGTGGAGTTACTTTGTAATTCCCCATTTACATAATGAAAGAAGAGAAGGGACTATAACAATAAGGCTGTGATTTCCTCTGCTTTGGGTTAATGATGATAAACAAGATTTTAGTAGATTAAAACTATCATATTAATGGCCCTAAACTGAAGAAGGGGAAGTGGACATGAGATATTGGGAAGGAATCCTTCCCTGTGAGGATGGTGAGGCCCTGGCACAGGGTGCCCAGAGCAGCTGTGGGTGCCCCTGCATCCCTGGCAGTGCCCAAGGCCAGGCTGGATGGGGCTTGGAGCAGCCTGGGACAGTGGGAGGTGTCCCTGCCCTGGCAGGGGTGGAATGAGATGAGCTTTAAGATCCTTCCAACACAAACAATTCTGGAATTCTATATAATCTATATAATCTTTCTGCAGTTGCTTTTTCTCCCTGTGATTTACCATCCTCCCCTGTGCTGTGGTTTATGCATCAATGCCTGCATAAATAGCAAGTGATCCTTGTAATGTGGACAAAATCATGAGTGGAAGGCTGGAAACTCCTCTCAGTGTGCTTAATCTATTTTATATTTTGTCTCATGCATGTATGGAAGGATGTCTGTGTGTTATATGAGCAGAGTCCTTTTTCTCTCAGAGCCTAATGTGGATCTTGTATTTTCATTTCATGAAAGTTATCCCAGCTGATTTCATCCTTTCAGGGACAGATTTAGAGCTGCTTGCATATAGTATAAAATTCAAATGCTGTAGTGATGTTTTGTGGGAGACTTGTGGTAAGGACTTGTGTGTAGTTTTAAATTCTGTGGATAGTGAGAGAGCAGGCTGGTTTTTTAAAGTCTCTTTCTAGATTATAAACTGTTTTGCAAAGTACCAAATCTACTTGTAAAGAGAATAGAATATTTGATGATTGAAGATTATAGTAAAATATCTCAATAAGGTAGAATTTAGAAGGATTTTAAAACTAGCAAAGATTTGATAGGTACTTGATTACCAAACTGCTCTTTATTTCAGGTGATGTAGGAATGCTCTTTTTTTATTTGCCATGTTTATCATCACTGGGATGTGCTTAAATCACATTCTGTACTCACTGAAGTTTTACTGAAGAGTGTCAGTCAATAGTTACAGAGCTGTCAAAGAGTTTTGCCCAAATGGAATTTACACAGGCACCTCAAGAAGAAATTAATGAAGTCTTGTTTCACTGCACGTGTGCAGCCATTTTTAATAAATTTTGGGGATTTGAAGTACTTTCTGTTTGTTTCTGGATTATAAAATGTATAAAAGCTTGGCCAGCCTTGGCAGAATGAGGGGAATTGCAGTTCACAATTTTTTTTTTGTGGCAAACATTCACTTCAGGTCGGTGATATGTGAATTTACTCGCTTATTTATTATAGCAGTGATAGATTATTCTCACTTCTACTTAAATTTGACAAGCTGCGCAGTGCCAAACCCTGCTAAAATGGTGCAAAGACCCAATTACATAAACTACAAAGGCATGCAAGAGTAAGCAAAGAAAAAACATATAAAAGGATTAAAGATCAAAAATAGAATGATTCCAGTGAAACTGCATTAGGAGACATCAGGCAGCAAAACATGAAAGAATTAGAGTATGAAGAACAAAGCTTTATAAAGCTTCCGAAAACTGGCAAACATATTTTTAAAATTGCTTCTGTTAACTCCTTATATTAGAAGGAAAATTATTTCTTAGGAAAGGACATATTTTTGGTGTTATAATTGTGTTCTTCATGAGGTTTGTTTATGGAGTTTGGGTTTTACCTGCAGAGTAGTCTGGATTTAACCAAGCATTTTAAAACTAAGTTGTGTTTTTAATTTTAAATAGTTTGCCATGGAAGATTTAAGAACTGCAAGGTGAATCTACCCTTTTATTCTTTCTGTGGCTTTAAACACCACCCTTCCAGTTAATCCTTATTTTCCTGTACAACAGAGGTGATGCTGCACTGCCTTGAGAGGGCTGAAAAATGTTGGCACAGCCAGGAATGACCAAGGCTTTGCCCTTCCTTTTTCTTTACAAATTACTATTGTGTAGAATTCATTTTCTTTGCTCAGGGAACTCAGGGAATGGGTAAATGAAAAATAGCCCTTGCAGGAGTAACACTGAATTCATTGCAATTCCCCCACGTTCCCTGGAAGAGCCAGACAGAGTGCAGAGTCCTGGGTACTGCTAAAAGGCTTTTGAATTTCCCACAAGCAGGGTTTCTGCAAAGAACCAGCTCAGTTCCTGTCTCAGGTCACTGTCACAGCAGGTCCTGAATGCCTTTTAACATCTAATTTACAATAGGAATGGATCTTCCTTTAGATAAATCTTCAAAATGCTGCACAACTTTGGTAGAAATCAACACCTGCCACGTATTTTTGGTCAGCACTGAACCCCATTCCTGTAGCAATTCATCTGAACTTATTCTGAACTTATTCTGATTTTCCTTTCTACCTCCTGGCCCAGTTTGGTGGTGAGAAGAGTTGTGGGGGGTTTTTTTGGGTTTTTTTTTGGTTTTTGGTGTTTTTTCGTGGGGGTTTTTTTGGTTTTTTTTTTTTTGTTTGTTNNAGTGGCAGCACTGCCTCCTGGTCGAGGTGCTGTGCAGCCAGCCCCTGCCTGTGCTCTGGGGTTGTTCTCCATGTAGCTCTTGCAGGCTGGTTGGAGCCTGGGAGGGATACAAAGCAGGACAGATGGTTTCCCACAGACTTCCCCTCCAGCTCTTTCATCTTTCATCTAACTATTAATTCATCTGTTTGGATGGATACATTCACGCATGGAACCAAGATGAATAATAATGAGATTTTTAATAACTCCCTACATTTGCATTCCTTGTAACTCTTTACATGGTTCTAGCTGATTAAAATGAATCATTTACATAATTAACATATGGTTATAGTGTTGGCTTTAATATGCTGATTATCTCAGTACTTTTGTCTAGAGTCAATTGGATTCAAACTGTAACAATTGTTTGAAGTGAGAATAGTTTATTCCTGTGAGGGTTGGTGAATATTTGCCATGGGGGCTGATTAGAAATAGCACAACTGTCCAAGAAATTCTTTAATGTAAAGCACATATTAAAAAATAAAAATAAAGGAGAAAAATGTCATCTACATCTTCTGTGTTTAGGCCAGGCTTTACAAAGAAGCTTTCTGTGCTTAAAGATGCTTCTGCCATTAGTTCTTGGTGAGATACCAAAGCCATACCAGGCACAGTCCTGAGGATGAATAAAGACAAACAATACAGGGCTAATTGTTTCTTATTTGTGAAGAATTTTTTTTTCTTTTCTTTAAATCAGCTTTTAAAATAATATTTTTAATTACATTGAGGTAGAATTAGGAATTTTTTTTTATTATTAGACAAAAGATGTTTTAGTGTCTTTATATTCTCTGGATTACCCTACTCTCAAGATGAAAACAGGAGTAGTTTTCATATTTATTATTTTGCTTGTTTTCTCCCAGTACATATTTATAGTAAGTCACTATAGTGACTTGAAGGAGTTGCATTTTAAGAATTGGTGGAATATTTTCCTATCTTGCCCTCACCCTTGGTGGTGTGCTCAGCTTCCTAGTGCAGAGGCTGCTTAAAAAGAGAAAAAAAGAGAAAAGAATTGTCAGTTTTCGTGGTTAGGTAACTAACACTTGTGTCAATGAATGCTTTTTGAATGTTCATGAATATTTGAAGCAAATTTGTGTTAATTGCACTACTGTTGTCCACAATTAGTCTGTGGTAGACATGATTAATTGTAAAGAGCCCTGACATTTATGCATAAAAGGCTTGAGGTCAAACAGAAATGGAGAAAAATGGTCGCTGCATCGTTGGCAGATGGAATGCTAATGTATTTTGGCTCATACTGAGAATAATGCTATTTCTGCATCAAAAGCAAATAATTGTTTTAGAACTGTGGAGTGTTCTTCTCCTTTCCTTTGCTTTTCTTCCTCTGTTTCACTTCATTCCAGGATGCCACAGGCACTGGTTATTTTTACAGTGTGGTTTTTATTTGGCTTGGGTGCAGCTTTACAGGGAGCCCACCCCACCCTGCCAGCTGGGAATGACCCTGAGGATTTCCTGCACTGAGGAATGGTGCAGGGCAGTGACATTGTCATGGGAGTCATTCCTGTTGTGAAGGAATCTCTTGAATCCCTGCTGGAATATGGAGCCCATCAAAAGTGAGCTTCCCATGCTCACATTTTAGCCTGTTTGTCATGATGGAGTAGGGGATAATCCAGGTAGATTCTGCCAGGTGGAATCTCAGTGGGGTATTCTCTGCCCAAACAGCAAACAGAACATGTTCATGGTGTCATGGCCACTTTGAGGGTGACCAATAATAACTGAGTCTTTTTCCACCACAAAAAGCACTGTATGGTGATGCCTTCAGGTTTATCTCTCCTGTATTTCCCATTCTGTGCTGCCCAGGGTGCAGCTCTGAGCTCACAGTCAGATCCTCGCAGAGCAGGGAGACAAAACAAATCCTTGTCCTGCTGCACACCAAGGACAATGGTTACCAGTTTCAGGGCCAAAAAATCAAACAATGGAGAGCTGAGGGGAGAGAACAAGGATGGGACTGCATAACCTGAAGCTCTAATTGGACAATTAAACCCCAATGTGCAAATGGACCAAAACTTATAAAAGTGTGAGACCTCGTGGCCATTTGTCCATTTTGTGACCATTTTGTGACCATTTTGTGACCATTTTGTGACCATTTTGTGACCATTTTGTGACCATTTTGTGACCATTTTGTGACCATTTTGTGACCATTTTGTGACCATTTTGTGACCATTTTGTGACCATTTTGTGACCATTTTGTGACCATTTTGTGACCATTTTGTGACCATTTTGTGACCATTTTGTGACCATTTTGTGACCATTTTGTGACCATTTTGTGACCATTTTGTGACCATTTTGTGACCATTTTGTGACCATTTTGTGACCATTTTGTGACCATTTTGTGACCATTTTGTGACCATTTTGTGACCATTTTGTGACCATTTTGTGACCATTTTGTGACCATTTTGTGACCATTTTGTGACCATTTTGTGACCATTTTGTGACCATTTTGTGACCATTTTGTGACCATTTTGTGACCATTTTGTGACCATTTTGTGACCATTTTGTGACCATTTTGTGACCATTTTGTGACCATTTTGTGACCATTTTGTGACCATTTTGTGACCATTTTGTGACCATTTTGTGACCATTTTGTGACCATTTTGTGACCATTTTGTGACCATTTTGTGTCCATTTTGTGTCCATTTTGTGTCCATTTTGTGTCCATTTTGGGTCCACCTTGGGTGCAGCCCTGGCCAGGCTCCTGCCCTGCCCAAGATGTGCCCTAAATGCCTCTCAATAAATCCCTGCTTTGTTCTCCAGCCCTGTCCAGTGCCAGCTCAGCCTTCCCAAGGCACCAGTGGCCCCAGCCCAGCTCCCTGCAGTGCTCCCAGTGGGGACAACCTGAGGGCTGCAGTGTCCCTGGGGGCTGCTGCTCCTGAGCCCTGGAGCTGGTGAAAAACCAGGATTTCCTGGTGGATGTTCCTCTTTGCAGAGTGTGTTTGGTGCAGTGGCTGTGTCACCAAGCCCACCCCAGGCTGGCCATGTCCCCATGGAGCACAGAAATCAATAAATGTCTGTACCTGCAGCACAGGGAGGCTCCTCCAGCCCCTCGGGGTTTGGCACTTGACTGATACGTTTCCTTTGTTAAAATTGACATTAATCTGTCTAATTCTTTATAAGCTATTGAGGGACTCATTAGCCCAGAGAAGTTCTGCTGGTTTAGATCCTGAGTGGATGGAGCCCTTTGTATAAAAGGCTGAACAGATAACACATTCCAATAAGTTACCAATATTGAAAATACTCTCTCAAGAAACAGAAATCTCTGCCTTCATTTTCAGCATTTTAACAAGTGTCTTATTGTCCTGCATTAACTGATGTAGCATCCAGTGAAGACCTTTCCAAGATCCTTTTTAAGTTTTTATTTCTTTATGTAAAACTTTACTGAGTTATGGAATATTCTACTACTCAATAATTTACATTTGAAGTGCAAGGAACTTACATTTTCTATCTGTCCTCAAACAAAATTTTCTTTATATGAAACCACCATAACCTGTTAAAAATATTTCTTTTTCTCTTTTTAATTCTTTGCAGTTGAACAAATTCTTATTTATTTACAATTTATGCCAGTCAGCCATTTGCAATTGCTTTCTAGCACGTCTTCAAATCTAGAGGAAACAAAATGAAAGTAAAGGGGTAGCCTGGAAATGTATGATGATATTCAATGAATAATTTTGGGTGTCAGTTGAGAAATAACTGGAAGTGCTCATAAAAATGCTGATCTTAAAAATCGGGTGTTTCCAGCTGAGGTCCTGACAACGGTGTTAAAAGTTCAGTGGAATTGTGTAAATTTGGGAGGTTTTGGGTAAAAATTGTGTGGTGGTTTCTCGTGATGGCCCCTAAGAAATGCTGATGGTTATAATGGTGTTTGCTAAATAGTCTGGTGCTCCATGGAAATCCCTGAAAGGTGATATTTGTGCACAGCCTGCTGAATTTTCACTGTAACATTTTTGCATCAGGGCAAACCCAGGTACCAAATGTTTGCAGGCAATGGGGCCTTACATAACCCTTGCATAATTGTGTTCATAATTTTTTTAACAAAGAAAAAAAATCTACTTTTCATCACAAAGACAACCTGTTTGTATGAGTTGATTTTTCAGAATCTAAAAAAAAAACCTCAAACAAACCAAACCTAAATGAGAGAAATCACTTGGAAATGCAACCCAGAGGATGTGGTTCTCTAGAATGAGAAAATAAAGTGCAATATTGTGTTTCTGCATGGAGTGCTTTTTGTGCTCAGTGACATTTGGTTATGCAGCCTCAGCCCAGGCAGGGTGTGTGTGCTGATCTGCAGCTCCCCTGCAATAAATGCTGGGCTGCAGACAGGAGATGGCCAGAAGAGAATGCCTGGGCAAACCTTAATCTTTAATAAGGTGCAGAGCCAGTCTATAACTGTCAGGCAGTGACAGAAGAGCAGTGCTTCCAGCCTGCCTGCTCAGAATAGGAAATGGGGTCCTCTGACAGGCAAGAAGGCTACTTTATTCTTTATTGGGTTTGGGGCTATTATTGTGGCTGTGTTATTTACTTATTTGACATTTGTGAGTTGTTGGGGCAAAAGGAAGTTCAGTTATTAATGGGAAAACAGAATTTTAAATGGATTTTTTTTATGCTGAATTCACACTGAAACCTCTTATTCCAGCACTTGGATATTAAGCCATACCTGATGCTAAATGAGTGCTGTTTGTCATTAGGAAATATAAGGAATATATAGGAATACTACATTATATAGGAATCTTACAATGCAGTCATCAAGATGCATATACACAAATATGTGACATTTAAATGTAAGAATATCAGAGACATCATGAGATGTATATTCTTTGGAAAGATTTAAGTTTGCTTTTAGAGTAATGAAATTATGATTTCTTAGAATTTTTTTTGTCTGCAGGCTTGGAAATGTTGAGTTTATAAATTGCATAATGGATTTGTATTTAGTAAATTTAGCTGAAATATTGCTCTAGAGACATGAGGATACATTGTTGAAGTATAGGGCATCATGCAATGGTGTGCTAGACACAATATTCTGCTGAATTACAATTTCAGACTTCTAAAATTTTACACAGCAAAGATATTTCCTCCTTTATTCATTTGCTTTGAGTTCTTGGGTTTGTGCCCAAGATAATTGTGTAGGAATGCTAAGTTCTTTACCTTTAAAACAGAGTTGCTTTAAATGTTTTCATTTTGTCTCTCTTGCAGATATCATTTAGATAAAATATAGCTAAAAAAAAAAATAGATAATATATAGTGGTGGTGATGGGTGGTGTTTATGTGATGTGACCTTTCATTTGGGGTTTGAACAACACTTTTAAACCTCTAAAAAACCTGATAAAATGCTCATTGTGAACTAATGGAATATCAACACTTTTCTATAGGCTAATCATTTGTATGTTGAGGGTTTTTTCAGTGAGATATACATTTTTTCTCTGTTTTTTTTCCCTTAAATCCCCTTTATATAGTTACAATATGCATAGTCATAAGTATGCTGAGCAAAATATTGTCCAAAATAAACCTTATCCAAAATAAACCTTGTCCAAAACTGCAAACTTGAGAAGATTTCTTCTGAAGCAGTCACCCAGAATGTGTAGGTTGTTTTAAAGCAGTTTCTAGCAGGAAACTGTTTCTACTCTTTGTCTCCATGCTCAGACTTGCAGATTGCCAGCCCACACGAGTTCCCAGGAAAGCCCATCCAGAAAAGGGCAGCATCTCCCAGTGACAGGGATCCAGGGCTGAGCATCTGCTCTGGCTCTGCTGGGAAAATGATACAAGTGCAGGACGTGGAGGGTCTGAATCCACAATCCTTGTTCTGCAGCAGGGCTCCCTGAAATGAAGCAAACTTTGCAGTAATTTACTGAAAATTAAATAATGGGTACAGTTAAGAAGGGGTGTTTCTGTGTCCCAGGCAGAAATCCACCACTGGCTCAGAAGTGGCTTTGATACTCAGTTGTGGTTTCCTGGGGATCACTGCCCAGTGAGGAAAAGCAGGAGCATACATCATCCTCCCTTCTGAATCATCTTGAGCTTTATTCTAGGCTGAAATCACAAATTATTAATAGTTCCAGCAATTGAAAGAAAATAAACTGAAAAAAAAATAACAAAAACCCTTCCCAAACAAATAGTTTTCTTTTTTTTTAGCAAACTTCCAGATAACTTTGCCAGCTGATTTTTGTATACTTGCTACACCCACGTAGATTTTTTTTTCTTTCCCTTGGAACTCGAAACTTTTGCTTTCTGTGAGAAAATTGTGGTAAGTTTATTCTCTCAGGAGTGATTAGGAGATATTTTACCCATGGAGTTGTCACTGGATTTCTCATCTCAGCACGGTGTTACTGAGTGGGCTCAGTTTGAGGCTGCCAGGGCAGGGGTCTGCACACACCTCAGCCCTTCCACCCTCACATGCACAGGGATAAAGGCAAAATTCTGCTTTAGAGGAGCCTGGAGTGGCCCTCAGGTTCTGTCCTCACTCACTGCAGCCCTGGAGAAGCCTTCACAGCTCAGCAGAATAGCAGGGTAATTCTCTTTCTCTGTTTGCCTCAGGTGAGTCAGTCAGTTTACACTAGGAAGTGATTTAAATCAGGATAAATACAATTCCCTTAAAAAGCCAAGTTTTTCTCAAAGTTGATTAAAACCCAAATATAGCACTTGAAACTTTTTTCTTTGCCTTTTTTTAATGATGCTATTTTTTTCACTTCTTATGGGACTGAAATTCAGTACATTGGTCACTGATTACTTGACCAAATGGGCACTAATATTTCTTAACTGAGTCTTAGTTAAAGTTTATTTTCCTCACTCTTGTTTAATTGCTGAGCAAGTTTCTTTAAGGAAAGCATTTTAAGCTTGTGTAATGTGGAATCATTTAATGGTGTGAAAGATGTTTGTGTTTGTGGTTTACACAAATTCCTGGTATGCTGAGTTTGGTAGAGCCACCAGCCATGGTGGCAGATTAAACATGTCTCTATTACTCACAGACATTAAAGGTTTGGTAACAACTGCTTTAAGAATTTGGTCATTCTGAGGATTATTGCTTTGTGTGGAAATCAGTAATTTGTACCATATTGCTTTTGTAGAGAAAATAATTTGAAATATTGTGAAGGTGGGGCTCCCTCATTACCCATGGCTGAAACTGTAATTACCCCAGCAATACTGACAGGGTTTGGAGGTGTCTGTGTGCTGACTGGAAAACTTAGCAAAAAAATAAACCAAAACACCAAAATAGCAAAACTCTATTTAAAATCTGAGTGTATGAGCTGTCAGTTGTCTTTATAAAGAGGCACGTACCTAAAAGTTGCTTTTTTTTTCCTTGATCTCCCCCTCATGTATGGGAGTCTGATCCATCCTTGGATGGGCAAAAATGAGAGTGGGGCTCTGTGATTGATGGCTGTTCAGTGGGAAACATGGACTGTGCCTGAAAAAAAAAGCTTTTAAAATAATTGTATTACTCTCCCTTTTACATGAAGCTGCATTAGCAAGAGGGTGCTTTGTTTTCTTCAGCCCATCCCTCTCTCACTTGGTATCTCAGCTTCAGTGTATCTTAACACAATAAAATTTGGGAAGGGAAAGGAAAATATTATTTTAGTTTTCTGGTTATTTATTTAAGAGGTTTGGTGATACTGTGGCACATCTTACATTGCACTGAATTCATTGTACAGTTTGTTCACAGAAAATTGGATTCTTTGAGTGATTCTGCTCTAGCAGTTATTAAAAGAGCTGAATCGGTTCCTTTCATAATCTTAAAAGAAAGGGTATGAATACAGAATAAACTCCAGATAAGAGATGTGATTTTAGTGGAGCTCAACTGGTTTTTCCCATAAAACACATAGGCTAGAAAGGGCTCCTGTAATCTTTGTCTGACCTTAAACCTCTAATACCTCTATAGAATCCACGTTTTTTGTTCCAGCAGCCACTCTGGATTAAATATAAACCTTTTCTTTTTTATCAGAGTGCTGGGAATGCTGTAATAAACATATGCTTAACACATGTTTCTTGGTGTCTGCATTGTGTGCAGGTTTATGGACAAAAAATACACACTTGAATGAAGCTTGGTGTGATCATATTATACTTTTTACAAGAAAAAGATTTAAATAAATGTAACTGGAAAAACCCCACAAAAATGTACTTCAGTATATGGGGTTTTTGTTAGAGCTTGACCAAATTGAAGAAATTACTGTTTTTTAGTGTTGTGTCAGCATCTACTTTGATATGTGTTCATATAATCAGCCATCTTGTGGTCTGGTGTGTTGAATTGATAAAAAACAAATTGATATTTGTTTTTTGCAAGCCATAAAGTGCATTATTGTCACTGAGGGAGGTGCCATAACCGTGTGTAACACTGGAATTACCATCACACTGTACTGAACAGAGCCCATGCAGGAACATCAGATTTACTGTGATTTACTGCCAGGATATGTATCTGGAGACAAATCCTTTCTTCTTCCACAGAGAGCAAAACAAAAGAAAAACTGAAACAAACTGTAATTTATTTAGGTGCAGCTGAGAACTGGTCTTTGAAGGCACGAGCAGGCTGCCTCAGTGGAGGTTTCCCACCACCATGTATCTTCTTGTTCTAAAATTGCATTCCATGGGATAATCCTGGATTTTTTAGAAAGCCAAGATTGCTGCTGGTAGTGCAGAAGCCTTTAGGGTATCCATGACTCACTGATAACCAGTTCCCCCAAGGTGATCCCATTCTCTTTGTGCCTGAGTCCCAAACTTGGGGTTATTTCCTGAGGGCTAAATGTTGTTCATTTTAACACTGAGGAAGTGTTTGTGTTGACAGGGCTCCTAATATAGACTGTGTAGGTGATCTGTTTTAAGCAACAGGATAAATTATTCCTGGGAGCCAGAAACCCACTTGTTCTCCAGCACGTGGGTGAACGTGCAGGTAGAGCTGCTAAGAATTCTTCCCTCCAAAATTTAACTCTTTTTCTTTGCATTAAAAAAAAAAAAAAAGTGTTGAAGGGGATAGTAAGTGTCAGCTGAATGCTTTAAACAGCTGAGCATTTATTTTTTGCCAAGATTCACTGCATTGTGTCTTTGTCACTCTCTTTTTTCTTTCGTAACTCTTGCCACAGGAGGAATTTTAGCCTTCCCTTCTGGCACAACACAGAAGTTCAGCTGCTTCTGGCATTATGAAGTGTACAAAGCCAGTGAGGCCTTGAGGACAGAGATGTGGGGATCTCCCCTGGCTCTGGGAGCCCCACAGGAATGGTGCAGTTGTGTCCCTGGGTGATGCTCAGCCCTGGGAGGAGGCAGGGGAGCAGCCCCTCTTCTCAGAGTTTCTTTTCCCTGAGATTTTCCTCGGGGTTGCTGTTCCCCGAGGCAATCAGGTTTTCTGTCTTCTCTTTGCCCCTAAGTGTTTCACACCAAAGGTNAGCACAGGGGCCACTCCCCAATTCCTCCAGCTTGTCTCTTCAACCCCATATACTAAAATCCCAGATTCTACATTTACATTCTATGATAGACTAAATACTGCTTATTTTGAATTCTCTCAGCTTGTGATTCTTCACACACTGTGGGCATTCACTGCCATGGCAGGGATCAGAGGCAGTGTCCTCCTGGGCTCTGTGTGAGGCTCTGACCCCCCTGTGCAGATCCCAGACCCCCTGTCCGGTCTGCAAACCCTCCAGGGTGGCCAGAGGGAGGTTCTAGACTCTGACACCCTCTGCTGCTGTGTCTGCAGCCAAGCTGGGTGTTCATTTAAGACAGAAATGCAGCCTCTCAACAGGTCACCTTTCCTGGCTGCCTCTCTCTGGTCACTCTGCAGCTCCATCCTTATCCCTGCAGGCAGCTTTCCCTTCCCTTTTCTCCCTGTCCCACAGACAGCAGGGAAGGCTTTGCTGGGTCAGTGCTCCTGGGTATCACTGTAGACACAGAAAGAACCACAGGAGGACACACTGGTGAGCAAAGCAGGAAAAAGGGGCGAGTTTATTTACAAATCTCAGTTTTATACATTTCCTATGTGGCCTGTGGATTGGAGGATGGAATTCCACCTCGCAACCCACATTGGTCAAGCCAACTGTCAATCACCTTTCTCCTCCCACCTAGCAATACGGAAACAATGAAAGAGTTAGCAAAACATGGCCAGTGTTTATAGTGGAAAGTGTGATAAGGTAACATTTCTGACTCCAATATGAAGAACCTTACAGAAGACTTAGAAAAGTCTTCAAAACCAGGGTGACACCTGGGCACTGACCAGGGCTCATTGTTATCTCTGCAATTTCTGTGTGTGTGCCAGTGGTGCATCACACCTCTGCAGCTGCCTGGCAGGGAACTCCATCATCCTGTGGATTTCTGGAGATTTCAGCATTTTTACTGGCAGTATCCAAAGCCCACTGTGTTTTTCCTTGGGAGCTGGGAGGACTGAGATGAGGAGAATATAGGAATATGTCTAGAAAACCACACACACCTCTTTAGTCTTCAGTCTGGTCTGTAGTTTCATACAAAGTCAGTTATGATAACTTAGAAAAGAGGCAAAAAGCATTTTCTATATCACTGCTCAAGATCTCCTGGCTTCATAGCCAGTTCTCAGAATAGCTTGCTACTTAGTTAATATATTTGACCTAATGGCCAAATGCGGCAACTTTATGAATTATGTATCAGTCTCCTGGGTACCAAACTGTGTGCTTTAGTTTTATTAAATCATTTCTGATTTGATTATCTTCATTAGATCGTGCAGCAAGTTAATTTCTTTTGAATTTATTGTTCAGACTTTACAATTAAAAGATGCAAATCAAATTGTGCAGTTCTCCTCCTGTCTTCGTTATGATATCAGCGAGTTTTACAATTCTGAATACTGTTTTAATGCAGCTTTTTTATAATGTAAGAATAGAAGATCAATGCAATACATGGATTATCAATTTGTGGACCCTGCACAATCTGTTCAGATAAGCACATTTCCACACTGAGGAGCATCAGCAGCAGTGTGGGATGGACTTTTCCATATTTCAGCTTGCCAATTAGTGACAGAGTGATGGGTTTCTCAGTTGCATAAATCACCCTTCCTTAACAGCAATATGACAACTCTCCTCAAGTAAGAATATCAGGATCTTTTAAACAAGCTAAAGTTGGGCACTTCTGAAATACAGGGATCATTTCCAAAATCCTCTGGGAGGTAATGTCTGAGGGGAGTGAGACTCAAATAGAAAATATCCAGCAGTACATGGGGAATTGTGTGACTCTGATGGTCCCCGTGCCCTGCAGAGCTCAGGGTCACTGTTCAGTCCAAAATCAGCCTAAATATTTCAGCTGAACCCAAGGTGCATTTCTTATCTTCTTAGAGTTGAGATGAACTTCTGCCTGAAGTGCTGTGTCTAAGTCTGGATGGCTGGAAGGCAGAAAAGAAGGGGGAGCCAATCTCTTTTTTTGTGCTGTATTACAGCTTTGGAGCTCTTTTAAACTTGTGTTTAAATGGATGATGGAACCATGCAAACTCTCTAATCTAGGATTCTGAATAGCTCCTACATATGCCACAATTCTGTTCCAAAAAAAAAGCAAAAATTAAATGATAGATGGCCTGTGTTATTATACCTATGCCTGAGGCTTTTCAGTATGCTACAGCTGAGGGTTTCCCTTTCCTGAGTGTTTATTTAAAGTAAAATTAATTTGGTGCATTCATAATTTCTTTATTTTATTAACTGAAAAATGTATCAATTTCTTTGCAAGCCTTTCATTTCTCTGTATTCTGTGTGCTCCCATCTGTGTGTCACCACAGGGGGTTTCTTTTGTTGGGTTTTTTGTTTTGTTCAGTTTTTTTTGTGAGCATGTGTTCAGTTGTTAGAGGGTTAATTTCTTAGGCCTTTATATTGTAGTTTAAATACATTCATGTTGCTTGATTACAATAAAGCCCCATTCTTAGGGGAGAACATTCAGATTTTCTTGGAAAAGATGGATACATCAATTTCCTTGTATTTATTGTTAAATATGTTTCATTCCCATGTTTTCAGAAATGTTCATTTACCATTAAGTAATTTTCTGGTGGTGAAATTATTCTTAGTCTATACAAGGATACCTGGTGTTGTTTCCTTTTCCTGTTTTTACAGAGATAAAATTTGATTCTGACCTTTCAATAGACACATTTATGACTCAATAGTAAATACTTCTGAGGCAGGCATTCCTCCTGGTCATCTTGAGTCAGCCTGATAAAAACCTTGATTTAGGAGAGGAGTACAGGATTTTCTGGCTAATAAAGCAGTTGCTGAGTAGAGAGACAAAATTTGTCACAAACCCTTAAATTAGGCCGGGATAAATGAAGATGGGACTTGTGCAGTTTGAGAGTTGTCATTTTATTTAAATTTGTGGAGTTTGCACCAGTGTAAGTGAAATTTATTCAAGAGTCCTTTCTTGAATGCTGAAGTTTTTCCTGTTTTCTTCTGATTTATCACAGACGTACTCTTGGATGAATATGATAAGTTTTATGCTCCATGTATTATTTTCTACTGTGCAGGCTAAAATATTACAATTTCTTCTTCAAAGAAAACAATATATTTGAATGAGAACTAATTACCTCTTTTTTTTATTCCAAGTGACAAAAGCTAATATATCACACTTAGCCACTATAAGAACTCCATTTCAGTAAACTAATTAAACTAATCCTATCTCTACTCATTATTCTCAGTTCTGCTAAATATTTTAACAGCATAGATTTATTTCATTACATAAATTATATCATACTTAAAGAAAACAGTTTGCATAATGGCATATTTGCATTCCCAGGAGTTTATTTTGGGTTTTTGAATTCAGACTTCACATTTCAGTTGAAATAATATTATTTGCCTTATTTACCATGGTAATTCTTCTTAATTATTACTAATTATCTAGAATGATGTATAGCTTTAATTAAAAGCAAGTGCTTGGTATTCTTGTTAACTCAGATTAAACAGTGACAGTTCTCCTGCATATAGACAATATAATGTTAAAAAGTTGTGATGTTTGCTACAGTTCAAACCCTGTAATTTCACAACATTGTGGGTGGTCCTTTAATGAACCAATCACAAGGTAAAAGGAAAAAAAAAAGTTGTTTTTTGATTGTTAATGATTTTGATTGTACCAAATAAAAAGATTATGTGCTTACTGGACATGTCTTAAGCTATGTAATGAAAATAAGAATGTCTGCCTCATTTCTTTTCCCCTTAACTATGAAACCAGGATATGTGGAATGCTAAGAATTTAACCAGCTGTAAAGGAAGAGTGCATAAGTACCACTTCAGAATTATCATGTTCCACTTAAAGACTTGTCATGCAATTAAAACAAGAACCCCTAAGCCTCCCAAATCTCTTAAGTTTACTTTAGGTCTTGAACTTATCGTACCTGTTGCAGAGCTTTCCAAAATGCTAAAGAAAATACAGATTGTAAGTAATGGATCAGAATGAATTTAAGGTATATTACACACGTGAGCTCTATGGAAGATTCATAATTTCAATGATTTTTTTTTGATAAAGCACTTCTATCACAGAGGTAATGGTGTTCCAACCTTATTGCCAGTTTTTGTATATAACTGTTTTTATACTGTTATCTCAACTTTGATTTCTGTCACTGTTGATGGCTTCTCATAGTGCTGACGTGAGGTGACTCAGTTTATATGTACACACATTTTTTTGCTCAGTTTTCAAGTGTTTGCTACTAATTCATTACAAAAGACCATGATAGTTTTGTTTCCATCATCTGTTCTATTCCTTTTCTGACACTGACAAGAAAAGTAAATCAGTATGTGGGTCTTTAAATTTGAGTTTTTATTTATTCATCAATCTGCAAAGATGTTACCTACAAACCAGCTTTAGATGTGGTTTATAAAGCATAATGGTGTAATCTGGTCACATAATGATGTAATCTGGTCACATTTTTATGCAAAATGCTGAATATATTGCAAACAGATTTTGAATGCCAAAATCTATTAGGAAGAAAAAGGGAAATTAAGTGCATGGTATAATCTATTTTATCCTTCTCTGATACAACTTTCTCCTTAACAGTTTGGAGAATATCAAGTAAAATTTTGAAGGAAGATAACTGCTTCAAATAACAGTTCTTCAGTTGATTCCAAGTGCTGTATGAACCACTCAGTCTTAGAGACTGGGATAAAAGACTAACCACCCTTTTGAAGAATATCTAGATGCTAATAGTTAATAGAAGATTATAAACACTATTTGTAACATTCTTCTTAGAGTAGTAACTGTGATGAAGCTGTTCAGCAAGGGAAAAGTTGTAGCTTTCAGAGCTTTTCATCTTCCAGAGGCCTCTTTCCTTGATCTGCATGGCTGTGACTGCTGGCAGTGCTGTGCATGCTGACCTCTGTGCAGGGACCCTGGGGACAGCCCTGGGGGGACACTGCAGAGATTGTGTGAATTGAATTGAATTGATTGAATTGATTGAATTGAATTGAATTGATTGAAGGTGTGGCATTCTGCTCTGGTCAGCCTTAGGAGTTTGCTGATGTGCATGAAAAACCCGGGATGCCACCCCAGGCTTGGCTCGGGCACAGGTGACAGGACAGGGGAATGGATGCCTTGGAACTGCCAGAGGGCAGGGCCAGGTCAGATTTTAGGAATAAATCATGCATGGGCTGCCCCATCCCTGGAAGTGTCCAAGGCCAGGTTGGACAGGGCTTGGAGCAACCTGGGACAGCCCCCAGCCATGGCAGGGGTGGGATGGGATGAGCTTTAAGGTCCCTTCCAACACAAACCCATCCCAGGTGGTTCTCTGAAGCTGTGCGTGTTTAGAAAATGCCTGGGACATCCTCCCCTGAAATAAATCCCCCTGTAGCCCCTCCAATGTTCCAATGCTAGCTCAGATCCTAGAAGGGTTTGGAGGAATATTTCATGGGCAGGACAAAGGATTCCAGAAGAGGCTCTGACCCCCAGCTGCAGTTCAAGATGTTTATTCCAGAGGGGAAAGAGGATGAGTGAGGAAGAAGAGGATTTTTTCTGAGCTTCTCCCAGGGAGGGGTGATTGGACACAGCCAGTAGGGTCAGAAAGAGGAGGAAGGGTTAAATTGCAGGCTCTAGGGGTCCCTGAGTGGGGACAAACCATTCCCCAGAGGAATGTAACCCTCCCCTGGTGTTCAGAGTCTATCAGGTGTTGTGGGTGTCACTGGGACTCCTGCTCATGCAACCTGCCCAGCCAGGCTGTCAGAGGCAGAATTGCAGCTCCTGCTGAAACCAGGACAGGGTGGGAGGGACACACAACTGGCTGGAAGGAGGCTGGAGGTGGGGGTGAAAAATGGATGAGTAGACTTGGATCTCATAAGGGCTCAGAAGATCAGTGAAAAAAGAAGTTTTCCTGAAGGTCAGGAGTGTCTGTTTTGGTGGATTTCAGAGTACTTTGCTCAGCTAAAGTGACTGGCAAGTAAGTGGAGATGGTGGAGAAGACAACCTGCCTTATCAACACCAGAGGCAGGCAGAGAGAAAGGGACTTTCTGCTGTGGAATATTTGATATCTGTCCTCCCACTATCTTTATTTACTGTTTATATATTTTTCTCAGTACATCTTGCATTATGGAACCACATTGCTTAGCATTACTTATCAGTATCAGTAGAATAAAATTTAGCTGCTAGATATGGTAATACCTAATAAAATTGGTTGTACTCTTAAAGTGTGTTGAGACTGAGTGAAATATGAGCTGTGTATGCAGCTTCAGTCTGCTTGCCTAGCTTGACATCAGGGTTGTGTTTCACTTGACAGATGTCTGTAATTACTAATATTTTTCATAGTTTTGTGTCTTTCATAAATCATCTATAAGATCATGTAGTAAACTTAGAGGGCAAATTTATCTGGCAATCTTTTAAATTTCAAATTGCAGTGTTAACATTTTGTGAAGTACCTTGTACATAAATATATGTATTTATGTCTATTTGCACTGAACTTTATAATTTTTACATTGAAAAATAACTGTGTGTATGTGTACATATAGTATAAAATATACATATATTTTATAGAATTCTTTACACTAAGCTTGCTCAGTGATACTCTATTTCTGTTTGTGTTAATTATTTTCTCAATGTATAGATCATGCTTATAACCAAGTTACTTTGAAATACAATGAGATTTTTTTCCTTTTTTCTTTCAGGCACATCTTATTTAACAATGACTTTTCATTTTGCATTAGCTTGCGTGCTTACAGTATTTACAGTATTTACAGTATTTACATTAATTGGCATGTGAGGAACACCAGTTAAACAGACTCAGAGATATCCATCCTGAATAATGCAGTGGGCTAGATGTGTTTGAAAATTTATGTGGTTTCATACTGGTAAACGAGGTGTATTTGTGGATCATGTTGCTCATATATAAGCTGTGTTTAATTATAAATATAAATACATCACTGGTCAAAAGGCATGCAGGTAAATATTTTATGGAAGTGCCAATAATACAAAATTGTTGAGGTTATAGAAATAATTCTGAATTTTTTAAAAGAGTTGTTAGACCACAAACTCCATGTCAGTTTGGTCTCCAGTTCTAGCAGTACAATATTTTGACAAGGGACAACATTTTCTGCAGTCCAAAGACCAGATCTTTCACTTGTGTGCTTACAGCTCAGTTGAAGTTACTCCCCTTGGGGACCTGACCTCGAGTCTAAACCTACCAATTCTGTTTTTTGCTAGGCCCAGAAGATGCTGACAGTCTAAGCCATGCACTCACAGCAGCAGTTTCACATTTTTGATGAGCTCAGGCTCACGAGACATCTCCATATCCTGTAGTAGTGAGCCAGGACCAGGCAGTGCATAGCCCATAGTGAGTAAAGAGTCCTACATTTATTCAGCTCTCTCTCCATTACTTTCTAGAAAAATGAGTAGCTGGTGGTGTTGGGGTGGGGTGAAATTATTAGGAAATCTTCCTCATTGATTAATCCAACAAAATGCTTTCTCTTTTTGTCATGTTCTTCTCCTCTCCTCCCATATGTTCTGACAGTTTCATCCCAAAGTGGCCACCTAACAAAGACACCTTTAATTTAATATGCCTTATAACCTGTTGTAAAATGGCAAAAAAACCCAAAACAACCTAAAGAAACTCCAGTGTATTAATTGAATAATAATTTGTTTATAATTACTGTTGGCCATGATAATATAGAGGTATTTAGAATGAAAACTAGCCAAAGTGAGCAAACAGCTCTCCAGACATAACATATGGGTATGAACAAAAACTTAAAATAATACTCTCCAACTATTTTAAACAGTCTTTGCATAGTATAATCACAGACCCTGATTGCAAAATTTTAGCTATTTATTGTGTTTATTTCTTGTTACTAGCAAAAGTCTTAAATTATGGTACTTAAAGTGTTAAAAAACAAAGGGTGATCTGTCTGAAAAAACCAAAAAACCCGCTTTGCAATAAAATGGAGAATTTAAGAGCTGCTGGTTTTGTGTGAACAGGTCATGCAGCCGAATTTCAGATCTAGGCTGTTGATGTGGTGGGTTTGTGCTTGGCACCCCTCACTACTGTGTATAATATGGT
This sequence comes from Cisticola juncidis, assembly GCA_013400215.1. Lineage (NCBI taxonomy): Eukaryota > Metazoa > Chordata > Aves > Passeriformes > Cisticolidae > Cisticola > Cisticola juncidis. The sequence continues at coordinate 488,044 of VXBR01000356.1, forward strand.
TATATTATATTATATAATATAGATAAATATAATTAATGTATAATTATATTTAATAATACAGTATTATTAAATACCATACCAGCTCCATCCCAAACTGTGGATTCTCCATCCCAAACTCCAGCACACAGCTAATGGGATATCCAAACCTGCAGGTCCTGTAGGGTCCCCATGACCAGATGGTGCTGCTGGGTGGTGACAGATGGACACAGAGTGGGACAGGGGCAGGGAGAGCCTGGCTGGGGGGAAACAGAGCTGATCCTGTTGGGAAAGAGCTGGGCAGGGATGGTGAAGCCAAGGAGAGCACTGAGAAGGGGATTTTGTTCCTATCTGTGCCCACCTGGGAGTAGAGGAGAGGGTTTTTAGCTCAAGAGGTCTGTGCTGGCCATAAAATTTACAGAGAGATGTAAAAGAACCTTTAAATAGTCACATCAGGGAGTTTCTGAAACAGGATTCCAGTCTGAGCCTCGGCCACGGGAGGTCAAACACTTATCAAATTTTGAGAAGGAATTTCTAGCCTTAAGAGAAATTACATCATGTGGCTTCCTAGCAGGTGACTCAACTCCCTGACTCAGGAGTTATCTCCCAGCTCTGCTTTCTTTCCAAGAAAAGGCAGGCACAGATGCTCTGGCTTTCTCAACTGCCAAAATCCCTGTGGTTGATAGGATTAACCAGCTAAATTTGTCCATGAAAAAGAAGAAATCTGTTTTTTTCCAGCAACGTTCAGTAATTCACATGTTACTACTATATTTGGTGATAGTGCTGCTTTTCCTAAGCCTTGTGTTTTCTGGAGTTTTGTGTAAATTTATGTGATAAAGGAATTACAGTTTGTATACTATTAAAAAAAAATTAAAGTGCCTGCTGCCCAAATTTACCTCATTTCAGGGGAAGGTTTATTGGAAATGCAACTCACACCATGTATGATGAGGTGGAAAAAAAGAGCAGAAGTGACCTCAGTGCATGCAGCCCATGTGCTTGCCATTTTTCCATTTTCTTAAGCATTTATGGACAATTGAACTTGCACAGTGTGCAGCAAATAGATCGTTTCCACATCTTTCTGTGCATGCTGTCAAATTTGTGCATTTTTTAAATTAATAATAGTAAGTGCAGAGGAAGAAAAAAATTATATGTTTTGAAATTATACTAAGTGTCAGAAGTGGTAACTACATTGTGGCTCAAGACAATTCTGGTGCTTGCTGAATCCACTCCTTAATTACATTTTTCCCTTATAAAATCTGACTCTTAATTTACTTTTCAAGAGCTCATATTTTGTGCAAAATTTGATTTCAGAGGTAAAATCCTAGTGAAGGGAAGCCCCAGTGCTGCTCTTTTCAATGGAGTTAAATTTTGTGTAGCTGTGTGTTTACCCTTTAATGCCTGCATCAGTAAAATAATACAGATTGCAAAGATTAACAGTAGCACAGTTGTTTAATTTTTTAAAAATGAAACAACTTTAGGACAAAAGATCTCTCATGGTTGTGTGCATGTAGGCATTGCCACTACTGCCATGGGAAATAAAATAGAATTAGAAAGAATAAATTATTCTTTCTTATATATTCTCTTTATATTTTTATTTAAGATTTTCAGTAAACCAAAAAGAAAATTATCTTAGGTTAGTACTTGTATTCCACCTATTTAATCAGATTTAAACCTTTCATGACACTCTTAATCACTGTTTTTTCCTGTCTTGCCTTTTTGAGCATTTATTTGTGTTCAGCAATCAGCTAAATAAGAATTTTGAACTTTCACCCAGGTTACTTAATGCAGTGCCAGTGTGTACCTGGGTGATTGCTATGAACATAAAGAATTCTATCCATGTTTCCATGATTATATCTGGATATATGGCTATTGTAGAAGTGAGGTCAGGAGCCACTGGCAGTGTGCATGTGTCAATATTTATGTAGGCATACAAATAAGAGGTTAAAATACAGGTAGGACAATAACCAGGGATTAATTTTTGCTCTCTTTCTGGCCTTTTTAAATGAAGGAAACAAGCTGGTGTTTGGGTGATTTTGTGATATCAATTCATTTCAACCACTTGAGTGACTTAATGTAAAATGGATGAAAGGATGAGTAGTAAGGAAAGATTAAAAAAGAAACAAAAAATAGAATTAGCAGCAAGCAGTTTGGTCTGTGGTTATCTTAGCTGAATGCTCCATGCTGATAGAATACAACATCATGGACAAGAAATAATCTGGAATATTTTGCTCACCCACTGCCTCCCTGCAGCTGATTCTGTCTGGAGGAATTTCTCTGCCAGCCACATTCTTACACTGTCAGCTTTTGAACCATTGTACCTGGGAGCTCTTCTTGCAGTTCAGTTATAGTCTAGTGATGTGTGGAATAATTCACATTCCTGGATTTTAGCAGTATTCAATTGAGAACTATTTGGTTTCTGCATAAATATGTGTGAAATGATTGTTCATTTCTGATCCCAACCTTTTGATTAATCAGCTTTCCCTTGGGCAGTTGTGCAGAGTTTGCCATGTTGTGCAGCAGCCAAGCAAGAATTTAAGATTTTCATTGTCAAGCTCAGTTAAAGTACAAATTCAGATTTTAGTAAATGGCTTTTTGGATAAATAAGCATGCAACATTATCCTCTGTGATATCACTTTTTTCTTTTTTTGAGAAATACATCCCTCGATGGAAAGGGCAGGAATTACCACAGGAATGGGAATAATGCTGGGTTTTTGTGGCATCTCTGGAGAGCTGGTGAGGGACTGGTCAGAAAAATGCCTGCTGCAGAAAGAGCTGGGTGTCATCACACTCAGGACACCTTTGTAGTGCTAGTGGAACTGCCATGTGCATTATAAATTAATTTTTAAAGGGATTTATAACATTTAGTTGTGGCTGAGAAGTAAGAGGGTGAGCTAGAATTACAAAGAATCTCAGAAAAGAATGTGCAATTAATTCAAAATCCACTGGAACTCCACTAAGACACAGTTCTGAGTGAAGGATCACACAGCAGCTTGCAGCATGACAGTGCCTCCTTCTTAGACCACTTAATTTAGCATTATTGAGTGAGAAAATAATATGCTGGTATTTTTTATCAAATGACCTTTCATCTCCAACTTTTTTTTTTTTTTACCAGTGCCACCTGCAATCCATTTTTTTCCTGATAACACTGATACTGAATTTAAAAACTATCAGCTATAAATTCTCATGTTGTCATTATTGTGTTGTCTAATTGAAGAACCAAATATTGGAGAACCCAAGAATGTCACTATAGTTCCAATCACTTCTATAATGCTTTAAAACTCAGTGCAAACTAAATGATTACTCACAGAAAATATTAGTACAGAGACAATACAGCCTGGGCAAATGTTATTCTGCTTTCCCTGAAGAATTCAGGTGACCTTATCATCTACCAGCATGAAAAACTGCTGTTGGGAAAGGAAGGTCATTCAGACATCAAGGAAAAAATCAGTCCCTGTCCTTTGCCACAGAGACTTCCAAGTGTGTATCAGCTGCTCTAGAGAGGAGTCCCACCACTGCTTTGCTGTGTGTGATGAGTGGATAAAATCCTGCTAGATTTTCATTCCTGGGGATAGAAATAATTAGGCAGTTACACAGAGAGGTGATAATCAAAGCCATTTTTGCAAAGCACAGGCCATAAGGGCTGATTTGCCAGCAGAACCCGTTCAGTTATTAACAGGGAGTTTCACATAGAAACTCACTGGGATGTTCCCAAGAGTTGCAGATAGAAAATGAAGCTGTTTATTGATCAGAGCTGGTTTTTCCCTGCAGCCCATGCCCTAACTGCAAAGTACAAGTGCTGACTGCCACACTCTGCTGATTGCAGGGGTTTTTTTTGACAGCCAGGACCTGGCTCTTCCCTAATCCTTGTAGCTGCATTGTAGGAATTACAAAGCTTCGTGCCAGAGCTGCTCTGTATTCCAGGAACTGCAACTCACCTGTCATCAGATAGAGGCAAGAATGCCCCAGTCATCACTTTACTGGGGAGGCAGAACAGATGATTGAAATTATTTCTTACTACTAACTAATTCCCCTTTTAGCAGAGATAAGCTGCTTTGTTCAGCTGTAAATGAAACATTAGGGTATTAGCTGTCAAGGCAGAAGTATTGGAGGAGCTAAGATTTTATCAGCAGTAGTAACATTCTGGGCAATAAATTGTTTTGTTGGGCAGAATAGTATTCTCCAGAGGTACAGAGAAACAAAGCTCATTAAGGTAAATGCTTAAAGCACTGCAAAAAAAAAGCAAAGACAAAGGCTTATTACCTTTGTTTTGGGGATAGATAAAACATTTGCACTTTTTCATCTCTGTGTAGCACTGAAGAATTATGTGGGACTGTTATTAAAACGGTGCATTTGTAGGCTTGTAGAATGATTTCTGAATATATCCAAGGGACAAATACATTCCTGAAATATCAACAGAGAGCTGTAGTAAGTGATGGCTTTTTGGAAATTGTTTTGTTTCCCTCTGGGTAAAATTAGGTATCTGCACATTGTCCTGTACTTAGCATTCATCAGATTAATAGACTTGCATTATTAAATGAATGTTTGAAATGGGGAAGCAGAAATGTTGGAGTTATACTGAATATTTTTAGCAATATATGTACCTAAATTAAATTCACAAGGATTTGTGGCATGAAGCATTAGGATGACGGAAGGAGAGGAGCTCTTCATGGTAGGGAAAAGAAAAATATGCAGCTAAAGAAAAATATTTGGAATGTTAGGAAGGAATTAGAGCTCTTTAAACCAAGGATGGACATAAACTTGCTATCAGAAACAGCTAAATAGGATAGAAGTGGAAGGAAACTGTCTGTGAGCTAAAAAGGCTGCAAGTAGCTAGAGGCAGCTTCTGTTTTCCATCATTACTTGTTTGAAGTAGCATTTTAGAAAACTGTAAAATAGAAGTTTGATACATAACACAAAGAACAAAGACGTGTAGTTACAAAATTGCATGGAAGATTCTGTTAATAGCTGACATAAATACCTTCAGAATTTCCTCTGTGCAACATCGAGGGTCTGGAAGCACTGAGAGCTTTGCAGCCCATCCTGTCACCACAAAGGAGTCAGGAAAAGATGATTTAGGAAGAACTGAGTAAAAATTAGGAGACAGCTGACCAAAGCATGGGTTATTTATAAATGGCTTTCTGTAGACAGGAAATCCTACACAGATAAAACCTTAAATTCTTAATTCTGCTCATAGGTTTTATTTATTATAGAAATATATATTGCAGATTTATATATATTATTATATGATACACTTATGTATATATAGTGCTATGGTATATACAGGTATTTTTCCTATTAGATATAGACACAGTGTTGTTTAGATGTGGCTGACACTGGGTCATTGCCCAGTGATGGACAAAACTTCAGAATCAGTTGTCCATCTCTGTGAAACAGATATATTGGCCTACCAGAAAAACGTGCTTTATTTCGAGGGGATAAGTACAAGATGAGTCAGCTTTGTTATTGGCTGAGATTGAAATTAATGAAGTTTTTGTTTCCTCGTTTGGGGTAATTGAGCTCATCTGACAAAGTGTTAAGGTTTGGTGAGGGAGGCTTCTGTGATGCTTTCATTTACTGTCTTTTATTAGTTATAAAGAACATTCATACTTTATGCAAGTGCTTTACATGCACTTGCCAACTGTAAAAAAAGATAAACTTGATTTTAAAATTCAGATTTAGTCTGAGCAGTTTGAATTTGAAGAACATGACTTTCCTGTGTACTGGCCTGTCCCTTGTTCAGTCCCAGCTGCACCAGGGTCACCTGGAGCAGCAGGAGCCTCCAGGCTCTGGTTTTTCCCCAAGTGCAGCATCAGCTCAAATCCAGCCTGCCTGGACTGCATCCCCCACTGAGGGGCTGTTCCCAATCTGGAAATTCTGCCAGGACACAGCTCCTGTGCACTGCTGAAGCTGACTGGGAACACGAGAAGTTCCAAAGGTAAACCCAGAAAACCAGAATATCAGGGCTTCTTGCTTCTAGTAAAGTCTTTACTCTGCTTTATTTCTCTTTGGGGAAATCTGTTTTCTTAGATGTCTCAGGTTTTACACACCAGGGCTTTATTTTAGATGATGCATCCTTCAGAACAACCAAACTGCAGCAATTTAAGTCATCTTTGCCAGTGTTGATTTCACCCTGTACTTTGCTCCTTTACTTAAAGGAGTAAAACAGAACTGAGAGATTGTACTGTCTAAGTGTAGTAGGTTATTGCTGGTTTTATTAAAATAAGGCTGGGATATTTTGCATTATGGACTCATCCCCAGGGTAATCTCCCATAGTTACCCATAAGCTAAAAAACCCCCAATTTTTCAACTACCATGATCAGCAAATGAACAAGAACTGGACTTGGATCTTCTGAGATGCAGGGGCTGGTTTGAGGTGCCCCAGGTCATAAACATCAAGTACCACACCTCATTCCCTCCCCAGGGTGAGCCCACCCAGCTGAGCTGTGACAAACATCCAGAGTGTTCCTGGGAATCCACAGGGATCAGATCCAGTCCTGTCCCTGCAGGACACAGAATGAACCACACTGGATTCTCAGAAGGCTAGAAAGAACTGTTATTCAAAATGTGATTTCTTTATGTGCTATTTACAGAGGCCAATATGACTGAATGGCAAGGTTAACACCTCTTCAACCACATGGGTCAAGCCAGAGGGCCATGAATTCCCTCCTCTAAAAGGAATAAATAACAAAGATACAGTTAACAAAACATCTCTTTTGAGTACAGCAAATCGCCTGGGAAAGAAATTTCTCCAACCAAACCATCTCAGCCATGAAATCAGGGCTACAGAGTCATCTGCATTAGCTGGGCAGGTTGATATTTCTGTGTTTTATACCCCATTTTCCTAAGCAGATGGTTTGCAGAGTTCTGTACTAGTGCTGAAAAGGGCTTGGGAAGAGGAGTTCACAGAGCTCCTGTGAAGAGGCCAATCATGAGCTGATTACTTGAAGTGTTTTAAATAATTTGGGTATAGAGGATGTCAGTTGTGGTTACATTTTGTTGTTTTTATATTAACAAAAAGAGCAACCTAGACAAAACCCATAGTCCTGATTGCAAAAGATAAGGTGGAAAGGTCTACTCTAATTTTTAATTGGTATTCCAAAGCAATTTTAATCATGCTTTCATCTTGTTTCAAAGCATAAATTTAGTTTTAAATACACACTTATTTGGGAGTAATGATGGACAATTACTGAAATATTCAGAGACCTGGAATAATTTGCATATTTACAAATGGCTTGTTTTTATCTAATATTTAGTTAAGCTTTAGGTACGTTACTGCCATGAATCACCAGGAGAAAAAATAAAATAACCCAAACAACAGCAAAAGACCAAAACAAAACAAAACAAAAAAACCATAAAGCCAAAAAAAAAAAATAAATTTCTTTGTTCTTGTCTACTTTAGGAGCTCATTCAGAAGCTTGAAAGTGGATAGAGCTCTGAAAAAAATAGCCAAATTTGTTGTTATTAAAGGGGCAAAGTTTTCTGCAGGGCATCAGAAATGTGTGGCTGGCAGGGTACAAGGTGCTGATCTGAGAGGAACTTCACAACTTCCCCAGGCTTTGCACTGGCAGGTCTGACCCAAATCCAGCCTTTGTGCAGATCAGGGATTTCTGTCTTCCCTCAGCTCTGCTCACAAACCCCTCTGATCCGTGTTTATTTCCTAGAACACTGAATATTGGTTAATTTGCACAGATTTGTACTGCAGGTCATCCTGCCACCTAGTCCAGCTCCAATGCATGTGGTTAAAGAAAAATGTGTATTTTGGATGTTTGTGGAACAACAATCAGAAACACAAGAAGCCAATCATGTCTCATATATAGATCTATGCTGGGCACATAGCAATATCTTTAATTTACAGTTTCTGTTGCTGGTTTTTGACATTGCTCAGAATCAATTAAGACTAAAGTGAGTGCAGTGCAGAGTTTTGGCACTTGACTGTGCTGCAAAGGGCTGTGGTACAAGACTAGAATTTTCTGTTTAGGGCATCAGTTGTCTTTTGTTGCAGTTGTCTTTTGTTTCAGCAGCAAGAAACAGAGAGATAAAAGTTAGGAAAATTATACACTTGTCAGAAAACTTGAAGTGGCAGAGACTTTCATGGTCTCTACAGCAGTCAGTGAAGTTTATGCTGTGCTTTGTAAAATTGCTTACTGCAATATTTACTGGTGAAGTGCTGAGTGTTTTATCTCCCTGTCCCCCATGTTTTCATCTGTGTAATGTTATTTTTTCATGTCAGCCCCTTGCCTCCACTGCCTGGGTGTATCTCACAGCAGCAGTGATTGCTGAAGGAAGCAGGAGTGGTGTTCAGCTGAGAAATCCTGCTTTGGCTTTGGAATTGCAGATTGCTGCTGGATATTGCAGGTTTGATGCTCTGAGTGGAACCCACTCGCTGACTTTCCCTGCCTTGAAAAGATTTTTTTTCAAGTCCTCTCCAGTCCTCTGTGTTCTTCATTCATTTGGATTCTTTGCATGATTTTCATTTCAATGAAAACCCCATCATTTTTCCTGTGTCAGTGGTTTATTTTTTCATTTGTACTGTGGTTTGGAGTCCTCACTTGGCTAGCCAGGAGAGAGCATAATGGAGGGGTAGGACTGAAAAAACTGTGATGTTCTGTTCTTATATATGGCTTCTGGATAAATCCCTGAATTTACTGTATTGAAGCTGCTTGAAATTTTACAGTCTTTGCTGACAGGAAAACTAGGAGAATCTATCAGCAGTGCACAGTGGATGGGCCACATTCCTCAAATAATCCAGTCAATTAAAAATTGATTTTTGTTCTAGGCAGCATGGTGGTAATGTAGTGGGGAGACAGTGTATGCATTACCAGCAGAGCTCACATCAGTTAAGTGATATTTAGGTGATCTTCTGTCATGGGAGAAAGCAGTGCAGTTGATGATCTTTGCTACTGAAGAAGCTAAATTGAAGTGTCAGATACCAGAATTGCATTTTATTTCTAATATGTTGGCCTGCCAGCCGGGGAGAAGCTATGTGAAGTCTGCGAATACAAAGGGACAAAAGTGCTAAATCTAGCAGAAACTGAATGGTTTGGGGAAGACACTATAACACAGCTTTTAGAGCCTTTAAATGCATTTAAAGGAATTGAATCTTGTACTTCAGTTGCTGGACCTTTTGTCTACCTTTCTGCCTTTTCCTGGCAGCAGCTCTAAAGTAAATGAAAGATATGCATGATCTAAATTGCAACAGCATTGTTTTGTTTTTTTTTTAATACCCCTTAAAGTAGTTGAAGTGAGAACAAAAGAAAGGCCCAAATCTATTAATTGAGAAATGTATTTCTCTCAGATGTGCACAATTCTGAGCTGGATGATTTAAAGAGGTATCTTGGTGCTATCAGAAATGTGGAAATGGGCAGTCCTGAAGATTGGGCTCTGTCTTCAGCACACACTGAGTCTGCAGTGAGACACAAAGCTGAAATCAGCCTGCTCTTGTCTGGAGTCATTAAAGCATCTATTGCTAAACACAGCTTTGCAGATTTTCCAACAGAATAGAAAACATACAGAAGTTTTACTTCAGGTTCTTGGTAACCACAGGATGCTGAAATCACATCTGCTCTTGGTTATGAAACATCACAGCTTCACACTAAAGGTGTTACTGAGATTTTTTTTTGCTTTTTGTTTTTGTTTTTGACATGATTCAGGCTTTTCCCTTCCTTTTCTTTGAAAAGCAGTTGTAGGATGTGCTTGTTCATTCCTGAAAGGTGAAGCATTCCAGCGGCAGCTCAGGTGATCCCTGAACTCTTCCCAGACCTCTTGGAAGTTCAGGTCCTTAATTACTGCCAAGAGCTTTATGGTGCTCGGGTGAAAGGCATTGGAGAAACTGAAAGCAGGCTTGTTCTTTCAAGTTACCTCCTAATTTAAAAGTTTAGATCCTCATTTTTTAATTGAGAGTGTTACTTCTATGCTTCATTGCTTTACATCTAAACTGTTTGTCATGGTGATATTTTATAATTGAACCGCACCTCACCTAGGCTTAGCTTCCAACCTGCAGCATTATATCTGTTTGTAAAATTAGTGTATCACAGACAGGCTGGACAGATGGGCAGTGATCTGTGAGATATTCCACATCTGTAAAGTTATCCCAGGCTCAATTTCTGAACATTGCTTGACAAAAAATATTTGGCATCTTGCAGCCAGTTTGCAAAGGAGATTGTGCATTTCAAACATAAGAACTAAATAAAATTGTTTTCAGTAGAAGAGCTTGATAACAAAAAGAACCAACCCCCCCCAAAAAAAAAACCCCAAAAAACAAAAACCAAAAAAAAAAAAAAACCCTGAGAAAGGTCATCAATACAGTTCTTTCTTAGCATCACGTTTCATTTTAACCTAGGTTTTAATAAGTTGAAAGTCTTCTATAAAAGATAATTTCACCTGTGTAGTAGATTTCTTCTTTAATTTATTATCAGGCTGTATAAAGAGAAAAAAAATCACAAATTCTCTTTAAATGTTATTCTTAGGGTAAAATGCTGCTGGGGTTTAGTGCTTTGATAGGGGAACAAGGATAAGGAAAAACAAGAAATAACATTTCTGGGCCTCAGAATTCTTCAGCATGATTTGAATACAAGTGGCTGACTGTGATAAGTATGCTGGGCTCCCTTCTGCTAATTACAGTATTTCTAATGAGACTAATTTGACAGCCCCTGTGTCCTATTATGCTGACTATTTCCTGTGCTGTCCCTTGGAGGAGAAGCCTCCTCCCCACCAGGAGAACAGTTTTCCATGGATTACAATTTCAGAAGGTCTGTGCCACAAGCAGGTGTTTGTTCTCTGTTCAGCTGGAATTACTTCTGGCTGTTCTCTAATTGGACAAACTTTTCCCAGACATTGACAGAGAAAGTAAAAAATGAGTTAAGACATATTCCCTTAAAATGTCTTTTTAAGCCATGTGCCTTATTTAATTGTATTTTTTTGTGTGTGTCTGTAGAGATGACAGTTGTCTCAATTTGTTGCTGTGAATGACAGCTTATTGTAAACACAAAATATTTTCTCTGGGTTACATTAAGTAGAAGGCATTTTAAAATTTTATTTGTTGTTCTTTTTTCTGTAGAATAGTGCAAAACAAGCTGACTAATCTCAAAATCAAAGCTAGATATTGTAATTATCATAGTATGGAACTTGATATTATAAAAACACCCAGTGCTGTTCTGTGAAACCAAAGAAATTGTTTCCTCTTAACTTGAAGATTGCACTTTGTAAACAGTTTAAGTAACTACTTCAGAAGCGTTTAGACAAAAAGTCCAAGAGTTGCAGTAAGTTTTCTTTTACAATATTATTGTAGTTTTATCCAGACTCCACCAGGTGTTGCCAAAGAACATACAGCCAAGGCAAAGTTTGCAGCTGAAGTGGAAGTTGCTCAGAACAAGGGTGTACATTTTTATGAACACAGCCATTAAAACATTTTTCTCAAGCAGGAGCATCTTCCTTACAAATTTAAGAGCATTCCTCTTTTTTTTTTTTTTTTTTGTAACTAAACATCAGGAATCAAACAGTTTAGTACAGAGTTGCATTGTTCATGTGGGTATCACATTCCTAAAATTCGCTTTTTCTTATGAAAGGAAGATATTCACTCACAGGCTATGGGTGAATAATATGCTGGTTTAACCATTAGTTACAGACTCCTGTGAATATTCCACTGTGCTGGGTGATGGGGTGTCCTTTTAGTGAGATGTTCAAACATTTTGTGTGGCTTTGGGATTTTTTCATTCCAATAAGAAAAGTTGCTACAGACACTTTATTCCTCCAACCTTCGGTGAGGATGTTCCCTCCTTTGTTTGCTTCCCGTCTTGCCGAGTCAGGAGTTTTGCAGATCACAAATCAGTTCTGTTCCAGGGGTTTGTCTCATTCTGGGATGCAAATGTAAAAAAGCCAAGGTGTGCTGGGGTGATGGGAGCCCCAAAGCTGTGGAGCTCCCAGCAGGGCAGTGCAGGATGCTGGGGGAGCAGCGCTCGGTGCAGCAGGGATCAATCCCAGCCCGCGGAGCAGTTCCCATCCTCCCTCCCCGGTGAGTCCAGCGCTGGGCTTGTGGCATAAACAGCAATGTGCATTTTAATTGCTGCTCTTGTTTTTGAGCTGTTGCTCGACTATTTACTATGGTTTAAGTGACAAAGGCTGGATGTGGGCAGTGCTGGCTGCCAGAGAAGGTGTGAGCAGGGGCTGTGGTGATGGTGATGCAGAAAATCTGTGTTAGGTGCTGCACTGAGCCAGGAACTTTGGAGGAATCACCTCTGGCAGGTAATTGGGAGTCTCTAGAATGGCAGCTTTACATTCTGGAAATGCTGCGATGTTTCCTTTTGTGCTTTAATTAAAGCTTTCACTTTATTGTTGTGCACAAATGTTTTCTATTTGAATGTTTATTGAATGTTCAATAGCAACAAGGAAGCCAGGATTCTTTGGGGTAGTCTGGAGTAATCAGTGTGGGTTGCAAAGGTAAAGGTGGTTAAGGGAGAAGGAAGGGAAAAGGCTGAAATTTTGCAGTTACTTGAAGCAGAAATATGTTCAGAAATGTGATTGTAGCTGAGACTGCACAAAGAAACTCGGTGCTCGTAGAAATCCAGGGCAGTGACTTCACCTGGTGCTGTTTAATTCATTATTTGTTGAGCATTCTCTTTGCTCTCCCCTGGGATGCCATTTCCCTCCTTCCACTCACAAGTGCCACCTAAGGATTCGAATATAGAATATTTTAATTACTTTAGATCTCAGTAGATGTTAGTGTGCAGGTAATTTACTCCCTTTCATAACTGTATGAGTACAGTAGATAATTCAATATTGCTGCAGCTTTCCTGGGATCCCATTTTATCCCCATCCCAATGCACTTGGCAAAAGAGGGAAGGGAAGAAGAGGAAATCTAAATGATCCCACGGAGGTGAGATTGGATCAGTGTTTAAGCTGCTGGGTGTGACACAAGATGCCGGGATCAGGTGCTGAGAGCCAAAATTCTCAGAGCCCTGTGCCACTGTGAGCAAAGGCAGTGCAGACTGAGCAGTTGTGTGATGTGTTCTTATCAGTGTGAGTGTAATGTAAATCCTGTTACAGCAGCTTTGTCCGATCTGCCTGTAGCTTTGTTCTGAACCTTTCAGTAACAGTTCACTGAAGCAGAAAGAACCCTGTGAATTGATATTATAAACCTGCATGGTTGCTTTATTCATTGTTGAAGCAACAGAATATAACAGAAGTATTTATTTTAGTGGATTGAGGATACTTTCTTTTTTTTTTTTCCCTATCAACATGAGCAGAGGAAAAATGTTCTAAATGCAAAAGAGGAAAAGCTAATGCTATAATCATATCCATACCCACTCAGAGCACAATCCCATTGAAAGATAATGCAGAACACCATATGTTTAAATTATTTTACACATTCAAAGAGATTTTTAAAATCCCAAAGTGTTGTTATTTCCTGCTGATGTAGAAAAAAATATCAGGTGATGCTATTATAATCAGGAAATAATAGTCCTGTGAAAGAAAAGCTTCTCATAATGCCCTTAGTCTTTCCAGACAACTGTATTTTTCTAAGCACCACCTACCTGCTCTCTTTGGGACTGAGATGAGCTTTGGCAATTCAAGATTGCATTGTATTCACTTTCTTGCTGGTGGGCATTTCTCACTGAAGTTCAAGAGCGTGAAATTTCTCTTTAGTCTCACTGCTTTGATATGGTATTTGCCTAATAATCAAACAAATTAAAGTGTGGAAAAAATTGATAAAACTGCAATATCTTAAAATGAAGAGGCTGAAACAGTAAATTGAGTTCCTTGTAATAATGCTGCGGTGCCACGTTGACCCCTATTCTTGAAAATCAGTTTTTTATGTTGTGCATCAGTAAGATGTGCGCTATTTGAACTTTTCAAGTGTCATGTAATCTAAAAATTCAGGCATTATACTGATCTTCTGCAGAGTTTTAATTAACATTAGTGAATTATGCAGATATGGAAGCCCAGCTCTATTGGTAGATGTTTATATATGCTATCAATGACTTTGTGCTACTTAAGACACATCTCTTGTGTGGAACACTTACAAAGTGAGTTCCATTACAAATAAAGAGTTCTTTAATGGAAAGCACTCAAAGATGAGAGTTATTTAAGATAGAAATATTTTTGTGTACTGCTCTTAAAGTTTCACTGCTCCTTTAGGTGTAGTGTAAGGAGTATCACACTGACACAGAAATTAGAGTAAATTTGGGTAAATTAAAGCAAAGTCTGAGAAATTTTATTGTGTGATGTAATGAGTGCTGTGGGTGCCTTATGGGATGAAAAGTCAAAGGGTATTTTGTTTTTCTTTCTTTTTTCATTTTCCCTTCCAGGGAGAATAGTAAAAAAGGACATTTTCTTTGTGTTGTTTTCACAAGTTTCAACAATTTTTGAGTGGCAGGAATTCTCTCCTGATTTTCCATATGTATCTGTTTTTTTCTTTACATAGCAAATATTTATATGACCTTTCATGGGGTGAGTGATGCTATTCATCCTTGGTAAAGGGTTTGGGGTTTCAGGGAGCCTTGAGGCAGCTGGCAGTGCAGTTTTAAAGTTGGCAGCACAGTCAGGTGTGAATTATTTGGGTGGGCATCATTTGCTTCATTCTCACCTCAGATTCCAGCTACGTAAATCTGACAGTTGGAAACGCAGTAAAATGTAAGGAGGAATAAATGGATTTTTTTTTGCTGCTTGCTATTTTCTTTTTATATCCCCACACCTCTCATCAGTCCAGATGTTTTGTCCATTGAGCACGAGATGCTTGCATCTCTAGGTTATAAAAAGATGCCTGCTTGTATTAGCAAGATGAATGTTTAACTGATTGAGTAGCCAGGTTGTCTCTCTCTGATCACAGTAAATATTTGCACTGATTAGAAGGAAAAACAAGGCCTGTTTGTGAGGCCAGGAAGTTGTATTGCCTCAAGGTGCTGCTTTTTTTTTTTTTTTTTTTCCCTCTGTTTTACATGGTTTTTATTATTATACTTTTTTCTTCCAAAATAAACTTTAAACAGTTCTGATTGGTTTATGGAAAAATAAGATATATATCTGTAGTATCATGTATCTCTGTCTTCTAAAGGTTGTGGAATTCCTTGCAGATCTGTTTCTGTATTAAATTTTCAGTCTGCAGCAATTCCTCCCATTTTGTACTCTATAGGACTGTAATATTTGTCCAATGATGAGCTGCATCCAACATTTTGTTAACTGAAATGGGAAGTGACAGACTGACTAAAAGAAAATGTCCGTGTCAAAGAAACAGATATTACTTCTTTCTCAGAGATTACTGAATGTCTGGACACTGAAGACTCTGAGATTGCAGATGCACTAAGGTTTTATATTGATCTGTGTTAGCCTAATTTGATCAGAAGAGTGACTTCTGTATTGTGTTATTTTCTTCTGTAGTATTTGATTGAGATGGTCAAACACTGATAATATTGTGCAGGAGAAGGAGGGATTGGGAAGGGGAGACATTTGAAAAAATAATACAGATTTGTTAAAGAAATTCCATTTGCATTGATTTTCACTGGGGATATGTATCTTTTGATGGCAGCTGTCTCCAAAATAATACCATAATAGATAATACTCTGCTACATAACTTTGTATTTTTATTACTTCTTTTCACTGACATTTGTAGAATAATTTAATCATCAAAGTTGGTCAGTACCTGCCCACTCAGCAAAGATATTTTTCTTTATTGTATTGTCAGTATTTCTTTTTGGCAAATAGAGGGAAGCCATAGTTGTTATGCAAGAGTATGAAGTTGGAAAATATTTGAAGAACTACAAAATGGGTGTGAAAAAGTATCAGGTATTTCCTAGTCTTGCAGAAGTGGAATACAGGGAGTGCTCCATCCTCAAGAGCAAGGGCTGTCTGCCCTGCAGCTGGGGTTTGGCATAAGGAGATTTGTCACATCAGAGTGCTGGTGCTGGTTGGAGGAGCCCCTGCCCTGGAGGGTTTGTGTCCTTGCTTCAGGAAAGGATGTAGGCAGGGGATTACAAAACACTCTGAGATTATCACAGTTTGAGAGGTTCCCTCATCTCATTGTCCTGCAGAAGCTGGGAAACAGGAGAAAGCAGCGTGGGATGGTGGCTCAGAGGCTCCTGCTCGGGGACCAGGGGTGGCAGGGTGCTCCTGACTGATCTGCTCTTCTCCAGGTCCTTCCCCACATTCCTGGAGGCACAGAATTCACAGAATTCACAGAATGACTGGGTTGGGAGAGTCCTCCAAGATCATCGAGTCCAACCCAGCCCCAACCCCTCAACTAAACCCTGGCACCAGTGCCACATCCAGGCTTTGTTAAACACATCCAGGCTTTGTTAAACACATCCAGG
>VXBR01000356.1:515802-583046 GCA_013400215.1 Cisticola juncidis
CTCCTTCTCCTTCTCCTTCTCCTTCTCCTTCTCCTTCTCCTTCTCCTGGGAATCCTGTGAACACACAGATGTTCTGCTTCCTTCCATATGTGGTTCCTCCCTTCACAATGCCTGTTTAAATACCATGGGGATGTGCTGCTTTCACAATCTATGATTTTAGAATTAATAAAAAAGAAAACTGGTAAATGGCAGGGGGTTGGGGAAAGTCTGCTTTGGCAATTTCCACAGCAAAAAATTCAGTTTGGTCTCCAAGAGTAAAATGGAATTGCACTGTAGTGAAGTGTGGTGTGTAATACAGACATGGAACATCAGTGACCTGTGGTGTTGCTTGTGTTCCTTTCTCCTCTGGAGGTCGGGCTCTGGTTGTCTGGGGCAGTTTGAGGGTCTGGTTTCTGAGGAAAGGCTTTTACCATGGCAGTGCCATGGGCAGGGCTGTTACTGAGGCCAGGCTGGCTGCAGTGTGGCCAGGCCTGTGATGTTCCTGTCCCACAGCTTTAGGGGTGGGGAGGCAGGGCAGGCTCCAGTGACTCCACAGGTGACACCACTGAGCAGCCAAGGCTGGATTTGGGCTGCTCTCATGGGACTTTTATAATAAACTCTTAGAGAACATCCACTTTTTCTTGAGCATGCATTAAAAAGGACAAACCCAAAGCATTTCTAGCACTGTCTGCTCTCTCCAGAGGACAATCAGTAAAAGGCTGAGAGAATCTTCTTTTGTACCTCCCATTACTCTCTTGGCTGCTTCTGCTGGAGAGTGCAAAAATGTGGCTCCATCCTCACCCATCTCCTGGGGGAAATAAAATAACCCTGCAAGGAACAGGGGGTGCTGCCCTTCCTTGGGCCTGTGTGGAGTTTGTGCAGCTGCTCCTTGAACCAATTCAGCAAACCCATCTCAAACCCATCTGGGTGCAGCTGATCCCTTTGCTCTGGGTTAATTTAGCCAGGGTCAGACCCCCAGCCCTGCTCACCCCTGTTCCTGTGCAGGTTTGGGGGTTCCTGGGAGAGGAGCAGCTGCAGGACTGGCACTGCTTTTGGGAACAGCCCCTCCTGCAGGGTCATCACTGAGCCATGGCAGTGGTGGAGAAAGGAAGCAAGGAAAAAAAAAGTGACTGGATATATTCAAGAATGTTTAAGAATGTTTTTGTGTTCCCTCTGACCATATAGATCATTTAAAAATGCCCATTTATTTATATTCAAATCAGGAGAGCTCAGAACTGCATTTGGAACTTTGCATGTCCTGTGTAGGACACTGTGAGTCGTTTCTTAATTAAACAGCAAATATGATGTGTTTGGACAGTGGCTGATGCTATGGAGATGGAGTTTCAACCTTGAAGGTCTCTTATCCAGTTGTTAGAGTAAGAATTGTTTATAGGAGAGGGCATTACAGCTTTCTTTAGAAATGTCTGAAGCTGTGTTTCTTTGTTGTGTTTTCTTTCTCCTCAATAACATTGAAGTTTACCTTTTTTTCCTTTTTTTCTTCTTTTCTCATTTGAACATGTCAGGATGCAGAATTTGCTACATTATTTAATTCTTTCTTTTTGTTCCTGAAATCAACTATGGTTAGCTAACAGAAGTTGTTATATACAACTTCTAAAATCCTGTGTAAGCAATCAATGCTGACAGTCTAAGGCAGAAGTTATTTTGATGATTGATTGACTACAAAACATTATTCAAGTTCATGAAAAAACTTCTATAGAGCGTCATGGATATTTTTCTTATTTGAATTTTGTGGTATAGCTTAAAAATTACATAGAATTTATGGCACCTTTTTTTTTTTTTGGTAGGAAATAATTCTTTGATGTAAAATCCTAGCACCCCATCACCAGTATTTGAGAGCATTTATTTTGTTGTTTGGTCAATGATTTTTCCTCAGGAGCAGAGGCCAGGTAATAAGTAGATAAGAGATAATGTGCCTTTTGCTAAGGTTTTGTCTCAATCCTCTGCAGAGAGACATTGATGAAAACTATAAAATCTAATATCTGTACTGCATCTGGAAGGTTTTTTCTTTTAAAATGTTTAACTGTTTATCAACTTCAGTGCCTCTGCTCCTTGCAAAGTTATTTCTGAAAAAGCATCTGAATGCTTTTTTATGACTTTTTCCATGTAAGATGCAGAGTTCACTAATAACAAACCTGTCTTGTCTGAGAGTCCAGTTTTATCTTTTCCCTGACAAGCAGGCACATGTCATGTTGGCTCTTTAGTGTTAGAGAGAGGGGGAAAACATATATTTCCTAAAATAAAAATTCCCAAACCCACTGTATTGTTAAGGAAGGATTGCCTTAGGAAGAAGTGGTTTAAAAACCCAAAAAGTTGGTACAGTCAGCATGTGGCTCTGCTAATAATTTTGTTCCCAGACACATCAGGACCTCAATTTCCTCACAGCAGTGAGTCTATTTCCTCACAGCAATAGAAAACACCAGATTGTACTGGGATGTCCAAGTGGAAGATAATCACCTCTGAAAATGCTTGTCTTGCCTGTAATACCTTGGAAAAGGGACTTGGTTTCACTGATTCCTATGTTATATATTCCTCCTTCTGCAGAGCAGTAAAAGGTTTGGTTTTGCTCCCATTTGCATCAATTTTGGTCCTTTCCTGAGAATTTTTAATGGTCATTATTTAGGTTGAGGTAACTTTTAGAGAGATTGAAGTGTGAGAGCTGCAGGCAAAGTTGCCTCGTCTTTGAAGGGTTAACTAAAGATGGCTTTGGGGGTGTAATTTGGACAACTCTAAGGCTGATAGAGTTTTTGCTTGTGATGGGTTTGATAGCAGTGTCTTGAATAGTCAGCCCCATGAGAAATGTGCTGGTCTAAACCAAAATAAATTTGGTTTGCAAACAGACCCAGTAGATTCCTTGCAGAACTGGTGTAACACGTGCCAAATGGACTGTATTTCAAATAAAGGAGTAGTCATGTTTATAGTTTTCTGTTCCTCTGTGTTTCCACCTTGGACCTACAGGATTATCAATGTAATATGTTGTATAAGAGTTAAAATGGGCACTGAAGGGAGGATGTACAGTTCAGAAAAAAAAAAAAAAAGAAAAGAAAAAAAAAATACAAAACCAACAGACCCTGTTATTGGATCTGTGCAGTGTGTTAGGAAGAGGCTCCTGGCTGCCTGCCATCCCCAGTGTTCCTGGTTCCTGGCTGACACTCAGGCTGGAAAAGGGAAGCTCTGGGGGCAGTGGGAACACCCTCAGGAGTGTACCTGGAGCACAGACAGCTCATCCCTCCCTGTGCTGGTACCAGATCCTGCCTTGTTCTGAATCACAGAACCCACTGCAGACACAATAACAGAGCCCTCTGCTCCCAGCTCTGTGCTTTTCATCTCTCCTTCCAGCATTCCAAAACTTTAGATAAAACCAGGCAGGCTTGCTGAATGTACAGAATACTGCCTCATCTTGGGACATCTGCAAGCTGAGCAGAGGAGGAGGCTGGAAAGTTCTTTTGAGGAGAACTGTATAGTTTTGCTTTCTTTCCAGTTTCTTTGCCAATTTTACAAAGTCTCGTTATGGATGAGAAAGATGAGGAACTCGCACATAAAGCCAAGAATTTATTATTAATGTAATTGAGATCTGAAGCTTTGTCAAAGAGTTATTAATAGTACAGTTTTAATTTTTACAAAAAGGATAACAAGCTAATTTGGAACAAGTCTCCAGAATAATAAAGCAGTCAAAATTGATGCCTGAGTAATTGCTGCCCTCCATTCTAGCAAACGGGGACATATAAATGCTTTTTGTTGACACCCCACAGGATTGTGTCAGCAAGTCTGGATTTTTCAGAGAAATGAAAGGAACTTGGAGACATTGTTGTCACAGCACTGTGCAAGATTGTGTGATGATGCTACCTGTTATTTCATAGAGAGGTCATGCTGTAAATGCCTTCTGGAGCTCAGTTCTGCCTCTGCTCTCTTTTATCCTGCAGCAGTTTAATTTGACCACTCTCAGTATCTAAAGGGATGTGTGCATATTTTTAAGCATATATCTCTCCAGTGTTGAAACTTCAGGCTGGCCTTTTCCTTCAGTTTTGATTCCTTCTTTCTATACCTGATAAAATCACACCAGCTTTTACACCTTTAATCCCCTTTTTGTTTTTCTCATCATATCACAATATTATTGTCGATTCTTTCTGCACAGAGATAGGAAGTTTGCAGTGTTCAGAGCTGTCTGTTGCATAAAATCATAGCAGAAATAATCTGTATTATCACATGCCTTATTTATATTTCATTGTAACTGCTTTTTCTGGGCTCAGCCTTGACAGCAAATGAAACGGTCTTTCCTGTTCTGGGGAAGCATTACTCAATAATGTATAGAATTTGGAATGGACTTATGCTAAGTGTTTTGTGACTCCTCTGCCTTGATCTCTGTTGTTCCCAGCGTTTGGGTTGCAGTTAATTTCCATTAAACAGCCAGGAGTGTCTGTGAGTTGATGCAAAGCAAAACTGCATTTTCTCAGCTGTCTGTTTATTATGGGGAATGATAGGAAGGCAAAGAAATACTAAAATAGGGAGCCATGGTGTCTGATTTGTCAAAGGAGATTTATCATTTACTTTGTGTGTGAGGGAATTTTTCAAGTTCATGGGTTTGGAAAGCACCTCAACACAGACTATCCAGAAGCTTAATTATCTTATTCTGTTAGGTTAAATTACTAAACAGCTTCTTCAAAGATGCTGTTCTGTGTTTGAATAAATATAATATGCAAAAATGTGGAAATTGCTCCTGGTGTGATACCCAAGTGGGATACGGTGGCTTTGTGGTGTCATATTTTGAGAAGTTATTTAAAGACACACAAAAGGACACTGTCACTCTGCTATTAATGGTAAAAATTGTTGATGCTGTGTGAAGTGTGTTTTTTCTAATTAGAGGAAAGCTGTAGAGTACCATTTCCATAATCAACATGGGAACAGAAACTCAGCAAAATTTCATGTATTTGCAGTGAAACCGCTCTTCAGCAACATAAAAATGGCTTTTATAACATAAAGGCTGTAATTAGAAAAAGTCAAATCAGTTGGAAACGATTAAAGCCAGAACAGGCTAAGCTGCCTTCTAAATATTTGTCTGGAGATTAGCCCCACTCTTACAGCCCCTGAGAAGCATCTTTGATTTACTTATAATGCTTGACGTGGCAAAGATAATCCTGCAGAAGGCAAATGAACACAAATTTAGATGTGCTGTTTGGCTCTCTTTGTTGATTTGACAGGAGGCAGCACACTGGAAGTGATGCTGGAGAAAGGAGTATTGGGTCACATTAGACAAATTGCTTAACACCCTCCCCTCTCCCCCCTCCCTGAGCATCATTTTCAGTTCTTTGGAAAACCTCCTCGTTCTTTGAAGCTTTTAGGATGCACTTTAGAGGTCCACGTGGAATAATTTTCCACGTGTCTGTGAGACAGTTGATGTGAGTCTCATTGTATTTAAAATTATAGTCCTGAGATGGAACTTGCTGCTTGTTGCTTGTCTGACATCAGCTATTAAAATGCAAGCAAAGCTTGGCAGGTATAAATTTGAAGAAGAAGAGAAATGATGTAGGAATATGAGGATGGTTAATATTAATCAGTTAGTTGTGGAGGGGTGGTGGTTTACCCTGTAGAAGAGTTGTGCTGGAAAAACAAACCAACCACCCAGGCTTTGGGTGGACAGTTCCTTACTGACACCCCTGAGGGTGTAACCAGAGAGTAAAGTAACCAGAGAGGAAAAGAGAGGGAACTGGTGGGGCTGACAAACTGGGAACATTAACTGGACATTTCACTGGCTTGCAGATTTACTGGTGTGAAATTAACTGTTATAACTATTAAACTGTATTAAACTGTTCTAAAAGCCTGTATTCAGGATGGCAATGAACGCCCACATTTATTGTTAACTCTTGATTGCACCAGGTATAACAGCACAGAACAGTGGAAATTGTCAGGCATGCAAAGCCAGAGGATTTGGTGTGAGTTTGGAATGTTAGTCTTGGTGTAGACCAAGTTTACACTTTGTGTAGTTTTCCCTTCATTTGTAACCTGCACAGCATCCCAAACTTTTTGTTTAGCCGGTGAAAACATAATCAGTGTAACATATTCTCTTACAGAATTTTAAAGAAGACCATTAAAACTCCTTTAACGTGCTAAAGCCAGCTTCAGAGAGGGTTTCCATTTCATCTTTGCTGAGCTGAGGCTGCAGCCCTCCTTCCCTTTGCACAGCAAGGGGCTGTCAATAATTCAATAGCCATGGCCTTGATGGGCCAAGGCCCAGCTTAGACTTTAAACAGAGCCAAGCAGCCTGTCAGGGTGTGATGTGCTGTCAATGCCTCACTGATCTATACTGCATGAATCCTCCCCCAGCTCTTGATGTATCCCTGGGAATAAAAAGAAAGCAATTTTAGAAGTAGACCTAGTGTGAAGCACCTGTTTGTTTGGAATTTTTAATGAGGGAAAGTTGTGTAATGAAGCTCAATGAAGTTATTGCATTTTTGCTTGGAGGACCCACACTAAATTCCTCTTTTCACTTCTGCCAGGAAAAGTCACGGTATTTGTAAATATGTTAGTGCCTTAGAGCGAGTTCATTTGGAGCAAGACTTAATAACTAATGACAAGTAATCCAAATGCTTAATCCAAATTACCTATTTGCATCTTTCAGTTTTATTGATATTGTGCTATTAACACTCAGCATTGCAGTAATGAAACCTTTTCAGAGCTATTTGTTTTTGGATTTTCCCCCACACAGTAAGTGACATATATGATGCATTCACATCCTTCCTAAGTGCTCTGCACTGAAGTTGCTTCTATTTTATGGTTTACTTGGAAGCTGAGAAATCACTTGTTTTTCTAAGAAAACAGTTTGGAAAAAAAAGTAGAGCTAATGTGGTAATGAGTTGTGTTCCACTCCTCTCACACTTCATAGTTAAATTTAAAAGCAGAATTATATCTAAGGTGGCTTTGAAAAGCTGTTAGGAAGATTAAATAAAGTTTTACAGTATTTGTCTAAGAATCAAAAAGCTAGTGTTATTAAATGTATATTTATTTATATTTCAAAGCATTTGGATTTCAGTTGTGTTGCTAAGCTGCTCTTTTGATAAATTTTATTGGTTTGTGAAGGACAAAAGTAACATTGTTATTCTCACTCTAAATGCATTTGTATTGCCATTGTCTTCTTTACAAATTCATGTCTTATGAAGTTTCCATATCTGCAGTAGGTTTTATGAGGCATTTAGGTTCTCAGCCTTCAGGTACTTTTTTAATGGAAACACAAGAGAATAATAGAAAAATAAGCATGGCCCTTTTAATGTTTTCAAAATGCTGAAAACTTGTGCAAAGGATTAGATAAAGTGAGGGTATTGTGGGTTTTTTGGATTTTTTTTTTTTTTTGTAAAGCTTGTTATATGTTTTAATTTTAAATATCTTTCTCCCTAAATTCTCATTTTTCTGAAAAGTTGATTTCATTACTTGGTTTGCATTAATGGTGTTGCAGCTTTCATCCTTTGCACAGTGAAGCAGAGGAAATTGGACAAAAAATGTTTAATGATGATTAAAACTGAGACTTTATTTTAATGTGTGGGTGCCTCTTAGTCGAGTACGTAAATGAATTGAAGCCCTCGCTGCAGACTGTTGAATGGAGTTTTTTGCCACTTTTTGTCTAAAAAAACAATAAAAATGGGGAGCTGTGCTTTCCTGTTTTTTAAGCTGCTCCTTAAACTCCCCATGAAAGGGTCCTGCTCCATTTTGGTGCAAAGTTTTGGTGATTTGCTGAACTCAGAGGGGTTGTGCTGATGTTTGTAAGTGCTGCTGTGCATGGAGCAGCCTTTGCATGAATTAAACTTCACACCCCTCAATTCACCTGTGAGCCTTGAGATGCTGTGTGCTGGTGGCACTTAGGGTGCAGGGTGATTATATCTGTGCAAAAAGTTTCATGGCAGTGTTTTTTTGTTAGGAAAAAATGTGCATGACAGACTTTACAGTCTTTGACAGTTTGGGCCTGTGATCTTCCAAATAATTAATTCTTCCAGATTAAGTAAATGCTTTTGACTCTGGCTGTGTGGTTGGACAGAAGGAAGGAAAGCGAAATAATTTTTTTTTTTTTTTTTTTTTTTTTACCTTGAGGGTGGAGAATTCGGTCAAATCCAGCTTTCAACTNTTTGAGAAATGCTGTACTTTGAGAACTTTGAGAAATGTTTTGCCTTGGGTGATGGGCTGAGGACTGTCAATGAGATTGGTACACACCAGCATGAGCTGAGCACAGAATGGTCTTGACAGGAGTAAGTATCCTGTTTGTAGTACTGTGTATAAAGTGCAGGCAAGGTGAAAACACATTACAGAATATTAGCAGGCTTGCAAAAATGTAAATTAAAGCCATTCCCCTGGATTGCAGTGGAATGAGGGGCTTCTCTTGGACTGTTGGTTATATTCTTGGTTTTTTTTCACAAATGGGCAAGCAGAATTTGGTTGGTTTGCAAAGCTGATCTCTGGAATTATTGGAACACACTGGCCATGCAGGCAGTGCTTTGCTCCCCCAAATTCAGTCAGACATTCCTCAGAAGCCTGATGCCTTATCTGGGCATGAATCTGAACAGTTGCACCATGCACATGCAGCAACCTTTGCTAGAATTAAGCTCTTCTAAGACCATTTTTTATCAAGGGACATTGGAGGCTGTATCTCCATGGGTTTTCCTTCTCCTGGTGCAGGAATTGGTCTGTGCAGAACTCCCCAGCTTTTGTCATCTCTGGTCCTGAGGGTGCAAACCCACTCCTGGCAGCCCCTTGCAGTTCTCTTTGTGTTTGATGGAAGCTCTGCAATCACCCCAGAATCACTAATCTTCACAACTGTGGATAACCATGATTTTCAAGTTCTGTTGTATTTGAAACAGAAATTTATACTACTTATTACCATACCTAAATTTAGGCATCTAATTCAGAAGACATTAGAGAGGTTTCCCAGCTGGTGCTCATGGCAAAAGTAACTTTGGCAAATGATAGAAAAGACTGCCAACTCCCTGACTTTATCTAAATTGTATTTATTATTAAGGAGAAAGAAAATATTTTCTGTTTTTTATTCCTTTTTTCCCTCCTCTTTTTTCCCACTTTTTAAAAATACAGTTTTTTATTCTTGTCTATGTTAGCTACTAAAAGGTGCTAAAACCACCAAATGAAATGATAGAAATGATAGAAAGGACTGCCAACTCCCTGACTTCATCTAAATGATATTTATTATTAAGGAGAAAGAAAATAGTCTGATTTTTTCTTTTTTTTTCCTTCTCTTTTTTCCCACTTTTAAAAAAATATAGGGTTTTTTTTTTATTCTTGTCTATTTTAGCTACTAAAAGGTGCTAAAACCACCAAATGAAATGCCAAATGCACTCTCATGTGACTGGATCCTAGGGCGTGTGTATCTGTTACTGTTAGTTCTGCACATCTTGATTTCTCTTTGGATTTTAGTGTGTGTTTGATAGTTACAGTTCCTTTTGCTTGTGCACTCAGAAGAGAATCCTCTGGGTTTCCTGATGCTGCCTCTCCATACAGAACCATCTAAGCCCTACAAATGAACAGAGCTCTGTTCACTTTGGAGTACAGAAGGAGCTGCATTTGGTGTAGCACGGGTTTGGAAACAGCCTTGCTTATTGTACCAAATCGTTAGGAGCTCTCTGTCTGGGAAGCACAAGGAGCTGGAATGGCTGGGTGAAAGTGAATAAAAATGAGGAGACTTGCAAACTGCTTTTGCTCCAGGGCTGGTTTTAATGAGCTTGTCCCTAATGAGTTGTCCCTGCAACTAGCTGCAGGCCTAAACAGATGAGGCAGGGGTTCTGCTAAATTTTTGATGGGATTTGCACTGGTTTTACGAGAAAGCAAGCAGCAGAGAGTGCAAAGTTGTGTCATGAATCTTTCAGGAGAGTGGATTGTTGTCCGTCTTGTCAATAGGGATTGTGAGGGTTGATTGCTAATGGGAGACACAGCCCATGCTGGTGGTGCTGACACACCTGGGCAGCCAGGGGAGGGATGCAGGGTCAGGAGCACGACCTCGTGGCCAGAATTTGGTGTTTTCCCAAAATTCCTCTCCCCTGATGAACAGATCAGTGAGGGGTGGTGCCCATCCCTACAGGGACCACGGTGGGTTCGTCCCAATGCACAGGTGGGTTAAGAAATTCAGTCAGCATTTGGTGTTTCTGTGTTCTAAGGTTTGTTTCGGTAGCCTAAACATGGATTTCTCATTGTGTTCTTTTAGCAGTTTGTTGGCTCTGGAAGTAAAATGGGTTTTTTTGACATTGTCTCCAATTTGAGAGATCCTTTTTGATGTTTCTATTACATCCATTATTCCTACTAAGAACTATACAAAAATATTTCTTAGGTTTGGCTTTTCCAACGAGATTGCCCCTCAGCTTAGGCGGTTATAAAAATGTGGTTTAACCTCCTTT
Source organism: Cisticola juncidis (assembly GCA_013400215.1). NCBI lineage: Eukaryota > Metazoa > Chordata > Aves > Passeriformes > Cisticolidae > Cisticola > Cisticola juncidis. The sequence goes on from VXBR01000356.1 coordinate 526,182, forward strand.
ACTGAATTTCACATCAGCTTTTGGCACTCAGGCTCCAGTGTGAAGCTTTAACTGCATGAAAGTTTTGTTTCCACTGTATAGAAGTTATTTGGATAGTGTAGGAAAAACATAACTTCTTTGAAAAGTGAATGTTTCTAAGATCAATTAACACCTTACATTGTTCCTCACATGCAATTTGAGTTTTGCCATTTGTATCTTGTTCTTGAAAATTGAGTGTTTCTAAGATCAATTAACATCTTACATTGTTCCTCACGTGCAATTTGAGTTTTGCCTTTTTTATCTTGTTCTTTAAAATTATGTGGTGGAAGGAAGATAAATACGTGTTGTTGAGGTTTTGCAAAGGTAAACTAAAGAGTGCTTGTGGGAATAAAATTAAAATAATTAATTAAGATGTAATTATTTTTAAATTATGTTACTCCATAAAGTTGAGCAAGTGGTTAACAATTGCATTACAATTTTCTCTTTTATTTTTATAGGTATAAATAGCAGAAATGCATTTATCACATAATTCAAAGATTATCTTGTTCAATATATATTCATGTCTCCATGGTATTTAATTCAAATGCAAAGTCATGGTAAATGAGGCCAAGACTTAATATGTCATGTACAACATTTTCTTTTCCTGTGTTTTAATTTCATCTTCTCTTTTTTTGCCTGCTGCTTCTTCTTCTTTCTCATGTACATACATTGCTTTTGTGTCTTTTTTTCTCCTAATCTAATTCTCACTTATTGCTTTTTTTCTAATTTCGTATTTTTCTAATACTTGGTCTTTAAAAGATAAATAGGATGAGGAAATAGTATGTTAACATGAGAAAAAATGCAGAGATTGGCTAAAATGGCTTGTCAGAAGTAGTGGGGAGGATCTCAGGACATGGTAACTCAAATGTGTGTGGTGTCACAGGAGAGAAAATGAGTCCAAATTCTTGTAAAGGCTGTTCTTGACTAAGGCAAACTTTAATAAATGTAGATGTTGTGTAGATACCGTGTCAGTGTAGGTAAAGTGACCTCCTCACAAGACATCTGCTGTGCCATCAACCAGAAATGACAGATCTGTGAATCACATCAGATGATGAGCAGCATTTAAATCAAAATTTCAAATTATTTCATTCCAGATTTAACAACGGTTTGAGTTTTCTTTGTGTGACACCAGAGCACTCCGTGATTTTTCATATCAAGGTTCTAGTGAACTTTATTTCATGAACAATGTATAAAGAGTAGCCAGATTTCACTGCAGAGTTTTAGTAAATGATGTACAACTTCTTCTCTCACCATTGCATTTTAGAGCTAAGTCAAACACTTCCAAACCTATTTTTTCCACTATTCTATTAGGTCACATCATGCCTAACTGTTCTTCCTCAGATATCCTGAGTACTTTGCAAGTCCTCAACCTATTTTATCACAGCTCTTCCCTCCTGGCCTCCTGCTGTGTCTGCATTTGTTTTTCTTACAGCTAGAAATTAAACCAAGCAATTTCTGCTGAATCTGCCACAGATATGCTGTTCTATAAACAGGAACAGAATTTAGGAGACGTGCAAAAAATGCCATTTTATTGATTCAGATGGATAATATAACTACTTTGATTGAAGAGAAAGTCTGCCCCTCATTTTAAAATTTAGAATTTCAGCTCAGTCTCCAAATCAATGTTTGAAAAGCTTCATGGGAATAAAGTTCTCCTAAATTTCCTGTGGCTCAAAAGCAAAACAGCAGAGAGGGAGAGGAGTCATCACAGCAGCATTTAACACCCATAAAAGACACAAGGAAATTCTTCTAGATAAAAGAAAAACACAAAGCCAGGTTTTCTGCTGGTCAGGTCATTTCTGAGGAAGACTAAAATAATCAGCTTCTGTTGCTAATTTTGAATAATGTGATTTTTCTCGGTGATTTCAAGCGCTGCTCTCAGCCAGCCCAGAGTAGGATCACAAGCCCAGGGATGCATTCCCACATCCTCTGGGGAGCCACACAGCTGCTCTGAAGGACAAGGGCTGGAGCCACACTTCAAGGGAAAATAATCCCTCATTCCCTTCGGACCTGCTTTTGGAGGGGCTGATTACAGAGGAGAGGCAGCTTTGATTGTGTGTGCATTCCGGTCGCGTTGTCGCTCAATTTTGCGTTCTTGGATTCAGAGCGTGAGAGGTTCCCCTGCCTCCAGCAGGGCCTTTGGGTGCTTGGCAGGCAAATTCCCATCCCCTGGTGGAGCAGGAGCTTCCTGAGGGTTTGTGCATTTCCTGGGGGATCCATGGGGATCACTTTGGGGCAGGTGTGTGCTGGTTTCTCCTTCCACAATCTGGTTTTCCATAATTTAGAAAATATGAGGAGGTTTTGCCACTGCTGAGCTGGGTGTGCCTGATCATCTTCAGCACCAAACCCAAGTCCCCTTGTCTCACCTGGCAGTTTTTATAAAGCCAGGTTCTCAGAAAAGCTGATAATTGACTTTCAAAAAGAACTTTACTTTTTGCAAGGCCTCAACAGAAATGAGAAACTAAGCTGCATTTTTAAATTCGGCCTTACTTTGAGGCTGAATGGATGAATGTGAATTTGCTCACTCCCAGCTAAGACACAAATGAGTTTTACAAACTGGAGATTGTTTTCTTCAATTGTGTGAGTTTTTTGTGTTTTGTTTTCCTGCCTGTGCCTTGTGAGAAATGACCAGTCTTTGTATTTTCCTGTTCTGTCCTGAGATGTGGTTGATATTAGGACAGCAGCAAAAATTAGTGCTTCATGTGTAGTTCTGATCATTTTACTATAGTCCTAAATTAATTTTAACAACAAAAAAGTCTTTCACTTAACTGCATCATGTTTCATTTAGAGGTGCAATCTGAGGTGTCATCTTGCTGTCTAAACACTAAGTGAGCTTAGGTTTGTTTTTTTTGATGAACTTTCTTTTCAATCAACAGGAAAAACTTACCATTGCCATGTCAATTTAGGGGCTGGAAAAATTACAGTACATTCCTTCTTTTTGTTCCTTACTGCAGGAATTTTGTAACTGTTGGCCTTTTAACTACCTAAGAAGTTTTCCTCTGTTCTCCTCATAGGGACAGGGTTTACAAATAGCAGATGCTTTTTAGAAACATGTTAAATAGGTTTTTTTTATGGTTTATGCAAACACCCATAGTTTTATTGTAATTTTTACTGTATTGGTTACCTTTATTTCATATATATTTCCCCTCGATTTTAGTGTCTTTTAAATACTGAATACCTAGAGGATTTTCCTTAAAATTAATGTTACATGTGTATGCTGGGTTGTGTTAAATGTAAAGCAGTATAACTTTATGAACTCATGGCAGACTCCTGTCACACATAAAGACTTTCCTGCTGTAGATTTCCATTTGTAAATTTAAAAGAGCTCCTGACAAACTCTTGGACTGACAGCACAGAAACATTTCTTGCTGGCCCAGAGTGGGTTGTTCTGCAGGGCAGCCTGGTTCAGAGTTCTCCAGGATTCCCTCAATCCCATCACACTGTGTTCTTTGGAGATGCACAGAGGAACTGGATATTCCAATGTTTTTGAGTGCTTGGGGTATGGATAGGGGTGATCAGCCTTCCTCAGGAGTGTCAGAGCTGGGTGGGCTGAGCAAAGCAAGGACAAACTGGAGCAGCCTGGCTGTCCCCTGGTTCATTCCACATTATTCCTTGGAAAGTGGCCTCCTTGCGAGGCACCAGGGCTATCAGATAACTCAGTTATCTGAATAACAGTAAAAAAAAAACAACAGTAACAACACCACATGGATGCTGTGGTGCTGATGTTGAAATTAGCTTTATCAGTTTGTCAGCTAATTTTGCTCTCCTCCCCAGGAGCAGGCTCAGCAGTGTGGGAGGGCACTGTGCTCCATCCCAGGCACACACAGCCTGTACCAAACCCATTCCAGAGCCCCTGGCCAGCCCTCCTCCTCACCTCCCAATTCCCTAATCTAATCTAGCTCCGTGGGCTTTATGGGGGCTCATTTAGGCAGCAGAAGCTGTGCTGGAATTGTTAGGTGTGCCAGCAGCCATTTGTACCATCTGGGTACGGAAAAGAGAGGTTAGAACCACCACGAAGAAAGATCTTTATTCCATTACTGAGCCAATCTATTTCGAGAGGGGCTGCAGAGCAATTGGAAACTGAGAAATGGGCAGCTCTGCAGTTCTAGTGAAATGTCAGAGGATAATGAAACAAGGGAAACGTACTGCTTCGTGGTGTGAGCCAAGTTACAAGCAGGTGGCAGCAGTAAATATGTATATAAATAACAATATGGATGAAATGTCAAGGTTTCCAGCTGGCTTTGTACAGGCATTTCAGGAATATTATACTTAGAGTAACAACGCAGCGTGACCACTCACAACAATCATGTATCATCTCAAAATGCATAAATTTACATTAAGGGCTCAGGTATCCTCAGGTTTTATCATGCTTAAAATTTAGGTTCTGGCCAAAAACAGCCTAAGAGTTTGGGAAACTCCAAACCATGGTGTTTTATGGGAGAGTTGCTTCCATCTGACACTGTGTTACTTCACAAAATGAAACCTGCAGTTTCTACCTGCACCTCTTCAAAATTAATATAGACTAAGACAACTGTTTTACTGTTTTACTGAGCTTTATGTGCAGAGCTGTCTGTGTGCCAAGCCCCAAACCTTACCTGGGGTGAAAAATACACCCAGGGCCTTTGCTGGCTGGGACAGAGGTTCACACACACAGGCCTTTCAAACTGGAGAGCAAAAATCTGTCAGTGCCCTCTTTAGGACATTAGAGTTCCACTTTCTGCTGTCAGTTCAGTGATTTTTTTTAGCTTTGAGGAAAGAGGTTCTCTGTGATCAACAGTGTAAAAGTTTCACAATAGAGAGCATCAAAGAAAAAAGAAGAAAAATGTTCTAAAAATATTTTTTAAATTATTATTTAACATGTGGCTGTTCACACCACCTTCTCTGAAAGAGCTCTGACATGTTTCAAAAACTTTCAACTCTGATATTTCCTAGTTAAGTTGCAAGCAAGTCTCATATTGATTGGCAAAGTAGATAATAGCAGTGACCTCTTCAGAAAGCCTCTAAAGCCAAATACATTAACAGTTGTTAAACAACACCTGCATTTTATTTGCTGTGTTGGTCCTTTAGAGAGCAGCATTAGCACTGCTTTGGGCTCCATCCCGTGTCCAGAAGATCAAAGAACTTTGTTTTACATTCCAGCATTTTGTAAAAATGAGGTGAACACAAATGAAACTGTTTTCAGCATAATGATGTTATAGGAATAATTTAGTCTTATGTCAAGGACATTATTGTCCAACACTGTTGCCTTTATTAGTTTCAATACTTTTAAAAGATAAGTAATGAAATTATGAAGTCCTTAGAACTAGAGACTACCAGTCCACTAACAGGAGTTAATAATGTAGGTGCTGATAAATTACAGGGATTGTCAAAATCATCTTAAAGTGGTTATTGAGTTATTATAACTAAAGCAGATCTCCTCAGAATGCAGAGTCACTTGAGCACATCTGTTACACTGATGTATCACTGGTTTTATGGACCTGGATTAATTCCAGAGTAAACAGTGAGCACTCTGCTGAAGGCTGTAAACACAGACACAAGTCACTCATCTAGAAATCCCCAGGCATCATTTGCCAACGGCCTGAGTGCTCAAGTATTTCACCCTTTTTGATGTAGAAAGATGCCACAGTCCTGCCTTCTGCACTGCTCAGGGTGATGGGGAGAGGTGGAAAGGTTTTCTCCTTTTTTTATTTATGGCTAAATTGCCTCCCTCTAGTACTGAAGTGCTCTCAGTCCTGAAGTTGTTCCAGGAGTTTATGAAGTGTTATGAATTTGCTAACAGTGAAGTCTGCAGTTTTCCAAAATCAAAGTCAGCCAAATGCAGTACAAATCTTCTAAAACCGAGTACCAGACTTGTCAACTCCTTTTCCAAATCAAATGTGAGTCCCTGGATTGGAAGGGTCACGGGGCCTAAAGCCATTAATTGCATATGAACTGTGCTTAACCTGATTTTACAGACTTTTTAGCCATCTTGAAATCTTGGAACAATTTGGGGGTTGCATTAAACATTTCATGTTCCTTCCACTTATTCCATCTTGTGCCTTTTGCTCTGACATACCTTCCCCTTTTGGCCATGGCATTGGTAAGACAGGAAGAGATTTAACATTTCTTCAGAAATACACACTGGAACAGGTTGAAATTGCAAAATAATTTCTCCTTGCTGTTATTTAATGCATGCTAATACTGAAAACATGTCCTGAGATATGGAAATGGCTTCATAGTAATGCTGTGAACTCTTTATCAAATTGTGGTAGGTAAGACTTTGTTTTGTTTTGTTTTGTTTTAGTGTTCAGAGATCTCAAAAAATAGGGTTTAAACTCTTTTAGCACAAACAAGCCATTTCATTTGTTGCTGCTACCAACCAAATACAAGAGTGGGGAAGTTTGTCTTTTCTTTATTCAGGCCCCAAAATGATGGCAAAAAGTAGAGGTGCAATAAATGGTTTCAGCAGGCCAGGGAATGTAATTTAGGTTACAGTTTTAAATTATCTGATGTTAAAGAGTCATAAGAATCTTGCTTGTTTAGAAGTGTTAGAATATCAGATATGAGAGATTGAACAACAGATAATTACTGAAAGAAAAACAGAAACCAAATCCAAATGAATTTCTGGAGAAACATATTTCAAGTAGAACTGAATTTTAAAGGACTAGCAAATTTAAAAGACTAATTTTTTACATATTGAAATAAATCCCTGGATCCTTTGGATTAGTGGGAAATAGAATAATTCTTGGTAGCTTTAATGTGAGCAGGAGCTTGGATATGGTATAAATTAAGATTCTAAGATTTAATTTCCAGGTGGCAATCTTAAGATGACAAGGAGTTGGTGTAGAAGAAAGCAAATTCAGGTTTGTGGAGTGTCATTTGGAATTGGTCTATCTTGAATAGATGCAGACTAAAAATTGTGAGTTCAGCCTAGAGAAAAGAACTAACTTATAATTTAATTTTAGTAGCATTTTCCTCTGTTCTTGAAATAAGCAGGATAAATTTATTGGGCATCTTCCCAGTATTTAGAATTATAGAATTACTTAGTTTGTATCTGGGACTTAGATCTGGATGTTACAGTGCTGGACCTGTGCCTAAAAAGAAGGAAAGCCTGATGTCTTCAGTAGAGATCAGTTTGGGCATTTTAGGCTGGGGTAAATGCAGAGTACAGCCTTGCAACCAAACAGTGAAAAAAATTCAGAATATTTCCAGTTTACAATCTGAATTTAGAATCTGAAGCTTCTCAACAGTAACTGGAATAAGCCTCATGGGTCTAAAGATGGTGAATTTTAGGAAAATCTGAATCATTATCTAAAATCCAGCTGTCTGTCACATTATTTGTAACAGTGGTAGGTCATGAAATATTGAAGGAATTTTTAAGGAAGAATTTATTTTTAGGATTATGTATCTTTAATATCAGGGATCATTATTTTTAATTGTCCCGACTCTTGTCCTTTGTCTTGCACTCTGAGGAGGAAGACTTAATTTATCTGTACTGGAATTTTACCCGAGGTCTGCAAAAACTGAAAATATTCTTATCAACAGGGAATTAGTTGAATTGAAATAAATAGGCAGATTTTACAGTTCTTTCTATATATATATATATATATGTGTGTGTGTGTATGTATATATATAGGGTTAAAATGTCTAAAATCAATTGGGAGTGTCATTATCTTCCATAACTTAGAAATGATTTGCTGTAGGTGATTGTTTTGCTTTTAGGCATTCAGAAGTAGCTGTATATCCTTCCAAGGTAGCTGTATATTCTACCAATATATCATTAACGTGGATATTTAATATCCTGGGACAAAGGCAGAAATGAACCTGCTTTTGCCTTGGCAGGTGTGCTATTTAGAGTGTAATTAAGAGATAAATATTTGGGTTATTTTCAGTTGATCTATGCACTACTTGCTGCTTCCTGCTGCAGATTTTGGTAGATGAGAACCCACCCCTGGCATTTTCCAAAGCTGCCAGCTGAGCACAGCTACAATGCAAAGTGACTGGAGTGGGATTTGGGAGTGTCCTGAATCTTTAACTGTTTATGTGATATTTTTATAACTCAGTATTAAAGAAGACACTAAACTTGGAACTCGGTTTAAATGAGAGCAGCGCTCAGATCAAAGGGGGAACGTTCTCCTTAAAGGACAGGTCGCTGCTTTTCCCTCAGCAGTGATCAAAGCTGCCTTCATTGAAGCTGTGGTTAAACACTGCTGCAGCATCCCCGTGCTTAGGTCTCTTTTCTTTTCCACTTCATTTTCTGCACCCCCCACAAGGACACTGAAGGACCTCCTAGAAGAAAGGACAGCATGTGTGGCAGAATTCCCCACGAGGTTCCATCACATTTGGTTCAAACATTTTGTATTCATATTGAGTCCCTTTTATGCTGGTTTTATGCTGATTATACCTAGAGGCCATTAAATGTTAGCAGATACTTTATATTTGCAATTTTGAATGCAATACATGGCATGAAATTCTGTTAAAGGGAGATGTTTGACATGGAGCATGAACATATTAAAGTGGATGTACTTCCAGAAACTCATAGAGGTTGAGGGCATCTTGTTTTGCTCTTTTAACTCTCGACTGCTGGCTGGAGCTTATGGCTCTGAGGTGGGGAAAATGAGGAAAATTTTAAGCCTCCATTCCTGTGACTTTACTGCTTTGAATCACTAACCCACAGAATTTCAGACAGATGATCACATTTGTTTATTCAGGCAGTCCAGAATATGGTTTTAAGGACTGCGCTGAGGGATCTAAATCTGGTTCTATTTTATTATATTCCCTAGAACTATTTAAGTGGACATACCGGAGATGTGAAGTTGAATGGAAAGGAAAACTGAGCAGAGTCTGATGTGAATAAATTGATGTGTATTTCTGAGTTTTCACTGAGGAAAGTTCTTAACCTGGTTGTGTCTAAGATAAAATTTTCTCTGTGGAGAGAGAAATGTTTGGAGTATAAGTAGAACAAGAAAAAAAAAGTTTACTTTGCAGAATTTTAATTTTCAGTACCCCAGAAGCTGTAAGCTGACAACAGGCATGTGGTAGGTAACCAGTATAATCTGTTTCTTCAAGGAGAAGAGACAGGAATGTGCTCTAGTCAAGGCTGTGGATCAGTTCTCAAAACACTCTGAAAGTTCTAAAATTCTTTGCTTGTCCCATGCCCTTATGATCAAGAGCAGCCCTTCTTTAAAGTAAAGGAAATAATACAGATATATTCAAATAATGTATTATTTCCACATTTTTCTACAGCAGAAATGTACAATAAAAATGGCCTGAGTGTTATTTCTGTCATGTGGATGGCACATTGTCTACACATTGGTCATTGAGATGAGAATTAATGTATTATAAATCTTGTTTAGGATTTCAGAACCTCCAGAGCAAGTCCTACAGGGATAAAAAGGAAAGCTGAAAATAGCATTCCACAAGTTACCCTGTTTTAAAATGTTTTTAATAACTTCTGAAATCCTATTCTTTGATATTTTGAATACTTAGGTTTGAACTTGTTAGAGTGCTAATGTTGCTTGTATACAATGTCAAATGTCGAAAATGAGAATTTTAGCTCCTGTCTATAAATGACTATTCCTGGATCCCACTTTCCCGTGCCCCTGAGGAGCTGTGGGGCCTTGCACAAACCATGAAACCTCTCCATGCTTCATTTCCCATACTGAAATGGATATAATATGATTTATTTTTTGAATAAATCTCAGCAAAGATGGCACACATTCCAGGGGAGGGGCCAGCTGGAGCATCCTTTTCTTTGGTGGAGGGGTGGGCACAGGTCCCACCTTTCCAAACTGGCTTTGGTGCTCCTCTGGGGGCAGAGCAGGGGAGAAGCTGCTGGGGGCTGCAGCTCCTGAGCCCCCAGGTGGGTCCCAGGGAGGGCAGAGGCAGAGCAGGGAGGGCAGAGCTGCTCCCCTGCTCTGGCAGCGCTCACGTCACTGCCAGAGCTGCATCGGAGCAGCTCAGGCACTGCAGGGCTGTGGAAGGGGAGGAAAAGTGGATTTCTTTTTTTCCTGGTTTGCTGTAAAATGGAGTAAATGTAGAAAACTTCAATTGTCATTGAAGAGATTTTTTGTGCTTTTCCATTAAATAGTATTTTTTGTGCTCTTGCTGTAAATGGTGGAATAGGCTTGGTGGGCATTCAGAGGCTGGGAAAAACAAACATGCAGAAGGGAAATCTGAACCAGAAATGTTGCACTGTCTTCTTCTTTATAAAGGAACTGCTCTTTAGAACTTTTGCCTGCCATGATAGAAAGAATTCTTTCAAAGACAACAGGCAACACTTAAATCATGTGTGTAATTATTTCAATAAAGTATTAAGCTAGTGATACAGCAGTGCTCTCTAAGAGAACATTATTAGGAAAGCAGGTTCACTTGTCACTGTTGTGTGCAGGTTTTTCAGTTGTGAGGATGGAAAGTATTTTATACTTTTAAGCTTTTAAAATCTTTCAGATTTTAAAATTACGAGTAATATGATTATTTGAAAAATAAAGCAAAGAAATGCAATGGTGCTGTTGGCTCCTACAAACCTGAATCTTTGCCTGATAGGTTCAATTTCACTTTTTGAGCATTTTTTCCTTTTCCTGCTTGTAGCAGGCACATCATTGCTTTGCATCAAGGATCACCAGCTTTAGAGATGTCCTCAGGTGATGCCTTGCCCAGGTACAAGAGTCCACAATTCTCATGGGTGGAGTAGTGCACACTGTGTGGACAAATAACAGTGTCACACCAGGTTTACTTTTTCTTTTTTTTTTTTTTTTTTTTTTTTTTTTTTTTTTTTTTTTTTTTTTTTTTTTTTTTTTTTTTTTTTTTTACTTTGTCTTTGGAAATGAAGTATTTAGGGACTTAATTCTGATTGTCTAAGGAAATGCTAGGTGTTTAAGTCTGAACTGTTTCAGACTGTTAAAAGCTGCAATTCTGAGCTCTCCAAATGTGTCAGGATGGGAATAAGGGTGGAAGTTCCAGCTTTTCTCCTATAAAGAAAAGTTCTTATTTAATATTTATGAATGAAAGGAGTCATCAAGCTCTAGATTGTGAATGGTGATTCACTGAGTTTTGTGCCCACTGGAACTGCTTGGATTTCAGGTGTTTGTCAGAGCAGTTGAGGAAATTATTTCCCAAAGAATATGTGTGAGATCTGTGTTTGGTGTGATAAATCATGTATGATGAGTCTCTGGGAAAACTCTTCTCTTTCATGTGGATCTGTCTTAGAGCTCCTTTTGTTTTTATGCCTGCTCATGGGGCTTTGAGACATTTCAGAAAAGTTGCCATGAAATGATCATGGGAGATCCTGCAACATCTGCTTCTGGCTTCTCCCTCCTCCATGTGAGAAAAAAACTCCTAAACAAAACACATTTCTCTGGGAATCAGTGCTTACTGCTCATTGCATTGGGGATGAGATGCTGCTGATGCTCCTCCAAGATTCTGTAGAATGCTCTGAAGTGAGAGCTAAAAGCACAGGACAGATTTTTTTTTTTAATATATATATTTTTTTAGAACAGTTGCTGGTAACTAGCTAAAAGTTTACCCTTTTTTAGTGCTTTTATGACCACTGTATATCATTGTCTATGGATATTCCCTAAAGTAAAAAACAAAAAATATAAAATTCAGCAAAACTATTTCTTTTATCCATAAGAAAAGTTATGATCTGGAGTTTTTTTTCACATAATTAAGTGAAAAATACTGTACAATATATATTTAAAATTATTTAAAAAGTCATCAATGTAAACAAGGAAATGGTTTATTACAATGTTATGATCTATATAAATTTGGATGAAAGATGTAAGAAAGAAATAATTTGTTCCTGATGTCTGAAGTAAGCACAAGTAATTAACTGAGATTTCATCTGTCTGAAAAGGAAACTTTAGGGCTTGGAGATACCCTAAGTTTAAGCAGGAAGTTGCTTCACTGGAAAACAAGGACTTTTAATCATCATCTACAGTAAATATTTAGGTCTTAAGCTTTATTAGGCTTTGTTTATAAAGAAAAATTAGAGCCACTTGCAGATATTCCTTAAATATAAACTTAAACTGCCCACATTGTTATGGTGGGACAATGGTGGATCTCCACACCAAATAGGGAGGATTAAACATTTTTTTTTTATCAGTCCTCTTGCCTCCCTGGTGCTTTCTCAGTCAGGCTTTTCTTGCTGGGAAAGGCAGCCCTGCTGCTCCCAGGTAAAATTCCTGGGAAGGAACCAGCACAGGTCTGGCTGTTCCCAGGTAGAAATTCCAGTTCTGCACAGACCTGGCTGTTCCCAGGTATAATTTAATTCCAGTGCAGCACAGACCTGGCTGTTCCCAGTGTAATTCCAAATTCCAGTTCTGCACTGGTCTGGCTGTTCCCCAGGCTCCTGTCACAGAACTGGGACCAGTAAATTCCTCCTTCCAGTGCTGCCCTGGATGAGGCTGCCTCCTGCCCTGTGCAATTTATGATTTGCTAGTGCATGCACTCACAAATATTCCTGTGATCTAATAATGGTATTACCGGTAAATGATTAATTAAATTAAATTATTTCCATCATTGAATCTGTTCACTGTTAAGGAATGCTCTGTTAGGGTTGGCTGACTGGTGTGACTGCACAAATTCCAAAATCTCATGTATTTACCAGGTGAAGGAATAGAGCCAGGGAAAGGCAACTAAAATACATAGAAAATGCATATCTGAAAATAAGAAATGATTTAAATGAAAGCCTGTTAGCATAGAAACACCTTTTTTTTTTTTTTTTTTTTTTTTTAATAGTTTGGTAAACACAGATATCTTGTTAAATATGATTTACTCATTAGATTCCCAGAAGCCTTTCCTACCCTGGTGACCCAGGTCAGTGTAGCTTTTTTTGCTTACTTTATTTAAAGAGATAACTTGAATTCTCTGGATGAATCCTAAGTGACACCTAAAGTTTTCAAAGAAGTGTTTTTTTGTTTGTTTGGTTGGTTTTTGGGTTTGGTTTGTTTGTTTGTTTGTTTTTTGTTTGTTTGGTTTTTTTTTGGTTGTTGTTGTTGTTGTTGTTTTTTCCCAGTTTAAGCTACCATTTCTAAAGACTTTTTCTCAGTACATTCTTACACAGAAAATAATTCTGAAAAATATCAAGGCAGGGCAAGTTCATCTTGCTGGGGGTGAGGTAAAATTCAGCTTGTTGCCTGAAAAACAGGGGAATGCTGAAAAATGAGCTGTTTTAACAATTCAGTTCAAAGTTTAGGCACATTAATCCTATAGTAAAACAATTGTTTCTCATTCTCCTCCCCCTCCTGCCTGGCCCAGTGCATGGTGCCAGCAAAGCTGTGTTGCCTTTCCTGACTACACAGTCCTTTCCTCTCAGGATGGTCCCGTGGCAAGGACTGCAAGTGTCTATCTAGAAAAATAGCATTAAAAATGGCATTATGTCTTTTTTTGTTTGCCCCTTTTCAGCTCTGTCTTTCTGGGGAATAAACAGAGGGGAGCAAGGAGAGGAGGCAGCTCCAGGTGAATGGCCAGCTGCCTGTGGATCTGCACCAGCAAGTGCTCCACAGATTGCAATCTGAAAGCCATTAATATAATGGATAAAGTCTATGAAGCATTTTAAAACCTCCCTTGCCTATAGTGCTGCATTTTATAAGCTAGGTGACATCAAAAGAATTGGTTCTGGCTCAGACCAACTAATAAAAATGGATAAGGCTTATTTTTATGCTGAATATCAGTAAAAGCATGTGCAGAAGATTACATTTAACATTCTGGCTTTTACCCAGAGCACAACAAAGTCTATCTTATCCCCATCCATCAGAACAGAATTTGATGGGTTTGGAGACCCAGATTTTCATCTCCTATCCAAGCATGAAGCAGCAGCTTGGGCTTGCATGGAGATTGTGTGAACATGACATTTCTCACTGTGTTATGTTCCCTTGAACACTTATAAAGAAGGGTGTCTAATTAGGCACAGTGTTTAAATAGGATATTTGAAATTATTGATGCTTAATGCTGATGCAAAGCATTAAATGTTGTTGTGATAATTTCCTATATTAGGAATAATGGAAAGAAATGGAAAGGCTGGCTATTTCCTGCAGGTAAAGAGAGAAGAACATCTTTCAGAGCCCAGTAAAAATCCCACATAGTTGTTTTTGTGCCTATACAGCTTTAATTATTGTTAATTTTTCTAGGTACCACATGTTTATTTAAAACTGATTTTTTTGGTTCAGTAGTCCAGCCTGTACCAGCATTAGCCTCCAGATCTCAACAGCATCCTGTTTATTCTGATCTAGCTTGCCTGACTGATTCCCCAAAGATAAAATTCACTAAGTGAACTTGACAGATTCCAGGCTGTCTCCATATGGCAGGGACTGGGCTGCAGCTTCTGAGGCTGCCTGGGATTTCCAAGCTGCTCTCACCTTATTAAGATGGCAGCAGTTACATGCAAGGAGAGTTCGCAGGGGCTTGTTTGAATTCTTTGGGTTTCTGCTTGAGACCAATCCAGGCCATTTCTGTGCCTGTGGGTTCAAGCAGGACCAGGATGGTTCCCTTTTCTAAATGGTGTTTACACCAGCAAGGGATCAGAACTGAAAATGAACCTATTCCTCCGTTGTTGACAGATTTTAAAAGGAGTTTAGGCTTAGCAGGTGCTAAATGGACCAGACCACAAGAGATTTCTGCAAACAAGTGATGAAACGCTGAATTTATTTGTTGCTGGGTCTTTCTTCCCTTTTGCCTTTGTGTACTTATCTGTTTGGCTTTGGGCTGTTAACAATATAGTTTAATTGTCCTATATTAAAAATGTCAAACCTGTATTCTGGCAATATCAAAATATTGAGCTGAATTCATGGAGCATTTTTGGAAATGCAGACCAGCTGAGGATCTTTCTGCACACATTTAAATCTGTGTGTGGCAGGCAGCCATAATCTGTCACACAAAAGGGGTTCTCTTAAATTGACTTGATACCAGTGAAAGAGTGCAGTGCTAGAAACACATAAAATATTACTACTTGTCATTTAAAAAAAAATCTTAGATCTATTCTTTGATTGTAATTTTTTGAGTGGGTTCACAGGGTCAAAATAATTTACTCTGGTATCTTTAATCAGACCATCCTTAAAATCACAACATTAGAAAAAAAAAGAATTTAGGAAATGTAGACAAAACATTGGAGGTCATTAGTGCTTGTCTATGAAACACAGGCACTGCAAAAACCAATTCATTAAGGGATAAGTTTAAATTAATGTTGTTGTATTGGGATTGATGCAGTTATATTTTTCTAAGAAAATGAAAGTAGAAGCTGAGGTTTCCGTGATTATTCCTGTTCCTGCCTGACATTGTTTTTCAGGAGAATGTGCATACCTGAAAGAGAGATCAAGAATGAGTAACCTTTCTAAATTTCCTTTGTCTTATTGTCCCTTCTTTACATAGTCCCAAAAGGGGCTAGAAGTGATTTGATATGAGACTTAAAAAATTAAATAATTTACAAAGTTAGACAAAACCCCAAACTTTTGAGAGTTAAATTTTGTATTTAAGTTTGAAGTAACTGTGTGACTGAGACAAGCAATGGTGTGTCACAGTATCTCCCTATGGCTTTTGTTGTTTCTTTGAGAACTCGTGTGTGGTTTTATTGGTTTGTTTGGGGGTTTTATTCACAGATACCCATTTTAGATTTGGGGGTTCACAGATATCAATTTTATGTAGAGGCACTGGGGTTTTGTGGTTGTCTGTGGTTCTTGCCCTTGAATAGCAGAAACTGAGGCTCTTCCCTTGGGACCCTTTAATCAGGTGCTGCTTTCCTCCCTTTTCCAGAAAGAGAAGTTCTTGTGGAACCCCTGTTCAGCATCCTCACAGTTCCCATTTTATCAGGGGCTGAGTGAATCAGTTTCTGAAAATCAGTTTCAGTGAATCAGTTTCTGAACACTGATTTTCCTCTCAGACATGTTGCATGTTTGGAATCATCTGTGTACTTTGTAATGCTTTTTATCTTCCATTAATTTGCATTTAGCTGTAGATTGGTTTGTAGCAATGACTCTCTTTATTTCCTTTCTGAGGCATTGTTTATTTCTGTATTCTACCATGTAGCCTTGTGCCAAATAAGCCCAGCAGTGTTTGAGCTGGGAACAACAGGCTTTACCTCATTACTGTTTCTCACAACATTTGTAATGCTCCTGTGGGCACCTGTGTGAGAAATGTCAACTGAGTCATTATTGGGGTGGATGTTCTTACAGCAGGTGTTTTAAAGGCAAAATTTCAAGTCTCTGAAAGAAAAAAAGACCCAATTCCCAGTCAAGAATTTATGATAAGCAAGTGGGTGAGCCCTTTCTCTCAGATGTGGAGCAGTTTCTGTTTCCCCTCTGTCCTGCTGCAGGTCTGTGGGGGCAGCTGAGCTGCAGCAGGTCAGGGTCACTGTGTAGGGATTGCCTTGAGATGGAGTTTTGAAGCCTTTCTTGTTGCTTCTGCATAAAAAGGCAGGTGTGTTTGATTTTTAACAATCCACCTCAGTCATGTTGTTAAACCTGCTACAAAATTCAGACATCTGCCTTTCTGAGCAGCTGTAGCAGGTACGAGTGCCTCTTCCACACTCAGGTTTTATTTTGCCCAAACCTATTTTAGATTTAAACTCCACAGAGGTGCCTCTTGCTTTTGTTTCTCGCATGTATTTTGTATTCCATTGATATGGATCACTTGATGCTGCAGTTGTACATCTCTCATGTTTGTGAAGTGAACATCACTTTTATTTTTAATGTATGGACTGGGCAGTGGGAATTCCTAATGCCACTGACATAACAGTAAACTGAAATCCATTATTTGACTGAACAATTAAATGACTTCTCTGCTAAACCTGGATGTTAATGACCATGGAGTGGCACAAAATGGAATGATCAGAAGAGGCACCTCAGGCTCACTCTGTAAATATCCAGGCTGGCTGAAGTGCAGCAGGGTGAGTTTACAGCAGGGCTGGCACAGGGAGAGCTGTGAGTGCTCAGTGCACAAAGGCAAAGGCTGAGTCTGAGCTGCTCACAGGGAAATTTGAAGCTTTTTTGGTTTATTTATTTTATTTTATTTATTTTTTTTTCCCACTGAAACTTATGAGTTGTCTTGGCACTTAAAAGATGGCAGGGTCATACTGAGCTTGAACTGATGCTGGCATTGCTCAGCAGAGAGAAGAAAAACACCTAAAAGGTCTTCAGTTCCTCTAGATTAATGTGGAAAATGCCATCTGAACACAGCCTTGAGAGGTTTTTTAATTCTTTCTAGAAAGGTGGTTTGAGTTTTAGGTGGGTTTTTTGTTTCTTTGTTTGTTTTACCTGGCTGTGAATTTTTTTGAGATAGTAATAATAACAAATAGAATCAGTTGGTTGTTTTGGATAGATCACCAGTTGTTTATAACATATTTCATTCCTCTGCTTTTTTTCCATTTTGTGTTATTCTTAGAATGTGTTAACTTTAAATAACAATCAGTTTACATTTATTTATTTAACACTGAATTGAAAGCCTGCATCTTTTATGCAACGTATACCAAATATGTATGAAAATGTAAGGCACTGTCTAGTAACACAGAACACGCTGGTTTAGGTCATAGTTTACTTTATTACCACCGTTTGTAAATGAACTTATCCATAAAAATTACTTTGGCATATAATAATAAGGAGACAGAAACATTTCTGTGTTTTAGGATCCCTAACCTGTGTATGAATAACAAAATATAGAAGTTTTACAATAGATATTGCTTAGGATTATTTGAAAACTAAGGTTTGTGTTTGCAGGAAAGGTGCTTCACAAGTTATGGTAACACATTCATTTCAGTGAAATTATTTCAGAGTTGTGCAAGTCTCTATTGTCTGAGTTGGGACAACAGAAAGGAAAGGCAAGAAATACACAAACCCCTGTTGCTAAAAAATTGAGAGGTAGTGGGAATGGTTTGGTACTATTGGAATGATTGACAGGTAGTAGGAATGATGTGTTAAATTTAGGATTAAGGGATGCAAGGATGCTGGTTCAGAGTATTTTTTCCCAGAGGAGCTGAAGCCCAGGGGGGTTGTGCTGTCCCAGTATGGGCTGTGGAGCAGCAGGTGGCAGGGCTGGCACTGTCCCTGTCCTGCACCCTGTCCTTGTCCAACACTTCCCATCAAACCCACCTCAGCAGAGTGGGCCAGACGGGAACTCAGGAAAGCTGCAGGAGCCTCCCTGGAATCAGTGCAGCTGCTGGTGGTCACATCATACATACATACATTCCAAAGATACATACATACATACATACATACATTCCAAAGATACATACATACATACATACATACATACATTCCAAAGATACATACATACAGACATACATACATTACAAAGATACATACATGCATACATACATTACAAAGATACATACATACATACATACATTACAAAGATACATACATACATACATACATACATTCCAAAGATACATACATACATACATACATTCCAAAGATACATACATACATACATACATTACAAAGATACATACATACATTACAAAGATACATACATACATGCATACATACATTACAAAGATACATACATACATACATACATACATACATTACAAAGATAAGCCTGGGAACAGTCCTGACCATTTTTTCAGGACTTTTTCAATGTCTCATTTCCCAGCCAAGAGCGTGAGTCAGGCTGCTCAGCTCTGTTCTCAAAGAAGAGGGCAGCTCCATGGGCTGCTTCAAAATGTCTCTTGTTTGGAAAAAATGAGCTTTCATGTTGGCTTCTGCACAGGAATGTTTTTGCAGGCTGGTAATCTCAGTTTGGTTTGTACTGTAAATTTACTCTCTACCAGGCTGGTAAAGAGCTGGATTTACACATTTCTAGAGAGCAGTGCATTAGAAACACATCCTGTGCACAAGAAACTGGCCCAGGTTGCCTTCTGTTTTACATTTTTACTTCATTTTTCTGAGGAGGTATTAACCAAACAGTTCACTATATTTAGGATGCTAATGGCAGTCAAGTTACGTCAAAAGAGGGATCTATTATTACATTGACAGAATGTCAGTGGCAGAAATCAGCTGTAACTTGTTCTGCATGTCATTAGCTGGAAAAAAATCACATGCAAATTTTTCACATTGATCAAAATTCCATTTCTCACTGATTTTTTGCTGTGTTAGACCTAGGACAGAATAAGAAATCTTTCCTTGGTGTATTTTAGTACACAACCTAAACTGCGCTGCTCGGAACCCATTTTTTGCCTCATGATAGTTTATGCATTCATTCCTCCCTTGAAAATTATGTTTACTTAAGTTAGTGAAAGCTGGGCGAGGTCTTTTTACATTTAAAAGAGATTTCCCACATATCTCTCTTTGATTGTCAGGTCCTTCAGTGCGCTTGTCCAAATCCTTCCCACATTCAGCTATGCAGATGAGGCACTCCCACATAGGGAATGTTCTGCACAGAAATCATGGAACGCCTCAGCAGCCTTTTTTTTTCTTCTTTTTAAGGAATAGGCTCCTAAAAACTATTCTAAAGACAGCACAATTCTGCCCACCAGCTGAGGATAATGTAGGGGTACCTTTAAAATATAATGTTATATAAGCTGATAGAAGGGAAAAAAAAAATGAAGCGAAAAAGGTGAAGTTTTGCTGCAGCTTTAGAAAAGTTGCCAGCTGCCTGAGATGGCAGAATAAACTAGTTTAATTCACTTAAGCTATATTATATTTAAGTCAAAAACCTGACATAGATTTAGCTGGCAAACCTCTCCATCCTTGACTGCAGAGAGCTGCAATGATAAGACCAGGGTAAGATTTGTTTCTCTTAATTTTTTTGGGAAGCATCAGCATCGTTCCATTGGTGGTGAGGATGTTTTTGACAGGAGCAGCACCTGCACACCTTCACTGTCCCTGCCCTGGGATTCCTTTGCTGCCATTTCATCACGTCTCTTGTCAATTGTTCCCTCTGCAAATGTTTTTTGTGTCCTGTTTGGGGAGCAGCTTTGGTTCAGAGGGAGCTCAAGGAGCTCCTCTTTGTGAGAGAATTCTTTACAAAGGAATTTAAATTACAATTGTAAATTCTAAATGTAGGGGCTTTAAGGTACTAGATGAATATAAAGTGTACAGGCATCACAAATTACTAATTTCTACAAAAATTATGTGTTTTTTTTTTAAACAACCTAAACCAGAATCTAACATTGTCACTCAAACAAATATTTTTTTGAAATCTTCCTTGTACTGTTGCAATTTAAACAAAGCCAGCCTTCAGTTTAGAAGCTACATTCTTCTACATGTCATATTTTTCTTCTATTTTTTCTTATTAGTCAAAATTAATAATGACAGAGTTTGCTGTTTGATGCTTCATAGTTCAGTGGTTGGTTTCCATATGTTGAAATAAGTAACTATTTAAAGCCATCTGTTTCCCTTGGAAGTAAAAGTATTTTCATTAGTGTTTAGCATTTAGCCAATGGTTGAAAAATTAAATTCAGGCTAGGTTTAAGTTGATCTTTCTGGACATTATTCAAACATCAGTGTATGGATTATTTTAAAAGCTGTAGGGTTTTTTGATTGATAATATTTGAGGTGTTAGTTGTATTTGGAAATCACCTAACTCAGACATTAAAGACAAGTGTGATACACAAAAATCACCAAGAAAGCCTCCCCCTAATTGGCTGAGTGGGATGTAAGCCATGTATGGGCCTTATTCCTAAAAAGTAAATTTATCTAATAAGACACTGGCCAAAAGCAATTTTCTATTTCCATATTATCATCACTAAAAATTAGGAAAACATTTAGTTTATCCCTCAAATCAGAAGTTCTGTCTCCTTCTCTCTTTTGCTCTCAATAATGTGATTTCTCTGTAAAGTTTTGGATGTCACTGATATTCTCAGCTTGTTCCTGGGAAAAGCCATAAAATCCTGAGTCAGGTCACTTGGCAGTCAAGTGGAAGAGAAAACTGCTTTTCTGCTATATTGTATTGCTTTAAATTGCAAATGTCTTTGTATTTGCTTCAGGTTTTTGTTTCATTTTGTTTTGTTTTTAATCCTGCTGTTGCACTCTCTGTGTTAGAATCTAAGATTTATATTTCTTTGACTGTTTAATGTTTCCTTTCATCGCCTTCATAAATAGTAATGACTAGCTTATGTATATCCAGGGAAGTAAGGCAAAAAGCCCTTGAGTGTGCCAAGTCTGAAAAAATTTAAATTAGTGTATCAAATGTTAGAAGAAGAGGAATTAAGGCTCTTATCAGCTAACCATAAGCCAAGAATCTTTTAAATTCTAACAATGGTCTGGTGGATATAGCTAAATCTGCCTTTACTTAAAAAAGACAATAGCAGGCGTGTGGTTCAAAGTAAAAGATTTCACCTTAATAAAAGCTGTTTAACATATTATTCTAAATCCACAGAAAGGCAAGTTTTTATTCCAAGGTGCACATCGTTTCTGGTAGGGGAATCCCACACTTTTTAATGAACATGTTTCTCTTTCTCATTTCTAATTAGCTCCAGCACTTAGATTGCAGCATGCCAGCCTTCAAGGCTGAGATTTCTGCTGGTAATAAAGCACTCGAGGTGGTATTTAATTAAAGCAGAGTGGTGCTAGGAAGGACCTGAGCAGGGCTGAAACACTAATCCTGCATTGCCCAGTGTCCCCTTGCGATTGTGATTGATGAGCTGATTTCTCTTTACAGCTTCATTTGCATTGTGTGGCAATACCCGCAGGCAGAGGTGCTGAGCGTTTCTGGATCACAGCTCCCCATTAGGGCCGGCTAATGTGCTAAATGGGCTGGGGCTGGGCTGGAGAGCTCTCCTAGCTCTTAAGCAACCTATTAAATCACAGGTTTATGGTGGGTGATGCGACTCCCCATGTGAGAGCTGCTGTTTGTAATACCTTTATCTCTTTTTACCTTGGAAATGCATATCCTACCACCCACTATCTGTCCTGCCCTTTCCCTCCTCTATTTATCTCAGTTGTGTTAAAATGATCATGTTAGGCAGTGGCAGCTATGAGGAATGGCTGTAGAAGTGTTTTGGGTTCGTGTCCGAGTCCAGGACATCCCTGTGGCCACCCTGGAGGGTTTGGAGACCGGACAGGGGGTCTGGGATCTGTACAGGGGGGTCAGAGCCTCACACAGAGCCCAGGAGGACACTGCCTCTGATCCCTGCCATGGCAGTGAATGCCCACAGTNAGATAATTTAGAATAAACAGCCTTGAGAACACTGCTGGACTCAGCTCTGGCTTCGGTGTGAAACACCCAGGGCAAAGAGAAGACTGAAAACCTGATTACCTTGGGGAACAGCAACCCTGAGGAAACTCAAGGAACAGCAACCCTGGGGGAGACCCCACTGCCTCGGGGAACAGAAACCCCGAGGAGAATCTCAGGGAACAACAACCCCAAGAGGTTTGTTTGTTTGTTTGTTTGTTTTTTATTGATAGAGGTAGAATAAATTGGCCAGGATTTTCTTAAAAATGAGACCTATTTTCATCCTTATCACTGGAACTCTTCATTTCTGACATTGTAGCTCCAGTTTGAGATTTCTGTCATGCAGAGCTGTCTCTTGTTTGCAGCCAGAGGGTCTCAGCAGGATTTCCAAGCCCCTCATGGTCTCAGTGTGTGGCCACAGGAGCCAGCAGCACTCTGCCCTCAGCCCTGGTGCTCCTGTAGATCTGGGATCACATCTCATCCCCAGGATCCTGCACCTCTGAGCATCTCCAGCAGTGAATTTCCACTGGATGAGAGTGTTTGCTCTGCAAATACAGCAGGGGAAGCCAGCAGTGTTCTGGGCTGGATAAGCAGGAGAGTAGAACCAGTAAATCAGCAGAGGTGGTTTTCTCCCTTTCCCTGGTGCTTTTAAATTGCATCCAGGATGTTTGGCCCAGTTTGTGGCTCTCCAATACTGAAAGGAGGTTCAGCACAGGGCCCCAGGGTGTGCTGGAGGATGTGGTGAGAGGCTGAGGGACTGTTCTTGCTCAGCCTGGAGAAGGGAAGGCTCCAGGATGACCTAAGAGCTGCCTTGAAATGCTCACAAAGGGGTATCAAGGAGCAGGTATCTACCCAGAGGTGTGTGGTGGGAGGATGAGACAGCACAGACTGCAAAACTGGGATAAGGGGTTATGAGGAAAAGCTGTCCCCATGAGAACAGGTTTGCATTGGAAGAGGTTGTCTGGAGAGTTTGCACAGACATTGTCTTTAGTGCTTTGGTAAAAATAAGTGTAGCACAGACATACAAAGCGTTAAAAAGCTCTCTGTACCTGCAGGCTCTCCTACCATTGCCTTGCTGCCACTTCAGGGGTGGGGTTGGCCCAGCTGCCACTTTCTCTGCTATTCCTTTAGTGAATGAGATCTTCTGTCAGCCTTTTGTCTGTAGCTCAAAGTATCATTGAACCCAAACAGAATGGAAAAAATATTTTAACTCCATGAAAAATAGCACTTAGGTGTGCACCTGTATAACCTAAAGGGTTACTTTTGCTTCTGTTGAGTCTTTAGGCAGATTTTTATTTTCCAGTCACTGCTAATCTTTCAGGTCAAGTATTTATTCCTTTTGCAGCCTTTCTTCTTGTGTGAGTGAACGTTTGTGTTTTAAGTTAACAAAGGTATTTGTTTTTCTGAGTTCACAAGTGCAGGCTTCTTTCAGGTCCAGGTGTCCCTGCTCACACTTGAACATAAATTGTTAAAATGAATGTTTCTTGCAAATAGAGTGGTTATTGCATTTTTCCTTATTCCTGGTCAAGGGGTATTCCTGCATGTTGTCCTTACCTTTCTTCTTTTCCATAAGTCTGCTGTTAAACCAGGGAGTGCCCACACAGATCACTGCAGGAGGGACTGTGGAACTCCAAGCAGCTCCAGCTGGATGCTCTCAGTCTCCTGGCTGAAACAGAAGGAATATTTTGAATTTTGAAGCAGAATTTTTCTGTTTCAGTGGAGAATTGGGTTGCACACACTGAACCCTTTTTAGGGTCCAAAAAGCCAAACCAACTGATTGTGCAGATACATGTAAGGAGTTCTGAATTTCCTCTGACCCTGCAGAGGGTGACTCGTTGGGCATTGTCATTTCCCTGATGATTATCTGACTGCAAAGGGCAGTGTATTCATAAAAACTGTCCACATCCCAAAATCTGATCTCACAGTGACCCAGGAAATAGATTAGCATTGCTGCATCCCAACTGTGCTTCTGTGCACTGCTCTTGCTCAGTTCTGGGCTTGGAGTTCAAAAGGAACTCCAATTTCTGCAAATTCTGGAACAATTTCTGCAAAGCCAAACCACTGATACATGAAATGTTCAGCAGTGTCCTCATGGGACATGCTTGTCCCTGAAAAGGGAGCTGCACCTTGGGCAGTCTGCAAATCTCCCTGCTGCTGCCAGACAGCCTCAGTGCTTTGCCATTTGCAGCAGTGTGCAAAAATTTAGGGTCCTGTTTGAATGTAAAAGTTTGGATTTTACCGCATTTCTAACGCTGGTGAGCCTTCCTTGTCTGAAACCCAGCTCTCTGTGTCTGCTCAGTCTGGTTACTTCCTTGGAAACATCTGAAATTCCTCTTTTCTTTCATGGGCACTGAGAAAATTGTACTTTCTGTAGGGAGGCAGTTTGGTTGTCAGACCTGATCCTGCACAATGAAGTTTTCTGGGCAGTAGAACTTTCATACATGAAAAAAAGAGATTAAATCCAGATAATTATTTATGAGAATTGGTGTCTCTTCTACTACTGGTTTTCACAGACCTGTGAAATGAGTTTGAAATGAGTTATCCATATTAGCTGGGTTGAGCAGACTGGAAATGCAAAATGGTAATACACATACTTCTAAGTATCTTCACCCATTTCTGATTATTTTTATATTTATGGCTGATATTTTTTTTTCTTTTTTGCTCCTGAAAACATGTATAAAATATAAGTTTCATCAGAATTCCATGGATTTTTTTTTGAGGTTGCAGTTAACATAGAGCTGACTAATGGCATGTACCTGTCTAATACAGTTGTAGAGAGTTTTCTTAGGGTGGATTAATTATTCCTGTCTAATACTGAAGTAATTTGTACCTCAAAACCCAGTGCTATATGGGAATGAAACATGGACAATTTTTCAATAAAACTTGCCTGAAATTATTCTAAAAAACCCCCAAACATAGAAACCACAACAACCAGAGATGATTTTAGAAACTTGCAGACGAACTTGAGGGCTGCAGGATACACTGTTGTGTTGGAGTTTGTTGGCATCAGAAATTTGCTTTGCAGAAAGGAAAGTTTACTTCTTCTGAGCTTCTGCACAACTCTTGGGTGCTCTGCTTTCAGTTTTAAATCATTTGCCTCTTTAATTTGTGTAATTCTATTAAAACCCTTTTCACCTAAGACAATGGGAACTCTGATTGTTCGGTAGCTTGCTAATTTATTTATTTTAACTGCAAAGGTGCAAGGATGTTGCTCTTTCAGATTCACAAGATGTGTAAGATGTTAACTGGCAAATTCTAGCAGCAAATTATGCTCTTACATTTCTGGTTTATGTTTGTAAGAAATGGAAACAAAATAAATAATTTAAATTGTCAAAAACCAAGAAAGGGGGAAAGTGGGATTAAGGTCAGGCCAGCTTCACCCTTGCTCTCACTTTTCTGCATAGAGCAATAGAGGCTTTTGCAATATGCACTGCTTGAATTGTCTGAATTAATTCTCTGTTTAATTGGAAATATTTTATATCATAATTTGCTTCTGAGGCGTGTGAGAGGCCTTGAGTTCAGGTTGTTTAACTGGTGTTCAGTCTGTTAATAAAATGAAGTTAAAACAATAATTTGAAAATTTTATTTCATAATCCTTATTAGCAAACAACATATTCAGACCAATTTACTCTGCTTCATAAGTCTCCATTGAATTTGGTTCTTAGTATGAACACACAGATGTGTGTGTTACACTAAAATTGAATTTACTGTGCATTGCTTTTCTTAATTGATAGTGTTAGTCACTGCAGACCTCTTTATTGGAGGTTTTAAATTTCCATTTTGACCTTTTATTAACTGAAATTAGCTGATTTGATTTTTTTCCCCCTGTTGACAGGGGACATAATAATAGCTATAGAATTTAGGAATCTATTTGAAATACAGAACATTTTTGTTAATACATGAAGTCAACCAAGAAGCAGTGAACCCTGTGTGGTGATTTACACAATACATATATACATACATATATATNATAAATTAATATACTTACCCTTTCATCCAGACCAACAAATGGGTATTTCCAGGTGGTGTCAGGTTCCAAAATCTATTTTCACCCTCCAAATCCTGGATCAATTGGTTACAGCAATGTCTGGAATAAATGAGAGCAGATGAAAAAATCCTTTACATGATACCACTCCTGCAGCCTGACCCTGTTCAGAATAGCCCCAATTACATGAGATATTTTGCATCCAAGTTAGGATCCATGTGGAGGTCATCTCTTGCTTTTCATTCAGTAAGTTAGGCACAATTAATGTGTCCCATGTCAATCAGATAACATTTTGTATCTGCTGTGCTCTCAATTGCTGCAGTAAATAATAAAAAATCAGATTGGTGTGAGTAGGTGTAGAGAGAGGAAGTAGCAAAGGAGGACAACACGGAGAAGAGGGATGGGGCAAAGGGGGTTTAAAATACTGGGAAAAGTGAGTCAGGATCTGAATGAGAAGAGAGGAGAATTCCCTAAAGGAATTCTCTCCTCTATTCCCTAAAAATATTTGGCAAAATAGACCCTGTGCATTTGCAGAGGTGGGCTGTGCCTGTTAGACCCCTGGTTTGGATCCTGTGTTTTATCCCTCCAGTTTTCCTGTACTCTGAGGTGGGCTGAGAATACCTGCCTGACATAGGTGTCACTTAACAGCTCTGATTGCTGTGCCAGAATTCAGCTCATGTTTCAAGGTTTTTGTTGTGTTTGGTCTCTGGCAGCTGAGAACTGGTGAATTTCTGATGGATTATAGAACGATCGTTTTTGTTGTTGTTCAGATAAGGCATTAAACATATGTAGAAAAAGTGCATTTCAGTAAAAACCCATCCAGTTTGTGTATTGCATTGCTCAGACACCTTTTCCACAGCACAGTCCTTCACATCCCTGATTCTAAATCTGACAAAAATCAGTGAGCATTAGGAGCACACAGGTTATTGTTTCTTTTTAAATGTGTTTTCAACACATTTCAAAGCAGATGATGATATTGCTCTGCTCTCAGGAAAATTAGCAAACACTCCTTCTGCCTTTTGCAGTTCCAAGGAAAATGCCTTTGCTGTTACATGGGAGAATGTCAGTAATTGGCAGGACACACGATGCTGTCACCCTGAGTTCAGCTATAGAATTTTTATAAAATTATAAATACAGTATATTTGCTGTGCATTAAACTGACAATGGAATAGATTAGTTTGAGGGTATAATACATATCAAAATTGTCCTATATGGATATCAGACTATTAAATAAAAGGAAAAGGCTTCATAAAGTCTCATATAATCCCTCTTGGCATGGGTATATGAGCAGGTATTAGTTTTTTCCTCTAAGTACATTGATATGATTAAATTTAACTTGACACAAGTGATGTACTATACCATGTGATTGCAATATTTAAAAGAAAACCACTTTTCTGATTGAATACCTACTCGCTATCAATCCCTGTGTAGCAGCATCTAATCTGAATTTCTTCTGCAGCTAAAATGCAAACACATTTGCTGTGTTCTCCATCTCACTGGGTGCCCACTCAGCAAACGCAGAACTGCTCCAATATTTTTGCTATCTTATTTAATCTAATGTTCTACTATAAAAGCCAGCCAGTTCACATTGATTATAAACAGTTTCCAGGCTATAACTTTTCTCTCCCAGAAGTGGTGTGTGTATTTTCACTAATTCTGGAGCGTGGCTGCTGTGGCTGCTGTCCAGGCCCCTGCACTGTGCAAACACCAGCGCTGTTGGATGTGCTTGCTGTAGATTTGCCATATGGTTCTGCTCCACATGCCAGAGCTTTTCTCAGTGCTCTTTCAGTTTTGGAAATACCTCTCCTTCTGCCACCCCTTCCTTACAGAACAAAAACGTGCACCGGGAAAGGTGATTTTCATCCAGTCCCGCAATATCTGCTGTTTTAAAATAATGTGGTGTTCCAAGCAATGTTTTTTAAGTCTGCCAGGGTTAAGCACCTGTAGCACAGGCAGAGACAGCTTTGCAGCAAGATTTACTATCCTAAGAATATGTTCAGTCTGTGAAGAAGGTCCAGTAGTAAAATAAACCTTCAAAAGAGATGTACAGGGAAAGGCCATGTAGATTTGCAGATCTCAGACCAGTTTTAGTCCTTATTCTGAGGGACTGTGAAAATGAAGGTACAGGGACAGCCTGGCTATTGCTTTCATAGTAACAACAGCTTTTTATAGATTTAACGTAGAACTTGCCAGTCACTATGGTCAGTGAAAGTCTTTCCTTTGCTATAGGAACCACTAAAGGATTTTTGTTTTTCATTTTCTTCACAACTGGAGATGCCTTGTAGCACACTACAAATAGATTTTTGTTTGTTTTAGGCAGTTGTGGCATTCAGCACTGTTTAGAAATATATCTTGCTTTGCATAAGCACATCTTGGTGCCTTTTTTGTCTCCTCTTTGAGAAGGTCTCTACCTCCCTTCAGTACTGTGGCTTAGGTTGCTGATGACAAGCACTGTTGGATAAACAGTTCCTTGGTAATGCTACAACAGCATCTTAACATAAACATCCACTGAGGTATGCAAATGATCTCGGTGATAAACAAGCAGAGCAAAGTGTGGCTGAGGCAGGAAGCCAATCTGTCTGTTCCTTGTGCCCAATGATATTTTGATTGTCATTTTAATCTTAGGAGTAAATAACATCAGCGATCATGTTTCATCATTTAATTTCAGTGCCAAGAAAATGAGTGCTGCTTTAACAGGCTTTAAAAAAGATGGCATTGCTGTGGTAGCTGGTCATTGCAGCTCAGGTCATCTGTGTCCATTGTAAATAACAAAAGGTGGAAATCTTAAAGTTAAACAGAGACTGGAAGCAGACATTCTCTGAAAGCAGTGTTAAATAGTAAATATCTAGATTTTCTTTTTCTCCCCCGTGGAAAAACCTTTCTCGCCACCTTTAATGTCTTCAAACCAAGAATGTCTTATATCTAGCTAGGCTGGACTAAAAAACCTTCCCATTTTGTCCTGAGCAATACTTCTGTGCTTCTCTTTTGTTGCCAAGCCTTGACTCCATCCCTTGTAAGCTCACATTTTGTGTCTGTCTTCATTAACCTTCTTCATAGCCATGTAAGCCTGCTAAATTTCTTCTTTCCTAATGAATGGTTTGTTCCTGCATGCTGAAGTTCTCTTTAATCGACATCTCAATCAGGCAGCTCCCTTGGCCTGTTTCCTCTCCTGGGTAAACCTCAGGGATTCATAACATTTCCCTGGATGTACTGAAGTCTCTTTTTCTGGAGCCCAGTTTTATAACTCTGCTGCTGACTTTCCTGGTCTTCCTCCAAATTCCCAAAGTCACTCATGTCATTGTCTTTATGGAGCTTACCCACGTAAATGAAACTCTTAAATTTACCTGGTTTAAGCAAAGTGAAACAAAGCAGGCCAGCTTGTGTTTGATCATTTGGCACAGTGTTGCAGGAATTGTTGTCACTTAACCCAGCTCATTCTGGCTTTCAAAGCGGCCCAGTATCCAAATAGCTGAGCAGGGATGATCTGTCAGCTCTGCTGCTTAGGGCAGCTCATGGCATTGAATTCTCATTTCCCTCCCTAGCTGGCTGTTCCTTGTTTTATTTCAGGTGAGTCATGCAATGACCTCCCATTTGTGATACTGGGCTGGGACCTGTGCCACACATGGTGGGTGAACTGTGCCTGTGGTGGTGCTGCCCCAGGAAATGATTCACAGGGAGGGATTGCAAAGAGAAATGTCCCCTTTCTTTTCCATCAGAGCTCAGCAGTGAAAGATTGTGCCCCTGGTTAAAAAAGATCACTTAAAGTGCCCAGTTTGAAGGGGTGATGTTGGCAGCTCAGACTCCACTGGGTGTGCTGCCCTCAGGCTTGGGGGGTGGCTCTGCTCATCTGGTGCAGCCTTTGAGAAGCACCCAGAGGTCTGCAGAGGTCCCCAGCCCTGTGTTCCTGTTCTCTGTGTGTAATCCTTGTGGCACTCCTCACTCATCCTGCCCAGTTTATCCATCACTCTCTAATCACTAATTAGGTATCTGGAGCTCTGATCCCATTTCTCTCTGGCACAAATGGCTCTCAGGAATGTTTTTGTAGGTTCACCACTTTCTCTGGCTGACAGATCTGGTGAATACTTGGCTCTATTCTGTGTGTGTCCATTGCAAAGCCAGCTGAAACTCTGGATGAGGTGGCATCTCCAATTTGGGAATAACTTGGTGACAACTATTAATAGCAATGAAATTAAACTGCTTCATTTAGGCACTTTGAAGAACCAGCTTTATGCAGTCCCAGTGTCCTGAAAAATTTAGTCAGGTTTTTTGGGAGTAAACTGGAATTGAAGTGTTGAATTCCATTTAACAACCAATCTGGAATGAATAATTGTAGCTATAAGAACTTATCAGATTTCTAGAAATGATGTGTTGAAAACCATATACCTGCAACTGCTTTTGGATTTGAATGTGCTCAGCTTTCTCTGCAGACTCCAGAAGTTTGCAGAGTTCAGTCCTTTACCAGCAGGGTGTCATTTAGAAAAGAAAAGTCTTCTGACTGAAATTCTGGAAATGTCTGTTCCTGTGCATGGGTTACAAGGCAGGAACTGTCTCAGTGGAATCCAAAAGAATGGGTTACAAAGCACAATGCAGGGTTGTGTCTGGACCAGACATAATCTTGCTGCTTAAGAATGGTTTGTCACCTGGGCTGGTATGTCCCATATCTTCAGTGTTGCAGTAAAGAAAAGAAAAAAAAAAAAAAAATTAAGGATTTTTAAAATCACTTTATTAGAAAAATAAGAAAATGAATGTACTAGTTTTGTTACAATCCAGCTTTAAAAGGTGGCAATGGTTTTCAATAAATTGTACTTTGAAATAAATTTTATTTCAGACAAAAAAATGCAGATAAAATTAGAAATCTTACATGGCTGTAGTTACTTCTTTAGAGGTCATGCAGAAGGCAGAGAATACTCCTTTCTCTGGAGATGTAAGGCAGTGTTCCTCTGCATATGCTGAGAATGGTAAGGTTTGGCAGAAAATGAAAACGTGTCATGGTTCACAGCATTAAATTAAATCATTTGTGAAACTCGGCTTGCCTGCACTGTAAGAATTGGAACTTCCATACTGCTCTGCTGTGGATTAAACAAATGAAAACAAATTTTCCTAAGGACACATAGCAGATACATCAGCAAAGAACTGAGACATTGTTTCTTGAGGACAGAAACATGCTAAAAGTTGTAACTAGTCTCTTCCTCCTCAGCAAATCCTTTATGAAGAAAGTAATCAAATAGGATAAAAGTTTAAAATCCATTTTGAAACTATTCTGCTACTGTTGAAACCACATGGAATCCCAGAATGATTCAGATTGAGAAGGAACTTCAGAAGCCATTTAATCCCAATATCCCTTTTAAATCGGGGGTAACCACACAGATTTGCTTGCTCAGGGGCTTTTGGGGTTCAGGTTTGAAAGTCTCCAGGATGCCATAACCTCTCTGAGCAGCGTTTTCCTGTGCTTAACTTCCCTCATATTCATTATCCTATTCTTTAGGGCTAACCAGAATTTACCTTTGGGCAACTTTTAGCTGTTGCTCCTTGTTCTGTCACTCTGTGCCTTTGGTTAGGTGGGAGAAGATGCAACTCAGTTGTCTGAGCCCTCCCTTCTGCAGGGGATGCTGAACCAGCAGCCTCAGCTCTGCCGTGTGCTCCAGCCCTGCAGCTGAACCCTAAACAAACAAAACAAAAAAAAAACAAACAAACAACAAAAAAAAAAAAAAAAAAAAAACAAAACAAAAAAAAACCCAAAAAAAAACCAAAAAAAAAAAAAAAAAAAACAAAAAAAAAAAAAAAAAAAAAAAANCCCAAAAAATCAAAAAAAAAAAACCAAAAACCCCCCCAAACCAAACAAAAAAAAAAAAACCAAAAAAAAAAAAAACCCCAGACACCTCTCCTGTCCTCAGGCACTCCAGCCTGGTGTCCCAGATGCTCTCCCTGTGTGTGCAGGGAGGATGAGCCCTTTCCTCACCCCACTGAGCCCCTTGGCTAAAGCAGCCTGCAGAGCTCCCATTGCTGCCTGGGGCAGAGCACTGCTCTGTACCCAGCTCTGCTCTCTCTTTTTCTCTGTCCTTTTCTGCAGAGCTGCTCTCTGGCCAGCCAGCCAGGACCTGGGCCAGTGTCAGGGATTGTCCTGTCCTAAGAGCAGGGCTTGGCCAGGCTCTCACCAGCTCACTCCTGTGAGTATGGGGCTTCTGCAGAGCCCCATAACTGCTCCCTGTTTGCTGTGAATTTGTGTGAATTTGCATTCCGAATATCTTCACCTATTTTGTGAAGATATTCAACAGTTTTGGGACCTGGTATTGATGCCCAAGAGCTGCAACTCATAGCTGAGTTAAACTTCTAAAGGTTGACTGGTACCCCCTTTAAAAACCAGTATTCCAGATGGCTTTTCATGCACCCTTTATGTTAACAATCCAACCCTTTATTTTTGCTATTTGGGTACAAGGATGCTGCATCATCCTCAGTATGCTCCAGTAAAGGTGTAACACAAATGAGACAGAGTTTCCTATAGTGACTTGTGGATAATGACAAGATCCTTTTATACTTTATACTTTTTTAGGAAGTTTTAAGAATGAATTCTCATCGTAGAACTCATATACCCGAGTTCTTCAGAGTGTCTTAAAAGCCATTTTGGAGAGTTGTTTTTCAAATGTGATGTAAAACTTTTTCCAAGGGAAGTATTTGTTGATGGAATACAAGGTTGAGCTGCAGCTGGGAAGACCTTAAGAGTCAGAATTGGAGAAAGTGAGGGAGAGACAGAAAACTTAAAAAGAAAGATATAAGTGTTAATGTGGAAGTAAAACAAATCAGTGTGGCAGAGTCATGTCCACTTGGGCCATTGGAAGTAGCAGGTAAAAGATTTGCCATGTAGGATAAGGAAAGCTCTTAATAATAATAATAATAATAATAATAATAATAATAATAATAATAATAATAATAAAAATGTCAGCATCATAAAGGCAGTCAAAGTTTCAGCAGCTGGGACAAGTGAAGGTGTTGGAGGGAAGGCTTTCTCTGTGTGTTTTGGTGTGTCCATAGTGCTGTGCTGAATTCAGGAATTCAGACTGAGTTTTGGCAGGTATTCTGCTGCTTTCAGTGAAATGTAAGTAAATGTCCTTTGCAGGCTGCTGGGAGGTTCCAGTTGCTGCTCTGTTCCATACCTCAGGCACTGACACAAAGTGAATGTGTCATTATCAAACACATATGCAGCTGTAGCAACAGCACAGTATTACTGGGATACAGTACCTTAGATGTAAAAAAGACCAAAAGTAAATGTTCCTCTGCAATGGGAGAAACAAAATGGAATTTTCCTGCTAAGGTAGTAAAGAAATTCTCTTTTGCTTACTTATTGTTATCTTTCCCTGCTATGCTCTCTGAAAAAAAGTTATTCTGTTTTATCTTTCTTACTTTTGAAAGCTGAACTTGGCTTTGTCCTGAGCCTTCCAAAAAAGAGAGGTGGCTGGAGCATTCATTTTGTGTGATTGCAGAAGCAAATGATGCGAGTCAAGTGGCCTGGTCAGATAATTAAGCTACAACAGAGAAAGCTCACAGAGTCAGTCAGTTGTGATTATCAGTCCAGTGTGGTTGGAAGTCTGATTCCTTCTGAAAAATCTGAAGTGGCTGCTTTTATTATCATTAATTGGGGAGTGCCAGCAACAAATCTGGAAGAATTGCACTGCCACTTCAAAGAATTCCAATATATTTCAGTTGGAATATAAGTTTAATGATGAATTGATGACTGTTTGTTGCTCTGCCCACCCCTTAGAATGGAAGGTTTGTTAGAATAATTCCAGTGTTAGTGTCTGCCCTGCTTCTGAACCCTGATGTCTGCAGGCACTCTGCAACAGAGTGGTTGTAAATGTGTATTCTTTGGGGCTGCCTGAATATTTTTAGAGGTTTTTTTTGTTATTCTTTTCTTTATTTCTTTAGACAGAGGTTCAATCATTTTGAAGCTATCTCTGGAGCATCTAGGAAAGTTCTTTTAACAGTGAAACATTAGGTTGCTTAAAGTGCCTCACAGAAGTAAGCCTTGGAAGCACTTCTGAAATATTTCCCCTGCTAAGCGAGAGGGATGTCATGAAATGAAACAAAAAAGGAAACAATATTTCATTTGAATGGAAGGATAAAGTACATTTAATCCAAACCAGGCTAGTTTAGTATCCATGGTTTGCTTGTGGCGTTCAGCAATTTTAAAATCAGAACCGTGCTGCTGTTAACTCAGCCACATGGAGGAGGAATTAATCCCACAGAAGTGCATGTGTGTAGCTGGACATTGTAGCTATCACAGAGCCAGAGCCCTGGAAGTTTGGGGTGTTTTGGGGGTTTTGAGGTGTTTTTAATTTTAAAACAAAACCTTTCAGCTTCTGGCAACTTCCACAGCAGCATCCCCACATTTTTTGAACAGCTCTTACTGCAGTCAGGCTGTGCTTTTCCCCTTCTCTGTGCACTCATCTGCTCATGGTGCACTCAGCAGCAGTGTCAGCAGCCAGAGCAGTGGCTGTGGCTGCTGGGGTGTGGAAGGAGCCTGGTCTGGATGAGGTTTTGGGAGCAGCCAGGGAGCTCAGGAGCCCTGCAGGGTCCCCCTGCCTCAGCATCCCCACCTATACCCCCAGCCCTGCATGCCCTGCACTGCTCACACGACCCCAGCCCGGGCAGGTGCTGCATGGCCTGGGATCACAGCAGCTGCTCAGTTTGTGGAGAATAGAGCAGAACCATGGTTCAGCAGGTATTTGCATTTTATTTTCACTTGGAACGCTCGATTTTCAGCCAAGCCAGGGCAGTTCTCATAGGCAGCTGCACCACTGCATGCAAGACTTCTAATCCATGTTTTGATGGTTGAGTGTGAAGGAGGGCAGGGCTACAGGGGATCATGAGTTTGATAAATGTAACTGAGCCCTTAGAACCAGCAGGTTTACACAGAAATGTTGCATTTTCCTTCTTTGTTTCCGTGCCCTAAGGATGTGATGCAGTTTGGCTCGTTTAACTACAGTACAGGAGGCTTTCTGTAAATGTGAGAGATCTCTTGCCAAAGAAACAAAATGCACCAAACAGAAAACAGAGCAGAACAAACAATAAGCTGTGAGTTCGACTTCAAAATGCAGGCAAGCCAAAAGGTTTCCATTGAATACATTTCTATGCTGCAAATGTGTTTTTTAAAAAAGGAACGCTGCATAAGCAATGTTTTCTGTGCTCTATTCTGTGTGTACAAACATAACAAGCTTGCTTTATTATGTTTTGACACTTTTTATACATTTCTTAATTATGAAATCCTTTCAGAGCAGGAGATGCTGAAAAGCCATTTATGATCTGAGATAGTAGGAGCAGCCTAAATTTTAAGCTTTTCTTCAAATGGGGTAACACGGATGAAATGGGGGACCTTCACTTCTTCACTTCCCTACATTGTCAGAATCTTTTTTTTTTTTTTTTTTTTTGGTTCTTTAGAGTTCAACATTCAACCAGAAAGCAATAAATTTGGTTTTATACACTGCCACGTAAGGCATATTTTTCTGTTGAAATGTGGTTTTCATTAAGACTGGGGCCAGCACATTTAGCAGAGCCTGACTGTCTGCCATCCTTTGTTCTCCTTGCTGCTGCCAACAACCACTTCTTTAAAAAACCATGCACAAAGTGAGCATTAGGGGTCATTTCATCTTAAAGATCCTTAGAACTGAGTCTGAAGGGACAACTTCTGCCAGCCCCTCCTGCCTGAGTGGTATTAAGCCATACACAGCTTTGAAATTGCTCCAATGCCTGAGTTCATGGGCTAATGTAGGATCAATATTTCCTCTTGCTTTTAGGGCTGTTTCATATCTTCAACTTAATGCATTAGAATTTATTATTTCTTTTATTCATTTCGGTTCACTGTATTTTAAAGAGCACCATAAAGGAGCATTTTAGGTGATTCTATTTAAAGAATTTTTGGTTCCTGAAAATCTATTCAAGTGTATTTGTTGTGTAGTCTGGAGTTTGCATCAGCCACAAGTATATACAAATGTGTGATAGCTGACACTTCATTGTTCTTGATAGAAATTAGTATTTTGAACAATTAGCTTTTATTAGACAAGTAAATAGTAAAGAACTTGTTTAAAGATACATGTTTTTATATTACATTGTAATACCGTATCTATTGAACTTATTATGAATAATAAATGCACACTAATTTTAAAGGTTAGGAAAGGCTTCAGTAGTCAATTATTTTAAGGGATGAACATCTCAGATTTATTGTCACTATCATTTTCAACTTAAGGCCTGCAGTAGCATATGCAAGTTTAATTTCTTTAATGTCCCCTGCCTTCCAACAATTAAATGAACCTGCAGAGCCTGCACTGATCATCTTGTGTGTCAGTTTTCTGCTGTTAGCATAGTGGGGTTGGTTTCTTCAGTGGCAAGGCTGTAAATCTCTGGATGTGTGCAAGTCAGTAAAAAAAAAAATAAAAAGGAGGCAAATCCCTGACCCTTAGTGCTTTATTTATTACTGGGGTCTCAGTTATAAATAAGTGAGCCGGACCTCAGCTGAACAAGTCTAATGGAAGAGGCAGAAAAGTCTCAGCATTGCACAGGTTCTGAAATTGTCAGCACACTTTGCCATTTTGTGACAAATCTAAAAAGTTTTGGAGTTGCTGGTAAAAATAATAGAAAAAGTTCAGCCCTCTTAATTAAATATGAGCTGTAATTAGCACTAGGTGTGGATGCTTTGAATATTAACTAGGGTCCTCATGGAACTGCTGTCAAGGTTAATGAGAAACACTGAGGGTCTCAGCAACATCTGGTTTAGGACTGGAGGTGGTACAAAGCCCTTTAGATAAATGCACCTGGACATCACCCCTTGGTCCCTCTGTTGCCATTGCTGCTCCTTTTTAGCAGCTGCTGGCTCTGAGGCTGTGCTCAGCCTCTGACAGGAAGGAAGCTTAAAACCTGCACAGTGAAAATGCTTAGAGAGGCAGAATCTGGATTTGCTTCTGTTCATCCTTACCCCTTGCTCAAGTCCCTCCTGAAACAGCTGATTAAAAAATTTAAGGTCTGCTGCTTTCCACACAAGTTTTAAAAGTACTTCTTTAACATTTAATGAATGTCTCTGGTGTAATCCAGTCATTCCTGGGTTTTGCTTCATCTGGGTTTTTTATTTTTTCATAGTGAAAACTTTAGGTAAAAGAAATAAGAGAGGAACTTGACCATTTTAATATTAGAGGATAAAAGCACACATTTACAAGAGTTTTCAACCTTCTCAGAAATTTAGCAGGGACAGTTTCAGTGCAGCATTAACTTTACTAAGACTGCAGATATGCAAACAAATCGTAGTGACTTAACCCTGTGGAGTCAGTAAATGACACTGGCGTTCTGCTAAAGATGGTTGAATGAAGCAATGGAAACCACTTGCTCAAGGCCATACACTAAACCAGCAGCAAAGATGGGATTTAAATTAGAGAGGGTTTGATTGCTAATATAAATTTCTAATTTTTTAGGACACACTGAGTGCCTTTTACAAATGAAAATCCAGTTTTCTCTTTTAAGCCTGTCAAGTACCAAGACTAACTCTTGTGCAAATTCTTAAAAGCTCTTGAGTTCAGGGCAAGTTCAGGTCAGAAACTGATGTCTGAATTAGTTGAAATTGGCTGGAAATGCCCTTAAGTACAAAGTGCAGAAGAATGTCTTTTATTCATCCATCCTATTTTAAATTAGGAAATCAGGGACTGATGGGTACAAATAAAATCCCTGCAGTAGTCTTGGGCAGGTGCTTGTCCCATGTACATTGGTGGGAGAATGGTGGAGTGGTTCAAAAGGTAATTAAATTTTAAGTGTACATTTTCACATTCCTTACTACTTAGTGGGATAATTTTATTTTGTAAATTAGTTTATCTGAGTTTGGGATAGTCCCTGCACTGAAGTCCTCTAAGGCAAAATCCTGTTTTATACATTTTTTACATAGGTTCAGAAAGGTTGTAGTGTACATTTCCTCTTCTAGAATTATGTCTTTTTGGTGTGAGCAAAGCATTTAGTCAGAAATTTTCTAATTGATAAATTAACATCTTGGCTATTCTTTATTATATCAAACGGAAAGATGGATCTCTCTATAAAGACATGAGGATAGTGTTATTAATGCTATATGCTAATTGTGATATGGAAATGAATTTGTCTTCAAATGTAAAAAAGCCAAGGTTTTTAAATCTATTTCTCTTGACAGAAGTTTTATGTTATTTAAGATTGTGAACTGATGCATTTTAGATTTAAATATTTAATGTTTTGACTGGATCTCATTGTTATTTTGACGTTGTGGTGCACAGTCTGCTCAATGCAGAGTACCTCAAAGTATTCTGAATATCTCAGGGCATTATTTCACATCAGTATTTTTAGTGTTTGTTAACAGTGTGCACCCAAACCCTGCCCTATGTGTAGGTTGCCTCTATTGTGTTCTGTACATGGTTAGGCAGAGTGATCACAGACTGGGGGCTGAGCTCCCCAAGCTCTGTGCTGCCAGTTGTGCTCAGGATCCTTTGGAATAAACTGCCTTTGTCCCTCTTCCTTGTCTGGATTGAGGCATCATTAGTGCATGTTACCCTGGTTTTGAAAACCTTTTTAAGCCTTCTGTTAGATTCTTCATATTGGAGTCGGAAATGTTACCTTATCACACTTTCTACTATAAACAATGGCCATGTTTTGCTAACTCTTTCATTGTTTCCATATTTCTAGGTGGGAGGAAAAAGTTGATTAACAGTTATCTTGACCAGTGTAGGTTGAGAAGTAGAATTCCATCCTCCAATCCACAGGCCACATAAGAAATGTATAAAACTGAGTTTTGTAAATAAACTCATCCCTTTTTCTTCCTGCTTCGCTCACCAGCGTGACCTCGTGTGGTTCCTTCTGTGTCCACAGTGATAAGTGCAGGCAGATTTCACTGACCTTTCCCTCTGAAAGACTGGTCTGCAGTTATCCAACGAGCAGCAGATCTGTTTGTCTAATTACAATAATATTTGATCAGGTTAGCAAAACGCATTTAAGGCAGATAAGAAATATTCTTGTCAAGAAAGAGCCACTATGCCCTTTTGAGGGCAGCGTGCTGCCTGCACCACGGGTGCAGGACCCATGCTTGTTTTATCTCATGCCCTTTTTGTTGCCTTCTGATAAAGGCAATGGTGACCTGGTTTCAAGAGACAGCACAGCAGCTTGGCCTCGCCCAAGCCCCTTGGTCCACAGACACTCTCACATCAATATGATAAGTTAGTCAAATAGGGTTTATTGCTTTGTCTCGTAAGGTTATATAGTCTAAGGAAGCTTTACTACATCAAAAGGGACAGCTAGTCTGAAAGTTAGTGAAAACTACTAGGTTTAGAAAGAGTTACATTCCCCAAGAGTGACTACACATTGCAAGTAGTGAGAGAGAAGAGTCCTTATCTCTTTCTGTGACATCCCGAGATTTTCCGCAGCGCTTGTCCTTATCTCTCACCTTTTATTATTATTATTATTAATAAATTATTAATAAATTATTATNTTGGAAGGCCCGCGCGGTGATAATTATTATTATTATTATTGTTATTGTTATTGTTGTTATTATTATGTTTTTCCCCTCTGATTTCTGCAGGGTAACCAGGAAGCTCCAGCCCCTCCTGACACCATGGCACAGCCTTACGCCTCGGCGCAGTTCGCCCCTCCCCAGAACGGCATCCCCGCAGAGTACCCGGCCCCGCACCCGCACCCCGCGCCAGAGTACCCCGGCCAGAGCAGCGTCCCAGAGCACACGCTAAACATGTACCCTCCTGCCCAGACACACTCGGAACAGAGTGCACCTGACACAAATGCACAAACTGTCTCCGGCACGGCCACAGTAAGTCCAGGTTATTCTGCTCTGTGTTTTATCAGTGATGTTTTGTTCCTCGACACGCTCCATCTGCATTAGGCTTCGTTGCTGTGTTAAGCTTTCAACCTTAACACTGTTATAAATATACAATATTCCAATTAAAATAATAATTTGGTTTATTAAACAAACGATTGAATCACAGAATTTCAGTAAACCCACCAACAGCAGAGATACTTGACGATTTTTTACCTGGGAAAATGCCAGGGGTGACCCGTGAGACACAGACCTGGCCTCTGCTGCCTCCCCTATGGTTCATGAATTTGCCCGTTTGGGGGCTTGGTTTAAATACACTTTATTCCCCCTCTGGCAATATTTCCTCATATTGTCCTTTGTGTTCGTGCTAGCTATTCAAGTCCATAAGTGTCTCTGGTCAGGCTCAATAGAGTCCTTTTTCTCCAGTCAGTGTGTTAATGTTCAGTTTCTGTAGATCTTTGTGGCTGATGAATGGTCGAGATATTGTTGATGGTTTTAGCAACTCAACCCAGGATCCCAGTGGGGTGTTGGCTGGCTGCATTGATGGCCCCATTGATGGTTTATCTCAACAGAGCTATCTCCCAACACCTTCCATTCATCCTCTTTCTATTTCTGGACAAGACCATCTCGGGTGGTACCTGCCTTTTGTCCCAACATGATGTTACGAGACATGCTGTAGCTCACATCCACATTTATCACATACACATATACAGTATTTTATAGTTTTCAATTTACCATAAGAACATTAATTAATAATTTCACATTTTTCACAACACGGTCAGAGTTTGCTGTTGAGCCCGGAGAATGTGTTTTCTTTGGGTTTGGAGGTTCTTAGTAAGTGTTGGAGCTCTTAGAGTTTCATTTTCAGCAGCGTTAGACAAAATGATTAATAGCCAGCCCATGAATCACAGCATAAATTTTAATTAAGTCCAATATGGAAAAACATTGCAAATGAGTGTTTGTAGGCATTCATTTGTGGGGCCAAAGAAAGCAACCAAAAATCCAAACCAGACTCATTTGATTATTTTTTAACGACCTCTGTGTTTTTGACACTTAATAAAAGTATTACTTGAGTGATCCTGTACAAAATTTACCGTGTGAATTAGTATTGTGAAGAGCATGTCTGCAATATTGTATTTTCTAGAGAGCTTGTTTGTGCAGCCATTACCCAAGTTGTGTGTGGATCTGTGCTAAACAGAGCAGAAATGATAGACTTTCCATCCATTTGATTTATATGTGAAGTTCTGAAGTGTCATGAATTATGCAAGAGACTCCTTGGATGGCTCTACCTTGTAATTTAAGTCACAAATTTCACACACTGATAGTTTAGTGTTTCTGTCTTAATTCTGGAGTGGGACCCAATATATCCAGTGCCAAAGGCTGGCAGGTTTCTGAGCCATCAACCCCCCTGTGTTACACATGCAGGATGGAGCACAGAACAGGCAGTGCTTGTGACATCTCTCCTGGCTGTCCCCATCCTTGCCTCAGCTTACCTCCCCTTCCTTCCTGGCTCATATCCAGCCTAAAAAGGTTTCATGCATTAGGGCAGAGCAGAAGAGGAAAGTGCATTCTCTTAAATGAGCTCTGCAAATTTATGTTTGTTGTCTGCCACTAATTTCTTTATATGGGTTGAGCAAGAAGGAAAGCAATAGCAAAGGCACTGAAGAATATTCCTTGTTATTATGACAGAGGAGTCCTTGTGAATTAATTACACTTTTTTTGTGGTTTATGCTTTAAGATGCTTTTGGTCTTTTTATTTTTAACTTGGTAACTTTTTATTGCCCTGAGCTTCTCTTTTCTCCAGTACTGGGAGAAAGTTTAAATTGAAGAGCATCCTATTTGCTGATATCTCATAGTATTCTTTGCAGGTCTACTATGTCTCCTCTTATCTGTCTCTTTGCTAAGTTAAATTCCTGGTTATTTCCAGTTTTTAAAACTTGCTTCCATAATCATTTTTGATTGTTGTCCAACTCTTGTCAGACACCACAGTCATTGGTTTAAAGCAAGACTCCTAAGCTGAATAGACACTCCAGAAGAGATTGGATATTGACTAAAAAGATAGTCTTTCCTACCATACCTTTTTTGTTCTTTTATGCTCTCTGATTTTGCTTGGTTTTTGTGACCACTGCTGCAACTTGAACAATCCACTGTGATGGCCAGCTCAGCCTTTTCATGTTCTGAAACTGTTTCTGTTCAGTCCTGAAGTGAAATACTGACAGTGCTAAAATCAATGGTAAAAGACCCGTCGATGGGAGTGGGACAGGAGCTCATCCCTCATCATTTATTGCTCTCAATTGATTGTGTTTCCTCACCCCCTTTTGATTTTTCAGTTTGAAGAAATGTCAGTCACTTTATCAGAGAACTCAGGGATGTGTTTTCCCAACATTTTCCATAGCAAAGGTTGGTGAAAAGACATAGTTTGGATTGTCTGCAATGCCCTTATCTTTCTTCAAGTGCTCTATTCAATCCCAGCTCTAGCAAATCCAATGATTCCCTGCAAAGTTTCCTGCTTCTGATATGCAAATGGGCTTTATTGTGATTTGGTTTTGTGTCCTTTGCTATCTGCTCTTACTTGCTTTTTGCCTTCCTAATATCCAACTTGTATTTTACCTGTCAGACACCTTTTCCCTTCTGTTTCCCCTTGGAGTGAATTTCCATTCTCTGCAGGATAACACTTCAATTCCACTAACCTGTTATATTCAGGGAATATGGTATAGTTATTTGCTTTTTTTATTGTATTTCCTTTCCTTGCATTCTGGTTTCCTTTCTTACAGAGGAATGGACAGAAAATTTTGAAGTAGCTCTCATGCTGTTTATAAAGAATTAGATTTCCTTCCTTTTGACTTTAGGGTCTATTTGAGAAAGTTTTAGTATGGTTCAGTTTTTAAGAAGATATTTTTTTCTAAATTGCTGTGTTATATTGAAAGCTGTGGATGCTCTCCCTCAAGAACAGAGCAATGAAAAGACAGATTTCCAAGAAGTGTGTTTATCTGTGGATCTGCACTGACATTTAACACATTGTTCACCAGCCAGGTTTACAAATGTCCAGACAAATATTGCTTGCACAATTCAATTACAGGTGCCTAGGTTTAAAATCTGTTATGCTGGGTGTCTTAGCCATTGCTCTTGGCAAATTGTGGAGACTTCATAAATAGATATATGCAGATGGATCCCAGGCATATTTAACATGGCTTTTGTAACGTTATGAGGGTCCAGCTGTGAACATCTCTCTGTAGGTTTAATAATGTAAGTTTTTATTATGAAAGAGAGTTTCAGTAGCACTGTGTCAACATTGTATCTCCATGTGGTCTTTATTGTTGAAGGAGAAAAATTATGTTTTTTTCTAATTCCTGCTAGCTTTGAGAATAGTTGATTTCCAGTCAAGGAGATTTAAATGCAATTAGTGTGGGGACACAGTGGCATTTGTTTGGGAGGTCCCAATGGTTTTACTTGGTTTCCTTTCAGTAAGCAGTTTATGACATGCATTTGAAAGAAGAATAATCAATTGGCCAGTCATTCACAAAAGAATGCTATTGTGATTGGGGACAAACTCTTAGAGGCAAGACCAGTTTCTGAATTCTCTTAATCACAGATTTATGTACATGTGAAGCTGCATACACCATTAAAAATGGATCTTAAAATTTTGCAATGTGAACCTAAAAAACTGCCTTGTCTGAACTGTTGTCTGAACTGTTCAATTACTGCCAGAAATGAGTGAATCTCCTCTGTGAAGGACTGAATCCATGCTGAGGTGAGACACATCCCAGGCTTTCTCTGAGCACCCTAGGTTCTTCCTTCATGTCTCAAGGATGTCTAGGATGCCACTTAAACCCCAATAAAATAGAAAAAAAAAACCAAAAAAACTTGTTCTGTGCAACATTTCTTGAATTTTTAACTGCTGCCCAGGGTGTGCTCCCAGCCCAGCTGGTGTCAGGATCCCCATTTACCACAAAAATTGTCAGGTTTATTACAAGTTACACTATTTTATCTGAACAGATTAAAACAGTGTAACACAGAGTTCTGTCAGAGTGAGGGCTGGAACAAGAGGTGCTCAGACTGTGTGTGCAGGGATTGCTAACTCTGACTGTGGTGCTGTGAAACAGGAGAAGGACAGGATGAAAGGGTAGTAAATTATTAAAGACAGGATGACTTAGCTGAAATAATATAAAATCACTGGTGGGTGGTAAAACACTGTCAAAAGTTACTCTGAGTCTTCTCTAAGCATCTCTGGTTTTCATCTCTGTGGATCCATATGTTTGTTAGCCTTGAGTGAGGAGGAAGTGCCTCTGAGTCTATCCAAAATCAATAATCACCCAGCAGTGGGTTATTTAAGTGCTGGTAGACTTTTGGAGTTGCATAGCATCAAGCATGCTTTAAGTCATTAACAAAAATAGCAAATGGTTTCTTCCTAGAAGGTTGGGTCTGTGAAAAGTATGTCACAAAGTTATGCTGAAAGGAACATGTCTGATCATTTTGTAGAGTGGTTTGGAGTGCTACATTAAATAATTATGTGTGCTAAAGTGTTTTTAAGTGAGACATTTAATCATTTTATGAAATCAGCTTTTACCTGTGTACATATAGAGATTCAATTGTATTGTACATAAATAATTCTGAGGAAAACTTGTTCGGTTTTTGCCTGTGGATTTCCTGCACCACTCCTGTTGATGGCAGCAGGAGATGTGTGTGTAAATAAAAAGGGCATTAGCTGGGCAAAAGGGAGCAGGTAATAGTACAGCAAATGTTTCTCTAGTGTTTCCTGTTGTATTACACTAATAATGAAA
The DNA here is from genome assembly GCA_013400215.1 of Cisticola juncidis. Taxonomy (NCBI): domain Eukaryota; kingdom Metazoa; phylum Chordata; class Aves; order Passeriformes; family Cisticolidae; genus Cisticola; species Cisticola juncidis. Next base: position 570,865 of record VXBR01000356.1, read on the forward strand.
GTAACTGCGGTGTGGTAAGAGCTGAGGTCGCAATGATGCTCGGTGGTTTATGTGTGCATATAAAAATGTGCTGCTTTAAAGTTAATTCTACTTTTGCATTAAACTTGAGAACATTGTGCAGTCCTTCTGTTTTATATGACCCTTCAGGAGCTGAAAGGCTGTGATGAGGTGTGTGTTTGGGTGGGGGATCCTGAGGAGTGGTCCCTAGGTGTCTGAAGTGCTGAGCAGCAGCAGCCAGTGTGGCATTAGGGGAGGCACTACCCTGTAGAAGATGTGCAGTGCAGAGGAGTGAGTTGGTGTCACATAAGATATTTGTCCTCTGACTTCACTGTTAGAACTAAATTTTACCTTAGTTACTACCAAAATTCCTCTGGTGGCATCTACTGAACCTGATACTTCTGTGTAAAAATAATTGATATATTAGATATTACGTCTGTTGTTCCATCTGCCCTGCTTACCTTGAGATGTTTCATATTCTTTGGGGTTTAATGGCCTGTAGTTTGATGTTTTCTTTTCTTGGTGTTAATTTGTCCAGGTTTGTGTCATTTTTAGTCATGTTGCAGAGGCCATCTCTCTATCTGAGGATTTGTGAAGGCTTAGTGATGCTCTGGACTGCAAAATTATTTACCATGTTGAACTTTGTTATTTTGGGGAAGTGAGATGTGTACAGCCTTTGCTGATATTTTGGGGGCTTTAGTGTACCAATTACTGAGTTGTGCTTATTAATTTGGGTAAGAAATATGGGAGTAGGAAGCGTTTAAAGTGCTTTAGTGTCTTGTCTGAGCCTGCAGGTGAGTAGATTATTACTACAGTTTTCTGCAGCATATTTCTGGTCTTTACTAGCTCTTTTTCCTGCTCAGTCCTTTATGTAAGTTATTAGAATAAGTGATCTTTCCCCCCGGTTTCTTTCTTTTCTCCCTTGGTTCATCTCCTCTTTCTCTCCTACTGTTTCATTCATGACCTCTCCATCTCCATCTCTCATCTCCATCTCCACGTGGGCTGCATGAGCAGCATGGATGAAGTGATGGACACCTGGACACCTCTGTTTAACGTGGGACACAATGGTGACACCATCACCACCGTGTCAGGGAGGCAGAGATGTTCAAACCCAGTTCTCTGTGCTGGGCTGCTCTTCTTGTACCCACAGCTCTGCTGGGGAGCCTGAGCTGGACCTGCTTGGAGCCCAATCTGCCAGGGTCTGCAGGGTGGCTGGGACACTCTCAGGGCTGCTCAGCTCAGCCCCTGCCATCCCTGGCTCTGAGTGTTCTCCTCTTGCCTGAGAGGTTTCCATGGGGTACCTTGACCTGGCTCCCGTGGCTGGGGACGGAGTGGCTCACTCACTTCTCTCTGTAATTGTGGCTGGCAAGGAGCAGAGCAGAGTTCCAGGGCAGAAAACCACTCCAGCTCCTTCTCTAGAGGATGGCATTGTGCTCCCCCTGCGAAGGAAGTGGAATTTTCACCACAAAGTGGCTGTCTTGCAAGTCACATTCCCCCACGGACACTTTTTATTGCCAACTGCTATCAATGACCCAGTTTTTATTCTATTTCAATGCCACATTTTTGTCTCTAGATGTTTGCCACCAGTATGCTACATAGCTGATAATGCTTTGACAACTCTTACAGCAGTGTTTATTCATCTAAATCATACCCTGCTGGCGCAGGCTATTCTATCAGCATGGTGTGCTATTTCATTTATACTACCTATTATATCTGGTCCCAACTGCTCCTTGAAGGAAATATTTCAAGGAGCTTATTTTCAGGCCCTGAGTGCTTCAGAGCTGCAGAAGAAGGAACCTGGTCCAGCTCCTGCTCCACGGTGAGGAGATCAAAAGTGACATCCCAAATAGATAACATAATGCAGCGCTGGGGCGGCGAGGCGCAGTAATGACTTGTGATCATAGGCATTATTGCTTCTAAGAGCCTTCCTTGCTGAGAGCTCTGCCTGCCAGCTCTGCTGCTGTGCCCCACGTGTGCTCCTGTGCTTATGCTAAGGAATTGCAGGAACACACTGCTCACTTCAGCCCCTCTGCTGGCAGTGCCAGCTCCAAAATAGATCCTGCTCGAGGATACACAGAACCCGACGCTGACTGTTTATGCTGTTTATGGAGTGCCTGTTTGTATTTAGTTGTTTTGGCTGGGAGAGGATAAATAACCACCCTCTTTTTCCTGTGCTGCTGGGTGAACTTGGGCTTTGTGATTCTGTGAGTGGGTTTGTGGTGTGAGGACAGCAGGCTCACCCTGCCAGCTGACTGCACGGGAGGTGTCTGGGGCTCTTCGGAGAGCTCAGTGCCTCATCTTGTCACTTAGGTATCACCTCAGCTTCTTTTACCTTTTGATTCTCACAGCAAGAAAAGTTTGCAAATATGATGTTGAAATAGAAGACAGAAAAAATTCTTATCCTGCTTTTGTGGGGTTTTATAGATACTGTGATTTTAACTTCCCTCATTTTTGGGTGCTTGAATTTGGTGAAATGTTAAAACTGAAGCTCCTCCACAAAACAAACAAACAAAAAAACAACCCACCAACAAGGATAAAGAGAGCAATTATGCTCTGTCATCTTTAGTCATGTTTGCTCAGATAAATTAGCTGAATGCCATTGATTATCCTTCTGAATGTTCTTCATAGGACACAGTTACAGTTCTTAGATCACTTGAGCAGGTAATTCCAGCCAGCTCTAAGGCAGATTTGAAGCACAAAACAATGCAGAGGTCTTTCAACCACATTGTCAACCAGAGATGGTCATAATCCTGTGACTTGAAGAGTTTATTCTAGAAAACATTACCAATTAATTTCTAATCTGTCAAGTTTAATTGACCAATTAAACAATTTAGGATTTTCTTCCTGCTTGTCCCTGAAAGAGCTGAGCTAATATTGGTTTTTTAAGTTTTCTTGTACTTTGTATTGTCTCTTGGGCTCTCTACTTTTCCCTACCAATTATTTTACTTGTTACATTATTGACTTTTTCTTCTCTCTGTGCAGTCTAAGCAGCCATGGCATGCAAATGCTTTGGCTGTGCTTTGGGTTCATATGTATTGAGAAAAAACCACTGTTGCACATTTTGCTGAATACACTGAGCATAAATTTCAAAGGCGACCTTGGTGTGATGAAACAGCCAATTTCAACTCCATTTATATTTGACCTTCTGCATCTTTGCTCCACGTTACAACACGAGAATTAAAATTGATCCTTCTGAGGGGATTTTTTGGGGTGAAAATTAGCTCATTCTCACTGCATGCATGAGTGGCTGTGTCAGGTTAGCTAAGACCAGTGATGTTTTTCATTCTCTTGTAACTGACATAATTGATTGTTAATGGCTTGCAACTTGATCAGAAGGTGTTTATTCCTCCATTCACCAACCCTTTGTAATTTCAGTGTACACTGTGCATTGCTTGGGGATGAGAATAGGTTTGGAACTTCTTGTTTATCCAGCAAAATCCTAATCCTTGCTTGCAGGAAGCTGCCTCTCCATTGGAGAGGTCAGAGTGGTTGGGTAGCCCAGGCAGCTGCAGGATGGGCCAAGTTTGCAGGTAAAAGCTCTGAAGATCATGCAGAGAGGCTTCCTCTCCTCTCCCTTTACTCATGAGGTGAATTTCTATTCCTGTGCCAGTCTGTGCCTAGAGCTAAACTTACTCCCTGCATGACTACCCGTGGGTCTCAGCTAAGGATGGCTCAGTGGGTTCTTACCCCCAACCCTGAAAATACTCTTTTTTAATCCTGTTTATACTCTCAAGTTTCCATTCCTCTCCCACACATCTCTCTCTTCAGCTTTCCCACACACCCAGCCACCCACAGAATTACTTTAATTAAACGTTACTCATGTGTGGGTTTGCTTACCACTTCTCCCTGCTTAATTTGTTCCTTTCTAGGGTCAGTTTTAAAGAGTGGCTTGATTCAGACATTTACATTTGCTGTCCAGTATTAGAAAGACACTAACAAGGTGTGTCCCTGTGTCTTGGGGTAACCCACAAGCAGATGAATCCATCTCTTGAGTTTGGAGCTGCTTTGTGCTCTACCAGTGGCTTGATAGGCTGAGATAGACACTGCAGGCAGAAGCAGCAGAGGAAAATGTTCTTATTCACCAGATATGCATTTAGGGAAGGGTTAGAAGCTCTTCTTTTCAGACTTTACTGGAAAAAGAATTTGACTGAGTTAATATCCTACCATGCACATCATGCCCCATTTGGTCTTTCTGTGATATGCAAAGAGAATTGGTTGGTCGTTTTAAATTGCACAAATCTATACATTAAATGGCCAATAATTTAATAAATTAATTGTAGAAATTCCAGAAGAAGGGATAAGAGAGTAACCTGGTTTTTTTCTGTCTTTAATTAATCCTACATGTGTTTGACAATTTCTTTACAAAACTGTGACACTGTGTTGTGGGTTGACCATGACTGACCTCACTAAGATATTGGGAGGTTTTTATATAGAAATATAAGATATTGCTAATTTTTAAAAAATAATTACAAAACCTTCCTCTTCTTTTGCTTGCTTCTTGCCTGTTTTTAATTTTTGTGTGCATTTTCATTGTCTTATCTTCCTTTTCATCTCTACTATTCCTTTTTTATAGCTTTTGTTTTGTTTTCCATTTATGTTGTTTTTCAGTGTGTATGCTTTGTCTCTGTTTTGTCTCCTTCCAGTTTTTGCTCATTCCAATATTATCTACTAGCTTGCTTTCATTTCCTCCTCCCCTATAGGAGGTACCACTGATTTTAATGTGGCGTGGAGAGAATTTGGAATCTCTGAAGGAAATATATAGTGGATGTGAAGAATATACATGAATTCTATGGTATTTTTGTATCTGAATTGCACCAGCATGCTGTTTCTAGATGCTTTTTCAGCTGATATCCCACACAGTTGTGGGATACTCAGCATACTGTGCTGCCTTTTTTGATTTAGAGAAACTCCTCAACAGCTTTTTAAGAGAGATCCCTTAGCTCTTCTGCTGTTCCTGCTTAAAGGGGTTTCTTGCATTTGCTTTTCCAGCAGAGACCTCTTTAAATCTCACCCACTGCAGCAGCTGCCACTGCCTCTGGTCTCTTCCCTGCCTGGAAAGTTGCCACAGCCTCTGAAATGTGATTTTTACCCCAGCACACAAAGTGAGCTCCCGTTTAACACCCGCCTGCCAGGGCAGCAGGATGTGTCAGTGCTCCTTCCTGCCATGGTAAACAGCTCTGAAACAGTGAAAGGAGGGGTAAAAAAGCTCCTCAGCTGCCTCTGTCCACAGGTCTGAGAACAGCCCTGGGTGGGGCAGGCAGAGAACATGAAAGCCTCTCCCTGGAGCAGAGGAGCAGGGGGTTTGCCACTGAGGACATCTCAATCTTAATAAACTGCCTGGCTGCAGACCCTGGGATGAGACTGGTGCTGCCTCCCAGTCCCTCATCCCTTCCAAAGTAAGGATGGAGGGTTCCTCCTGCTGTGCTTTTTTTTTTTCCCCTCCTTTGGATTGTAAGTCAAATACTTCTCCTTTATTCTCTGATTTATCAAAGATAAAAGCAGCAGCCTGCCTTCTGATTCAATCAGAAGAGGAGGGCGTGCTTACAATCAAGTCTTTTCTGTGTCTCTCTGTTTTGTTTTGGTTTTTTTTTTGTTGCTGTTATAAAAAGTGCATCAGAAGATGTCAACTATTTAATTTCATAAGGATTCACATAAGTTCCAGCTGTTCCAGAGTAGTATCTAAATATTTGATTTGAAAATAAGATGTGTACCAAGGCTGCAACATATTGCAGGCATGTTCACCCAGCTAGCCAGGAAGATCTGAGCCTGCCTGTGCTAATTAGTGTTTGCAGATGAAGCTCCTCCAGTGGAAGTTAAAAAAAGATTTAATGCCTTATAACATAATGTGTGAGAAAAGAGAGATCTAAAAATCTCAAAGTATGTCAATTCATGATTTTTTAATGTTATAATAATGCTGGGACACCTAGTTTTTCTTTTCATGAGGATGTGATTTATTTTTTAATATGTTCATGTTACAAAAGATTTTATTGCTGCTATTGTTTAAAGAGATCTATTGCCAAAAATGTGGTTATAGAATGTCAATTTGTTTAAAATATTTGCAAGCATTCATCTTAAAGCTAGAAGATACTCAAAAAGAAATCTTGTGGATTTTTACTCAGAGAAAAAATTCATAGTTTTGACCAGACAAATTTGCTTTAAACTTATGCATTTACTTGAAAATGTAGCAATTCTGTTGCCTATGTACTTAGAGTCCTCATTCTTTTGGTTTTAGAGGTATGGAAATATTGATTGTGCTGAGAAATATAGTTTCTTGTGGACATATTCCACCCCATTTCCTTTCCTACATAGTTCACAATTCCAGTGTTGCCAAATCTAGTGAAGCAGATACCAAGTTTCACCTCTTAATATTTCTATTTCCTTGTTCTCATTCTCAGAAGCTTCCTTTTTTTCTTAAAAAAAATTGACAGGGACAGGTGGCAAAACTACCCAGAGCTGGAGCAGAAATAATAGAGCTTGGTTGTTTGTATATGAATATCACTTTTGACCTCCTTTTAAATACAGAATGTATTCTAGTTTTGACACCGTGTTTAGGAAAAAAAATATTAGCTTGTATTGAAAGATAAAGGATGTAAAAGAGAAATTAAAATGAGATTTTAAAAAAATGTAGATTTTGAGCAAATTGAAAAGCTTGCATTTTGCAGTAGTCCCTCAAAGTATTGGCCTTAAAATGCGTTACAATTAGTGTAATTTAAGGAGTCAATATATTAGCAGTGTAGACAGATGAACAGATGAAAATGGTTTGATCCTCCTGAGTGGGTGATGTCATATCCCAGTAAACTTCTGCCGTGGTACACAGGAATACAGCTACAAAATCCCAGTTTAGACTGAAGGGATAAGGATTGCAAGCACTTCCTTTTAACTGAAAGGGCTGGAAGTGCACGGGAATTGGCCAGAGCTGCTCCCGGAGGGATTGGATCTAGGAATGGGTCTGGGGCCATCTTTAGGAACGGGACTGGGACTGGCTCTAGGAACGGGACTGGGACTGGCTCTAGGAATGGGACTGGGCCTGGCTCTAGGAACGGGACTGAGACTGGCTCTAGGAACGGGACTGGGACTGGCTCTAGGAATGGATCTGGGATTGGCTTTAGGAACAGGCTCAGGACTGGTTTTAGGCTGGCTTTAGGAACGCGTCTGGGACTAACTTTAGGAATGGGTCTGGGATTAACTTTAGGACGGGTCTGGGATTAACTTTAGGACGGGTCTGGGACTGACTCTAGGAACGGATCTGGGATTTGCTTTTGGAACAGGTCTGGGATTGGCTTTAGGAACAGGCCCGGCCAGGACTGGCTTTAGGCTGGCTTTAGGAAGAGGCCCAGGGTTGGCTTTAGGCTGGTTTTAGGAACAGGCCCAGGGCTGGCTTTAGGAACAGGCCCGGCCGGGACTGGCTTTAGGCTGGCTTTAGGAAGAGGCCCAGGGTTGGCTTTAGGCTGGTTTTAGGAACAGGCCTGGGACTGGCTTTAGGCTGGCTTTAGGAACAGGCCCAGGGCTGGCTTTAGGCTAGTTTTAGGAACAGGCCTGGGACTGGCTTTAGGCTGGCTTTAGGAACAGGCCCAGGGCTGGCTTTAGGCTAGTTTTAGGAACAGGCCTGGGACTGGCTTTAGGCTGGCTTTAGGAACAGGCCCAGGGCTGGCTTTAGGCTAGTTTTAGGAACAGGCCTGGGACTGGCTTTAGGCTGGCTTTAGGAACAGGCCCAGGGCTGGCTTTAGGCTAGTTTTAGGAACAGGCCTGGGACTGGCTTTAGGCTGGCTTTAGGAACAGGCCCAGGGCTGGCTTTAGGCTAGTTTTAGGAACAGGCCTGGGACTGGCTTTAGGCTGGCTTTAGGAACAGGCCCAGGGCTGGCTTTAGGCTAGTTTTAGGAACAGGCCTGGGACTGGCTTTAGGCTGGCTTTAGGAACAGGCCCAGGGCTGGCTTTAGGCTAGTTTTAGGAACAGGCCTGGGACTGGCTTTAGGCTGGCTTTAGGAACAGGCCCAGGGCTGGCTTTAGGAACAGGCCCAGGGCTGGCTTTAGGAACAGGCCCAGGGCTGGCTTTAGGAACAGGTCCAGGGCTGGCTTTAGGAACAGGTCCAGGGCTGGCTTTAGGAACAGGCCCAGGGCTGGCTTTAGGACCAGGCCCAGGACTGGCTTTAGGACCAGGCCCAGGACTGGCTTTAGGACCAGGTCCAGGGTTGGCTTTAGGCTGGCTTTAGGACCCAGGCCCAGGGTGGGCTTTAGGACCAGGCCCACGGCTGGCTTTAGGGCTGGCTTTAGGACCAGGCCCAGGACTGTCTCACAGAGCAGTACTGCATGGGGTGCAGAGCTCCTGGGGCTGTGGCTGTGTCTGAGTGCAGGTGTTGGGAGCTCCTGCAGTTGCTGCAGTGTCTCAGTGCAGGTGTTGGGAGCTCCTGCAGTTGCTGCAGTGTCTGAGTGCAGGTGTTGGGAGCTCCTGCTCCTGCAGTTGCTGCAGTCCCATCCCGGCTGGCAGGAGCTGTTCCTGTGAAATGGCTCACACACGCAATCAGAGCGCTTTCACACCAGCCTAAAACGCTGCTATTGGCTTCTTCCCGTCTCCAGCAAGCGTTTCCAATTTTAGAACTTGCTCTCATTTCTGAGCTGGGCTCCCTCTTCTCTTTTTTTCCCCACTGAGTTGAAAGCGTTGCACATCCATCCCTTTTATCTCTCTGTTCCCTCTTGAAAGGAACTTGCAGCCATTTCCCGTGTTACTTCTCTTTTTGGATGTACAGCAAAGTCAACTTTCCCAAGTTTAATGCATTTTAGAGACAAAACATGTTCAATCAAAGGCAGCAGTGGAAGCACTGATTCCATTCTGTGCTTTCTAATGGAGGGAACCCTCTTTTTTATCGTTTTATTGTTATTGTGCACTAAGAGATGCTTCAGTTTTCAATACAACTGTAGAGGTTTTTCAATTTTTTTTTACTTATTATTTGTTTTGTTGTGTTTCTTTTCCAAATGCATACTTTCAGGACAGCAAACTTGCTATATCCCAGGTTCCCACGTGTGTCCCTTAGCCCAGTGCATCTAATTCTTCTGCTTGGAAATTTCCTCGGTTGTAATTTGAGGATATGAATATTTGTCTGGGGTTATTCAAAGTTAGATTTCCTAAAAAGACTATTGCCTGCCTAGAAATGTAACATCTACTCACTTTGTGCCAGATGATACAGGTGATGTTGATCCTAACCAGGCAAGTGAAGCAAGTCTAGCAAAAATCATTTTGTGTGTCACCTTTCTGAGTGAGAAATGTGTCACCCCTCCCAGCCATGCATGCCCTGGCCACCCACTATCAAAAATTGCTTTCCACTCTCATCAGCTGTTTAATATCTCTGCAGACAATCTATTCAGGCAGCTATTCAGGAGGAAGCTGCTCTCAGTATCTCCACTCTCCTTAACCTAAACAGTCATAATGTCTCACCCCACATTTGAGTAGCTTCCTAATTAATTGAATTATTGATTTGACATATTTCAATACTGATCATTTAGAGCTGCTAAGTTTAGAAACAGCTAGCTAGGAGTTATAATTTAGGAACCTGATACTTTTTATTTTGATTGAACTTACTGTGCCCTGAGTTTTAAAGTCTTTTGCCTTCAATGGGAGGAAGAAAGGGCTTTTATTGATGAATATTCAGGTTTTGGGTTAACTATCTCTCTATATGTCTATCTATCTGTCTGTCTGTCTGTCTATCTATCTATCTACCTGCCTGTCTATCTACCTGTCTATCTGTCTATCTATCTATATATCATCATCTATCCATTTTTTTCCATGAAGAATTGTTCTTTGCCTTTATTGAAAGAAAAAGGAGATTTTTTGCTTCATCATGTGGTTATTTAGACATTCCCAGGAAGGTCCCTCATGTCACAGGTGTCAGGCCAATGACTCCATGCTCTTCTGGAGAGCTGTGTCCCCTCATGTGTGTGTGCTGCTGCTGAGACTAAAAAGAAGGGAAAAGAGCTGGTTGATGATAAGTTTGTTGCCCCTCTAACAAACATTTTTTACATGGGATTGTTCTTGAGCATACTTTTTGTGTGAAGAAATAGGTTTTAACCAGAAAATCTTTAAGATGCCATTATAAGAACTAATTATTTGTGGCTGCTGTGTGACACCTTGCCCCACTGATGAAATGCAGAAGCAGGCGTGGCACTTGCTCAGCAGTTTTCAACAAGAGCAGATATTTCATGCCAAAAGCCGGTCACTTTTTTTGCAGCTGGACTCTGGTAATTTGAATAGAGCCCAGGTGATACATTTGTTGCTCCCATTTGGATAAAATACCTTTGCACCATGCCCTTCTTTTGGTGAAAACAGTATCCTAGTGCTAATTGAGGTCAATTTTGTCACTGAGAAAAAGAGCTTGGAGTGCTGTGAGGGCTTGAAGGTTTTTTTGAAGTTTGTTCCAGCGTTTTGTCTGTATCACTGCACCAGTGCCCTGTCCACTGTGGTGTGCTGAAGGTGGGAAATACAGAAATCCCCGAGGCTGAGCTGATGCTGCAGGAGCAGAAGAGGGCTCTGAGCTGCCCTGCTCAGGCTCCTTGGGCTGCTCACTGCCCTGTCACAGGGCTGAGCCCTGCCATGAAATCCTGCAGGGGATTTGCCCTCACTCAGGTGTCCCAGGGGCTGCAGGGGGTGTGTGACAGCCTGAGGGGGTTTGGTCACCAGCAGCTTGTGATAAAAGCACAGGGGCATCTCTGGGAGCACTGCAGGGCTGCTCTCCTCTGGGTGTGAATGCAGGGCAACCCTTCTGTGCTTTCTCCAAAATTTCTGTTTCCAGGTGATCATTCCTTCCATGAGGGAGTTGAATTGCATTTCCTACCACTCTCATGGGGTGGCACAAAACAATTTGAGATAGAGGCTTTAAGGTGACCTCAAATAGTGAAGGTATTTCTTTATATTCAGGAGTTCTTTAGGTTTGGGGGTTGGCTGTAAGACTGAGATATTTCTGAATGTGCTGCTGCTGATCTAATCTAGTGTGATTCTTTCTTGTTGAGTTTAGAGGATGATCCTTTGCAAGCATCTCATGAAAAGATTTATTTAATCCTTATGACCATTTTGTGAGATTTGGCTGAATTACAATTATTGTTTTTTCTGCTTTTGTTGAGAAGGAACTAGGGTACAAGTAGTTTAAATAACCTGCCAGAGGCAAATCTGTGACAAAATTGATTGCAGAAGCTGGCTGTCCTGAGCCCAAGTGTCTAGACTGAGAAATAGTCTTTTTCTCCATAACAACAGATTGCTATTGCTGAATTTCATTTTGAACTGATGCTTTTGGAGCATTGAGCTTTGAATAGATCACAGTCTCAGCTTGATTTGTGTGAATGCTATGTTTCAGGTGTATGAATATAAAAGAATGTTGGTGAGATACTCCATTACTTAGGAAATTTATATATATATGAATATTTTATTTCTTTTTTTTTTAAAGCAAGACTGTGCAGCTCAGTTTAACTTTCAGATAAGCAGACAGAGTGAAGTTCCCAACACCTTTTTCACCCCCACCCTGGGGTGTGCGATGAGCTGATGCACACACAGTGCCAAGATGCTTCTGCTCCTTTGCCTTGGCATGGTTTTATGCTCTTTTCTATGGAGAAATGGGATTGAGGAGCCAGGGATGGGGCATGAAATGATGCAGGGAACGTGACTGCTGCAGGACCATGGCAAGGGGCTGAGCCTCCCTGTGCTGTGTAGGTGGGAAATATGGAAATGTCCAGGTGTGCAGCTGTACAAACACAGGGACAGAGGGGCTGGAGCTGGCCCTGGACCTGCTTTAGTTTAGAGCCTGCTTTAGTTTAGAGTTTAGTTTAGACTGCACTGCACAGTGAGAGCTGCAGGAAGGGTGAAGGAGACCCTAATGTGGACAAGGAGCACGGCTGGGAGGGACACTGGCAGCTCCTTGTGGGACAAGGGCCCTCCAGCACCTCCTTAATCTGTTCAGTCTGTAGCAAAGTCATTTATATTGGGACTTTTTTCTTTTTTCTCCCCTTGCAGCAACCAAGGCCAGTAGTGATCTGTGTCTGGTACAGTTACCAGCAGCAGAGACTGCTCAGCACTGAGACTGACTTGTTCTTTCAGCCATCCCTGCATAGGGGTGCAGGAGATTGTAACCGAGCAGCTGAGACCCTGATTCCCTTGCCATGGCATTTTTCTTCATGCCTTTCCTTTTTTTTTTTTTTTTTTTTTT
>VXBR01000356.1:590671-674304 GCA_013400215.1 Cisticola juncidis
TTCCCCTTCCTTTTTTAAGTGGTGTCCTCTGAAGCTGTGTAGCACAGTATTTAATAAGTGATTTTTTTTTTAAATTTGGTCAAATATTGTTAAATGTCACAGAATTGTACAAGTTAGTTGCAGATGTTGAAAGTTATTTTGTCCCAATAGAGCCTGCTGCCAGAACAGAAGTTTAATAAGCTTTATTGCAGCACTGCAGCCTTTTATAATGTTGACTTATGAAGGATAACACTTGAAAGAGTTTTTAAGCTAATTAGGACATTTAAAAAAAGAATCTCATTCTATATTAGAGCAGTAATGCTTGTGCATGAATGAATGGCCACAGGTAAAAGTAAAGTTGCCTTGCTATGTATTGATTTATGTTCTTTTCTGAATAATTTCTTCACAAATCAAGGTAATAAATTAGTTGGACAGAAGAACTTGGGGGGAATCAGTGGATTTCCAGAATCCAAGTATGCCAAGTTTTACATCAGTCAGAAAGTCTTATTCTCAAGGGCATTGTGTCCTGATTTATTGCCTATCAAAGTGTAACTTAAAGTGTTTTAAGGACTATCATAACCATTAGGTATATTTACCTGGAAGCTTTACAAAACCTTACAACATTTCTTCATCTATTTTACCCCTCTTTCCTTAAACTTTGTTACTCAGATGGCAGATCTATATTTCTGCATATTTAGAACGTGTCACAGCTCTTCCCTGTTGATACTGTCAGATGTTTTCCAAGTCCTATTTTATATAATTTTATCTGTTTTATTTCACATAATCCAACTTGTGTGGAGTGGGGGGTGGAAGGATCCTGAGCCCTGAGATATCAGGAGGGGCAGGTGTGAGCTGAGGCTTTAGGTGCTCTGAAACCACCCCATGGGTGTTGTGTGTCCTCAGACCACGGGGAAAGGAGCTGCAGTGGGGGAGAAATGAGAGATGGGCTGCAGTGAAAATGTGCTGAGCAATTTGTGGGAAATATCATGAGCACAGCATCTCCAAGTACTGAGGACCCTGCTGGCTTCTTGTTCTTTGTAAGGCAGCTTGTGCAGTGTGAAGCTGCAGCTCCCACTCAAATGATAAAAATCCCTCTAATCACAATTTCTGTATTTACTGTCATGGGTTTTTTAAAAATTTGTTTTCATTGGTTGCCTGTCTGAATTTTACATTAAGATTTCAAGCATTGAAACAAAGTTATTTTTGAATATTTTCTTCCTGCAAGAATTACATCAGAAAAAAAACAGATGAAAGAGAAATAACAAAATCAATTGAGTATTTCTTTGTATCTCTGTAGGACTACTTAAGATTTTTCATTTGGATTAAACTAATGCTTTTGTCCTTTGGCAGTATAATATTCCCTAATCTGTCTGCTTATTTTTTTAAGAATAAATCCATGGAATTTATTTTAATATTATCTTGTGAAAATATCACAATAATTGAGTTTTATTATACATAGTGTGAACTTCTGAAGATGTGCACAGTGTGTATGCATTTCCTTCTTGGCTACTGGAGCCAGGATGCAGCTAATTAGGGAAAGGTTTTGTTAATTGTTCTTGTGATGCTGTGGATGGCATCTCAGTAGGTGGTCAGAAATATTTATTGAATCAATGCAGGCAATAAATAATTCATTGAGACAACCTTTTATCATTCCTTCTCCCATTTCATGTTACTGATATGCTGATGTCAGCTGGATGTCCTTAACTGAACTTGGCAACTGCTTGGTTACACACCACTCTGTTAAAACATTTCACAAATATTCTTTTAAAAGCACGATCTGCTCTTCGTGCCAGCAAATTTAGCCCAAGTTTTGAGACTTGTTCACAAGTCAAAAAATGTATGGCTTTTGGTGATTCTCCTCCAGACATGATTGATATGCAATTCCCTGAGACCCTGCTGAATATTTCAGAAGAAAAATGATGAACCAGCAAAGGCAATGTAAAGCACTATATAAGGGCTCTATTCCATATTGTTAAGGAAGATTAATTGGGGAAATAATTAACGTAGCCAAGTTATTAATTACTCTTTGGTTGTCCTGCAGTACCAGAGGCTTAAGAAACCTATCTCATTGCTCCTATCTGTCCTCAGAATTAATGATCTCTTATTTAGGCTGCTAGCTCTCTATGCATAAGCTATCACAATAATAGCAGTGCTTTCTTGTAGCCTGTGGTATCAACATCCAGAATGCATCCATCTAGAAATGAGAGAAATAATCACTGCTGCTTGCAAGTCCTCAGCCCTGAACAATACCCAGCCTGCTGAAACCCCAGAGCATGTTCAATAGTGGAATGTCAGGAACTGCTGAAGCAAAGCACAAAATTATTCAGGTTCTTTTTTCATTTGTCAGTAAATTGGATTAAGGGATTCTGCCGGGGTGTGCTTGTGTGTGGCAGTAGATCTAAAACAAATGCCCCAGTCACAGCCAGCCACCTCACACTGCCTTCCTGGGAGTAAATTGTATTTCTCTGACTGCTCAAGGACCTCTGGCAGGAAATATTCCAGAAGGGGGGTGGCTGTGTGTTCTCCCTTGCCAGAGGTGCACTGACACCCTGTTGGCATCACTCAAGACCCAAATGTGTGTCTCACTTTTCACCTCCACCCCAAAGATGGGAGTTATTAATAGGAATAATAGCACAATTGAGCACCTACCATGCTTTTTCCACTGGTGGAATGGGAGGGAGAGTGGCTCTTAGCACTGACAGACTGGGCAGTGGCCAGGGTGAGAGCTCAGCCCCTGGAGAGGGGCAGCACAGCCTGCAGGATGGGACCTGGCTCCTCTGCCTGCTCCTTTCACAGCTGTCCCAGGGATTGCTGTGCTCAGTCTGCATTTGGTGCTGTGGGTGGAAAAATGTTTTTGTGAAGAACGTGAAACCAGGATCATTTTACCTTTTGTAATCTGGGAAACAGAGTGAAGTTAATGGTGATGCTGAAATTGCTTTGTCAAGCGGGTGTGACATCAGGGTGAAGCTGTGACCCAGC
Organism: Cisticola juncidis; assembly: GCA_013400215.1. Taxonomy (NCBI): domain Eukaryota; kingdom Metazoa; phylum Chordata; class Aves; order Passeriformes; family Cisticolidae; genus Cisticola; species Cisticola juncidis. The sequence continues at coordinate 593,630 of VXBR01000356.1, forward strand.
TGAAATAAAAGGGAATTTTATCATTAAAAACCAGGGGGTCAGGGCTTGCCCTGCAGGGTTTCAGCTGCAGTGTCCTGAGACCAAGGATCTCTGGAGTGGGAGATACTCAGCTGCACCAGCAATTTGGCAACATAATCATGGCAGGGTTAGTGCTGAAGTGACCTTAAGGATTTCGTTCCAAATTATCAAATTCAGGCATGATGATATTATTACATTTCTTTATTTCTTTCTGCATAGCAGCAAGCCCCACATCTGTGTTCTTTTTGCATTAGATCAGAACAAACAAGGGACAGAACAAGGAGCAGGGCACGTTCTCTTCAGGAAAGGATTCCCAAGGGGTTAAATGGATGTGGATGAGCTGCATGCTGAGCAGTAGGAGGCACTGGAAATACTTTTATCTTTAGAGTTAATTTGAAGAATTAATCTCAACTTTTAATATCCTGAAAGCAATGAGATCTTACTATTGATCTTGCTCATGAGAAAAGGATAACAGAGATGCAATACACAAGAAAAGTCCCTGATACTTCTGGTAATGTTTATCACTGTTGTGAAATAGCACAATAATAGATTTTTTTTTTCCTGTGTACCTCTTTGTGTGAACATTTAAGCCCAAACAGATGGATCTGGGTGTATAACTCCATTTTTCTGTGTTGTTGTGCTTCTGGGAATCACGTTGCAGAGCTGGGACTTTTCAGAACATAAATTTATCAAAACAAGTATGATTAATTAATCAGTCAATCTGCTTAAGAAAACAGGAAAGCTCCAAGCCCATCACTTTGTCAGTTCTCTGTTCATGGTGTATCTGGGAATCAGCATTTTCAGAAAGTCCCAAACTCGGTTTTGAATTATTCTCTTTGCTCACTTTTTAATGGAAAGGTAACTTTGCAGAATCTAGATCCTTTTAAAATGGAAAATGTGCAATATTATCTGAGGGAAGTATGAAGATGATTTACTATGCATGATTTTTTCAGTTTGTACACATTGGGCATGGTTATATTTTTGCTCAGGACGTATATATATATTTTCTGCTGAACTTTTCTCGATTGCTTTTTTTATCGGGTTTACAAATCAAATCAAACAGGTATATTGCAGAGCTCTGATATTATTTTCTGTGCTTATAGCACAATGTATTGAATTATGCTTGCTCATGTACTGCTGCTGCTATTCTCTCCAGATTGAGAGAGAATGACTGTGGGGGCTGTAAATTCACTTGGCTTCCAGCACCACCAGTTAAATCAAGAGCCCTGTTCAGGCTGGAGAAGAGACAGAGCAAGTGTTCATTACACAAATAAATTTGGTCAAAAGTACAGCACAGTGGGTACCCAAGCATTGCTCACATAATATTGTCAACTTAATCAAATAATGCCTAGAAGACATTCACAAGCTCCTTCTCTCTGAGAAATAACTTGATTGGTGCAGCAGAAAAAAACCAGGTGCTGTTTTGAGCATTTATTAAGAAATTCAATGGATGCTCTCTTTTTTTGCTGAATTTAAAATTCTGAAGAGCTTTACCCTCTGCTGGCATGTATACATGAGATACTCAATTTACCATTGATCATATTTTTAACAAATCATCTGTTCCTTTTTTTCCCTCTTTCTTTTCTCCCTGTAAATATTTTTAAGGCTATTCCTGCTAGAATTAGGCTGTTCTTCCTCTAGGCTTGGTGTGGGTTTAAAAGACATGCAACAGATTTGTGTTTGTTTGCAGATTATAGCAGAATGATCAGGACTTGGTAAGGCTTTCTCACATTGCAAGTCCTTATTTTCACTTTGTCCAGAAAGAGATAAAAGGTTTAATTCCATTCCAGGTGTTCCTATGGTCTGTGTTCCATTCAGTCTTTAAAATCTGGGATTGGGAATGTTGTTCTTGTAGTGTGTGCAAGCAGCTCTTGTGTGAGTGCATTTCACTGTGCTGGGAACAGGATTTGGGGTGAAGGATGCTGTGCACACATCCTTGGTCTGCAGGAAATGAGAGATATTGGTGAGTGAAAGAGGATGGAGGGGAAGGGAAACACTCCCAATTCCAGAGTGAGAACGGTTCCAGGGCTGGCTGTCTGCACTGAGGGATGGGAAGGGACACAGAACATTTCCATCAGCCAGGAGAATGCAGGGGCTTTTTCTGCCCAAACCATCTCTGATTTCAGGTTCACTGAGCATTATTTTGGTGTGTTCTGCCTTTGCCACAAAGGCTGAAGGTGGGAGAGGAGCTCCAGTGTCCAGCCAGGAGCCAGCTGGGCACTGGGGCTGCTGCAGAGGCTGATTGAAGGCTCAAGAATGTATTTTTAGACTGAAAATTGCTGCAAATTTGGATTAAAACGGCCTGAAAGGAGGAAGTCTGTGTGTGGAGGAGTTAATATTATTTTCCAAATAAAAAAAAAGTCAAATTTATTTTATCTAAACAAAATTTGGTTTCTTGGTTTTCTCCACTTGTATAATTTTTGTTTATTAAGTTCTCAGGGAAAAGCTAGGAAGGGAAATCATAAAAATTACTTCAACAATTTTACTTCAGTGTGAAATCTTTAAGAACTTGAGTGAAGTCTTTTAAATAATAGAATCTTCTGTTTCTAGAACTGAGTTAAGGAAAGAAAAAGAAAAATATTTTGCTAAAGGTAAAGAATTTCTTTAGAAAATGATAACTATTAACTTGGTTTAAATTAATTTGGTTTAAAAGGGTACCAAATATTTATACTGAAATGATCTTATATGAAAGAAAGAAATTCTTTTCTGAAATGCCCTCTTTGATAGGGGTTTGCTTACCTGTAAGAATGTTTCCATTCTAATTTAACACTTAAGCCTTCAGTAGCTCACAGAAGTAAAGGGAGCTCACCTCGATTTGTTTTGCTCTGAGTGAGAATTTGATTTTCTATTTCCACACTCTGTACTTATTATAACTTTCATTACTTATTATACTTTCATTATAAGTTTTAAGACTATCTTGTATTAAAAACTCTTAATATTTTATAATTGCAACCATGTGGTGAAATAGGGGCCAGAAAGCAGCCTGATTGCATGCAAGGCTGCAGGGATGGAGGAAGGATAATGCCTAACAAAAATTAATTTTTAAAGGACCATCAAACACCTCTCTCCAGGTCCTCTAGCAGTGCAGGTATTCTCCTGAAATGTATAATGTATATGTGAGGTAAATTACATTCTGCTTCCATGAGTCCACAGAGCTCTGAAAGTTGGGATTTTTCAAAATTCAGCCTGTCCTCTGCCCCCTGTGTGCTTTTCCTCCTTGGGAATTTTTGTATAATTTCACATTCCAGTTTCACTTTGCCGTTATCCAGATCTCACAGGCACACCCGTGGATTTCTGGATTTCTGGATGATAATGTGCTTTGTAAGGAGCCTGTTGCACTGCCAAGCCTTTTAATATGCTCTAAATGCTTTATCCCTGTTAATTCTGCCCTGGGGATCTGGGGGTCATGGACAGTTATGAATTGTTGATGACAGGGACTTGCTGAACTTTCTGGTTTTCAGCCCTCACTGCCCAGACTCTGAGACATCCTGTGCTGAGAGTGTAAATTTGAGGCTTCTTAGAACAAAAATGATTTTAAAAAGTGGTAAAACCAACCAAAGGCACAGAAAATAACAGTACCTGGATTAATCCTCTTCACCCACAATTTGTAGCTCCATTTTAATGCCACCTTCAGAACCCTCACTGGATTTTGTTGACCAAAATCTGTTCAGCTGCTTAGCAGGGCAGTTGCTCCCAGTGTTTTGGGATCTCCTGGTGCACAGTTCAGCCCTTCCACTCCTCTCTTCTGTGAATAAAATGAACAGAGATTACTCTTTTAAATTTGCATTTTTACAGTGCTTAACAGCACTTTCAGAATTCTTTAGTTCTCTTCAGATTAATCTAATTGACCTCAAATTCTTCTGGAGTGTTGTATTTCAAGAGTTGCCAACCTGTCATCCCCCACCTGCTCTCACATACCAAATTCCTTTCATATTTCTCTGCTTTTATGCCTGAAGGTAGAAAATAATCCCTGTGGTGTCTCTGGGGGAAACAGTTACCTCAAAATCTAAATTTTGAATTTCTGAGTTGATTTTAGATAACAGTAGATTATCATGGAACATGTTTGTCTCTTGACAGCTATATACCATATTTTCTATTTAAATCACTAAATATTCATAAAGATAAATTATTTACTTTGCAGGCCTGTGAGTTTAGGGAGCAGCAGATGAAGAGATGTGGTGGCACTGACTCAGTTTTAGGTTTACACTTGATCTGATCCCATTATTTATTTGGATCACTTGTAAATCTTTCTTCAGTGCACAGGAAGTTTGTATTTGTGTGAGTCTTATTCTATCCCATTCAATATCAGAGATGCTACTGATGCTGCAGAAATGGAGACCTTTATTTATAAAGTGTTCTTAGCACAGAAGTACAGGCAATTTAGATGTTAGTACTTTTAATTTGAGAACATTTGTATTCTCTAGGGAGGATATTGTTGAGTTTCACTTGCTAGAATTCCATTTATATGTAGTTATTGCTGATGTAAATGATGTGTTCTGTTTGAGCCCTTTTGCTTCCTCTTCAACAGGCTTGTTGGTACTAAAACTGTGTGGTAAGGTTTATTTTATTTAACCATTTTTATGTTGCTTTAACTGTTGTCTCCTAAAAGAAATTTCATGCTAGCAGGAAATGGGCTATTTCTTCTTTTTTGTGCTTTAAATGAAAAAGAAAAAAACAGAAAGACAAACTGAATGCAACATTAGCACACAAAGAGAGAGAAAGATGAATACTTAGAAGAACAACGTGGTCAGATGGAAGAGGAAGGAGCAGAGAGAGTGATGGCAGTCAGATCACACTTGTAGTTTTTAATTCAACTATTTTCCTTTCCCTTCTGTTCTTCCAAACCCTTCTCCCCGTGCAAATAAGTGTGACTGTGCTGTTTTAACACACTCATACAGAGCCTTGTGTAAAGACTGCGTGCTGTACAAGTAATAATTAATTAGGCACTGTAGGATATAATTAAAGTATAGAAAAGGGTAATTTCTATAACATTCTGATAGACCAGCATTGGTTAATTTTCCTTTTTTGATGAGGGGCATTTTTTGTTTTTTTTTCTCATCTAACTGGGGATTTAAAATTTGTTTGTTTAATCTTAACACATGGCAATGTCCTTCAATTTTAAACCAGAATTTTAAAACCAGGGAACCCCTGTAAGAAGTACCATGATTTAACCTCATTTTGGCGAGGAAGCAAAACTGTAAAACTTTGTTTCTGGGTCTCACACTTGTGTCAGGCAGCCTTCACCACTGATGAAATTTGTGTTCCCTCTCTACTCAAGGTTTTTTTCTGTAATGGCCACGATTTATCTGGACAGAAAAACCCTGCAGTGCCCCTCTGCCCTGCCCATGGAACAGCAATGAGGAGGAGATGTCACCTGCCTGCTCTGCAGGGTCCCCTGGTCTGAATGAAGGCATTAATCTGATTTTGGGTCTGCAGGTTCAGTTCCTTGCCTTGGCAAACACAGAAGTGATTCAGGGAGTTCCTACAATCTTATAGGGAGATATATCCATTCATTATTTAAAAATAGCTAAACAAATCTACAAATAATAATCTACTTTTTCTCTAGTTTATTCCAAATACTGACAATGTATGCTGTTGAGACAGAAATGGATTTGATTTTTACTTATCTAAACTTCTGGTATTCCTCACTACTTTGTTGTGGATTTAACTGCCTGGTGGGGTTTTTTTTTGTGGGTTTTTTGGGTTTTTTTGTTGTTGTTGTTGGTTTGGTTTTTTTGGGGGNAGAATTAAAGCCCACCCCCTTTATTAAAAAAGCCAGGAATACTTACAGTGTGCTTTATTTTGCTTTATCCTTTTAGCAGACAGATGATGCAGCACAGACCGATGGCCAGCAACAGACACAATCCTCTGAAAACACAGAAAACAAATCACAGCCAAAGCGGCTCCACGTCTCAAATATACCATTCAGATTCCGGGATCCAGATCTTAGACAAATGTTTGGTGTAAGTGCTCATCTTTTACTTCTGCTTTTTATACATTTGCATTGCAATAGGTGTTTTGTATTTTAGGCAGCAGTGAGGGCTGTGTTTCTGATTGAGGCTGTTTAACCATTTTCAGGAAAGATTCTCCTTTAATCTGTGTATAATCAACAGATTAAAGGCAGGCAGGCACAACTGGGAAAAGATCCTGATTCTGCTGGATGGGATGCACTTGGGTGCTTTGTACTGTATTCACAACAATCTATCTGTGATGGTTTAAATGCATGCATATTGCTGCTGTACACACCCAGATTTATCTGCCTGCATTTATTGATTTTGGGCAGTGTGATGCTGAGCAATGCCTGACCTCCAGAGGAAGGGACCCAAAAGGAGGGCACAGGCTGAATTTCAGGACAGGATAGGAATCCTCATCCATCTCCACAGGTTTTGTAGGCCTGTAGGTTTTGAAGGTTTTGTTGGTATTTTTCTGTAAATCTCTCAGTTTGTGCTTTCCCCAGGCCACAGCTGCCTTCAAGCACATCCCCTGGCCCTGGACCTGACATCAGCAACAGGATTGTAAAAAAGAGAGCTTAGACTGGATTTCTTCTCACTGATCCAAGAACTCTCAGGTTAAATTCGAAATGCCACTAAACCTAATCTAGAAATAATCCTTGATCGTGTATTAGAGCCCAGGGCAGGACTCTGCAGTGTTTTTGTTGCTCTCACTGTCTCTATTCTGCCCCACTAAACCCAAATCCTCTCCTGCACTGCAGTTGGTTACTCAGAGCAGCACCAAGTGCCTCCTTCATCTCTCATGTTCAGCTCAGATTTTTAAGTTTTTCCAACGTGTTTGTATGTGAGTCAAGAGATGGTGTTTGTCAGGGTTTGTTCCTCTGAAGGAAACAGTCACTGGAAAAGAATCCTGGTGTAGGACTGGGAAAGGAGTGACTCTGCTGGATGTGAACTGGTACACGTTACCCCCCCTAAACACAGAATAGCAGAAGGCATGATAATTAACCCTCCAGAGACAAATATGCTAATTTATTTAAACTAAACAAACCACTTAAAATAGGTTTTATTTGAAAAAAAATAAATGGAAGGATTTTTTGTAGGTATTGTGGTAATTTATAAATGAATAAACACAGTTCCTTTTAGTGTTTCTAAGTCTTAGGTCTCAAAACACTGATATTGGAGAATGGATTGAGTTTTCAGCTGACTTTAGGCTTCTGAAATGATAGAAAAATGAAATTTCTGCATGTGTGAGTTGAAATACGACAGTTCTGCATCACATCCACATTACAGAGGATCTTTTTACGTGGATATGAATATAGCAGAATTTTTTAACTATCAAGTCCATGTCTGCATTGAGGCTGCAGTTAAAACATTAATTAAATGGTGAATGCAAGAACATGAAATAAGTCAAAGTACACCAAGTGATGGCTGATTTTCCATGGTCCAGTTGAAACTCTTTAATAAGCCAGAGAAGGAATACTGTCCTTTCTGGCCTGTAATTGTTTATTATATCTTAAAAGTCTGGAGTACAGGCTCATTTCTGCATTTCCTGGGACTCTTGTTTGGATTACTCTCCATTTGCCTGCCTCTGATTTCTGTTTTTTTTTTTTTAATTTTAAATATTGGGTCACTTACCAATGCCACCACTGATCCACACTGGATGTTAATGACAAATAAATAACAGAAATGCATTATGTTGTCAACTCACAAAATGTGTCCCAACAGAACCTGTTCTAATGTTTATTCCCTTCTTAAGCCAGGCCCAACAGGACAGGCTGGGTTCATCTTTTGTGTGTGCAAACAGTGTCTGGGGAATTGAAGCTATTGGAGGTCAATAGGAGTAACAGTCACTTCTAATATTATAATAAAAACACAGTTCTGAGCAGAGAAAAAATCCCCTCAAAGTCAGTATCCATTCTGGTTTTCCAAATTATTCTCCAGTATGACAAAACTTCTTAGGAATAATGGTTAGGGAATAAGGGTTACCCATTTCAGCAAGGGTGGAAAGAAATCCACACTCCTTGAAGCCAGCAACCAAATCCCACCTTGTTAAATCCAATTTCTGTAATGCAGAAGTGACCAAACTCCTTCACTGCTCTGGAAAATGCAGAAATTTGGGGCTTTGGCTTCACTGTGCTCAAGGTTTAACACTTTTCTCTCTGTCAGAGCCTTCACTGAGCTTCAAGTTCTCTGTGGAATGATAGTAATAAGCATAACAATGCACACAATTCAGAAATTATATTGGTCTGATTCCTCTTAGAGTTGTTTTTTTTTTTGTGTTTAGCAATATTTGGTTTTATAGTGTTTAACATTTTTAAAGCATTGCACCATTTCCTGAAACAAACCTTTGTACTGTATATGATAGAAGGGTTGAAGTGATCTTATTTTCATGTGACTCTTTCTGTTTCTTTGCAGCAATTTGGTAAAATCTTAGATGTTGAAATTATTTTTAATGAGCGAGGCTCAAAGGTAAGCAGTTTAATTCACTTGTGGAATTTTTTGTTTTGTTTAAAATATATAGTAAAAGGGAACAACTGCACTGCTGTGACAAAATAGGGTCTGAAATTTTATGTTAGTGAAAACATCTTCTGAGCTGTCAGTCAGCTTTCTAAGCAGAATGAAAATCATTGGACTCATATCTTTTAAAGGGGGTAATTTTAACTACTCCAAACTGTCATCTGTTATATGAGAATGCTGATTTTTGCTGTCCTTCTTCTTCAAGGGTAATTATTTCATTTATTTTATGAGTCCATAGTTAAAGATATTTGTAGGCAGGTTTGTATTAGTGCAGATATTTTTTCCTTTATTGAAATGAAAGATGATAATGATACCTAATAAATATCCTCTTAAGTAATTAGCTGAGAAAATATGTGATTGTTCCAGATTAAGTGCAGATGTTTTCCTCTTTAGTTAAAACCTTAGTACACCAACCCTTTGAAAACAATCTATTTTAGCATTTATTTTATTGAAAGAGTTCTTATTGTATTGCAAACATTTAATATTTTTTTCCCAAAATTACTTTGCCTTAAATGCATACTTCAATTTATTCAGTATTTAAGAAATAAATCAAGATAGAATGGCAGGACTGCATCAGCTGGTGCAGAGCTGCAGCCCAGTGTGTTCACCTGTGATATCAGCTGTAGTACAGAGGTTTATGTCTGTCATATGCATATCTTTTTTTCCTTTTCTTGCCATGTCAGACACACTAAAAAGTTTATTCACTAATGTTTCAATCTTCCTGCAACTCATATATCATTTATTGTTAGTGATGGAATGTTATCCCTCTTCTAGACATACTGTAATCTGTCATATTTTAAGGATCATGTACATCAAAAATCTATCTTAGATATGTTCTGATTCTGTTAATATTTATTTTCTGAAATTAAAGCCTTCCATTTTTTTGTTTTTTGGGTTTTTTTAAACCTAAATGGCACAGCTAAAGTCTCCTGGATTATTACTCAGACATTAATTAGAGCCCTTGCCTGCCAGCCCAAACTCAGTTGGAGCATTCATCACTTTTTCAGTAAACAAGTAAAATGGATGGAATTTGGTGGCTTAGAATCCCCTACTCTGGCCATAATTTGCTACTGTTAAATCATGGTTGTTCAATAATGTTTACCAAAGACAGGGATTGTCCAGACCTGCTGCTGCAGCACAATCCCATCAATCTCCAGAGCCATCCCCACGCCCTCCTCTGCTGGCTGTGCTGCTGGGTGGAGCTGAGCACATGGGAGAGGAGTTTAAACTTTTAAACTTTTGTTTAACCTCCAAATCTTACCCAGGTGGGCACTTTCACTACACCCAGCTCCATGGGTAAGGTTTAGTTCAAGGTTTGGGGGTGGCAGAAGGAGATGTGTCCAAATTCAGCTATTTTTTTGAGGTTGGATTTGCAGCATGGAAAGGTCCCAGTGCCTTGTGCTAAAAACAAGATCCCAGCAGGGATTTCAGGAGGAGAAGCTTTTCCTGGCTGGGTTTGTAACATCCCTGCCCCAGTTTCACTCCTGTGCAGCCCAGGGGAGCTGCTGGAGGTGCCTGGGGCAGGGCTGGGGTGCATCCCACAGCTCAGGGCTGCTGCTTCTCACCCTGCCCAGAGTTATTTCAGCTACAGAACATTCTGGTTAGCAGAAGTACCTTTAGATTCTCTCAATTAAATGGGAAGCTAAGGAAAAAGAAGTATTAGGAATGAGAGGGACATCTTTTTTCTGTTCTTTCTTTTTCTTTTTTTCTTTTTTTTCCTTTATTTTTAATCTGATCATTTCGTGTCCATTCTGTAGGAATTAAGATGCACCAGATTAAAGTCCCATTCCTGGCAGTGCTTATCTATGTTTTCATAAAATCCCACTGAAACTGAAAGGACTACTAAGTGGTTTCAGACTGAGTACAGGTAACAAAGTTTGCAGGATCAGAATTCAAATTTGTTTCTAGCTGCAGTTTGGCATAAGAATTGCTAGAATTGTTTTTGTTTCTGTTTCTTTTTCTTTCTTTTTATTCTAATAGTTAATGTTTTAAACGATTGTTGCAAAAACAACAGAAGTGACCTCATTCTCATGCCGTAATAGTTAAGGAACATGGAATTGCATATTCAAAAAACATAACAGTGGAACACCACCACAAATTATAAAATTATTTTGCAGAAGGGAGCCCTTCCATAAAAGAAAACCCTAAATCAGTGAAAGTTTCATACAAAAAATTCTGCTTCTCTGAATGTGTAATAATAAAGAATAAAGTTTTGCTAAGATTTACAACACTGATGACTTTGAATTTTTGACCATTTTCTATCAGTTATAAATCAAAGCTCTAGACAGCCCTTATATACATTCAGAAAGCTGTTTATGTGTGTATGTATAAATGTGTAGCCAGTGTATATTACATGAACACAAATTTCTTCAAATAAAGAGAACTCCAAAGTGCCTCCCAAATTAAATCAGAAGCTTCTCCCATACTAACATGGCTATTACTAAATCACTTGACAGATGTTAAAAATAAAGTGCATATATTTGCATTTCCAGTTAATAGAAGGCAGCTGTTAACTCAGCTGCATATTAAATTGATGTTAAAGTGTTTGTGTAGGTATTTGAATGTGTGAATCTGTGTTTTGTTCTTGAGTTTCTCTGTCAGCCAGGTAAAGTTAAAGATTTGCATAAATAGCAAGAGCTTAAGTTAAGTAGTGTTGATTATGGGAATAAGTGCAACATAAGAAATTAAAAACATTACAATGAGTATTCTTTTCAGAATCTTTGAAGCTCCTGTCTTATCTTGGCTTGTGGCTTCACTATGTATGTTTTTCTAATTTTTTTAGTTTAATTGGGTTTTTATCTTTCTCTTTAGCTGTTTGAACAAAAATTAACTGGTAGCTCTGTGAGCTAGAGTGACAGAAAATTTTGACTCAACTCCCACCAAGTGTTTGCAATTCCAAGAAGGAACAATTGCTCAGGCAAGAGAATAGGAAAAAACAAACAGAATTGGGGAATTTCTGCTATTGAGTGGAGTTACTCTGCTGAGATCCATGAATCCAGCAATATTTTCTGCTGTGAAATTTTCTTAATGGCATCCTAAATTAGGAAGATTTTTACAGAGCTTTAACAATATGGGAAGAAGCAGTTGTAGAAGAAATAAAAGTTTAAAGTTGAGGATGGGTTTAGGTATAATAAAAGCCTGCACAGGGATCTAAACCACGGAGATTAGTGCTGAGGAGGGGGATTTACTTTCCCTCACCACTCTGGTGCTTTGGGAAAAAGAGAATTACATCCTCAGTGTCTTGTGGCAAGTGAGGTCATGGCCTTGTGCTGAAATCCTGGCGAGTGGTGTGGATAAAATGTGGATTCAGGTGTTGTGAGGATGCTTCAGGCAGAGCTGCAGCTGCTGGCAGCGCTCTGAGCTCGGGCTGAGCCTGGATTCACTCAGGAAAAAAAGAGGCGCTGTGCTTAAACTGCCTTGGAGAGCACGGAACAGAGACCACTGCTGCACCTAAATGTCACTTTTTGCACCATAAATGGGAGTAAATAACTGAGTTCTTAGAGTAGGTGAAATAACCTGAATAACCCAGGGGATTATCCTGAGAGTTACTTCACTTTTTTTTTGGTTGATGGTTGATTAATTAGTTCTGTTATCCCATTCTTGTCCTCACTGCTTGGTGTCAGTTTTGCCTTAGTTCGATATTTGGTCTCTCCTTTGTGTAAATGAATGTAGAAATGTCTTCCCTTTATTTTATTATTATTTCCCCCCTCTATTTTTTTTTTAAACAGTCATTTTGTGCAATAGGCAGCACTGCAGAGAGGAAATGGGTGAACACTGACAAACCCCAGCACAGGGAGATGAGGAGCTGTGGTGAGCGGCTGATTGCTCAGGAGCAGAACAGAGTTCAGACTGAAAATAAATAAAAAATAAAATAAATAAATAAAATAAATGAAATATAATAAAATAAAAAACCCGGTTTAATAGCACTTAAACTAGGTGAGCACTGCAAATCACCACAGTGCAGCTTGCAAATGGTTCTGGGTGTGAGAGCTCGTGGTTTGTTGGGATAACTTTGGCAGGCATGCAAAGGCATTGTAGTGCTAATGCAAGAATTCCTTCAAAGGGTTGGTGTATGTGTCTAAAATGTTCCTCACCGTCAGATTTGTTCAAAAATATTTGCTGTTTTAAACAGTATTTAATTTACCTTTAGGGAATAAAAGGCATTTTAGTAGGGTTTGAAATGTTTGGTTTAGCCTAGTATTATAAAGGAGGGCGTTTGTCATCAGCAGAATTTCAGATTTGTCCCATTAACGTGGGATTCTGGATTTTTACCAGTTGCATGTTCTATATGTGGAAAATAATATGCAGAACAAGTAAATGAAGCAGTTAAACTTATTCAAAACGTTTGCATTTTTCTTCTTTTATCAGAGTTTTTTTCTATTCACATCATGTGATTTTCTTTGATCTGTTAATACGAGAAAGGTTATACTTTGTTCTGGAAGTACTTTTGTTTTGTTGGTGGTTTCCTTTTCTTTTTCTTTTTTCCTTTTATAAAAAAATAAGTAAAGGCTGTATAGTTTGACAAAAGTTTAAGTTACCCTAGTGTTGCATGGGAACAGTGTTTCTTATGATCACAACAGCATGACTGAGTAGGCAATGTTTAGAGTATATTGACATTCAGTGTTGAATTTTGTGCACATGTTTTTTATTTTGTTGAGATATCTGCATGTCATTAAAATGTGGTTCATTTTCTTTTCTCATTAGTTCATTTTTTTCTATGTGAAGACACTGTAATTTATTTTATTTTCATTTTCTTATTGTTAGATTTATTTTCCTCTGTAGTGACATGTAGAAAGGTATTTTTGGTATCATTCTTTGACTTTCTCAGAGGGTATTATCTAACTGATGACAGGAGAAAAAACAATTTGTTCACATTTGTTGCTTATTTACTGCACATCTCAATACAATTATAATTTTTCTAATTTGCATGTTACAGAAATGAAGCGAGGACAAGAAAATATTAAAATTAAAGAGAGAGAACATAAGCAAACAAGTGGTCATTGACTGAAATAATAATGTGCATGTTGTTTTCCCCCCTTCTCCCTCCTGCATGCAGGGATTTGGTTTCGTAACTTTCGAAAATAGTGCTGATGCGGACAGGGCGAGGGAGAAATTACACGGCACCGTGGTAGAGGGCCGTAAAATCGAGGTGCATGTTCAAAATATTTTCCTTTTCATCTTTTTTATAAATGTCTGCTTCACTCTCATTTGTTGTTTCAGATGCATCATTGGTGTCTTCTGTGTGCTCCCCTTTCCCCTTCCCATTGTTTATATATATATTTATATATAAAGAGAGAGAATCTGGCCTTACTTGGGTTTTTTATTATTATTTCTTTTGTAATTATTGTTGTTGTCGTTATTGCTGAAAGGTGGATGACGGATTTGAAAAAAAAAAAAAAAAAGCTTTAATTTTTTGAAGTTATTTTTTTGGATGTTTTGTAAATCAATGGGTGCAGTAGATTCCAAAAATCAGCCAACAAAAAAAAAAATTAGAAAAATTGAGAACAACAAAAAAAAAAGTGTGACAGACAAAACAAAAACAAACAAAAGGTTGTTTTTTTCTTTTATTTTTTGTTTTATTTTTCTTTTCCTTTTTTTTCTTTTCCTTTTTTTTCCTTTTTTTTCTTTTTTTTTTTTGCTGCAGGGTTGATGTGGGATCCACAGTGGCTTTCAAAAAATTCAGATTGGGAAAGGAGCATCCAAAAGATGCTGAAGAAGCAAAGCCAGAGTAGAGACCGAGCAATTTGCACATTTAATTTTAAGGAAGCCACGACGCTCTTTTGGCTGGGTGGCCTGAGCCATCCCCATCTCCAAAAAAACCTCAGCCTGTGTTTTCCACGCCACTGGATCCCCTTCAACACTGCCTCAGTCGTATCTGTTAGAACTGAAAAAAAAAAAAAAAAAATTAAAAAAAATTAAAAAAAAAAAGAGTTACCAATTGAAAATGCTGTCGTCTTTTGAGTAAGATGTTGCATATTTTGCCTTTTCATTTTCCCCCTCGACGGTAGCGCTTAGGGCCCTCACCAAACTCTCAGTAACCATGGTAACTGTATACATACCCATGCTGGCGATGGTGCTGAATGGTAAGTGGAGAAGTCCATCTGCCGTTTCACGTATTTAGCGCTGATATACCACGTGGATTTTTTTGACTTGTTGTATTAAGTTTTCTTGATGCTACATTTTTTTCTATATATTGGTACGCCTGTAATTGAGTGTACGTTTTAAGCAAGCCTGGGAGGCACTGATTGGATTGAGGATATGACTTCGTGCACATCTTACTCAGATTGTTAACTCCATATTGTGTTAAATAATGCACCCTCTTTTTATCCTTTTGTTAGCTGTGATTTTAAAGCTTGAATGATTTTGTTAATTCTTGCAATGAAAAAGGCTCTTGTTCCAAGTGTTGAATGCTAGATGTTGCTTTTCCAATGGTACTTCTCTTCTAAAGGGTTATGTTGCACACTTGCTAAAATTCGTTTGTCCCTTTTTTGACATTTTCTTTGTTTCCTTGTACCTTGTCTCTTTCCTTTCTACTCCACTGCATGTTCCTTCATATAATCTTTTTTTTTTTCTGTTTTGAGTATTTATTGTATCAGTGTTATCATGGAATACAAGCATGCTCTTAAGTCTTAAATTACGCAGTACCTTTTAATTTGCTTTTAATGTCTTTTTATTAAAGTTTAAATGATATGACGTTGCTTTATTGAAATGATTTGTAAGTTAAAACGGTTATGAAAGTAAATGTAATTATAAATAGTATGATTTTGTTATGCACCTGTTGCCTTCTATAAATTAAATTGCATTTTATTTTCACATGACTAATAGCAGTAATAATGCATGCTTTTAATAGTGGCACGGGCCCTCCCCTAACCCTTTCTAATCCCCTGTTCTATGTGCTTAGGTAAATAATGCCACAGCACGTGTAATGACAAATAAAAAGACCGTCAACCCTTACACGAACGGTAAGTGAATGAACCCTGCATGCCAGACCCAGCCCTGCTCCTGGGGGTCCCACTCTGCTCCTCCTGCATGCCCAGGGCTCAGAGCCCCAAAACACAACGGGGTTGGGGTGAATTCCTCTTCTGCAGAGCTTGGCTGATTCCCAGCCAAATCCCATCCTCTGGTGGATCCCGGGGTTTGCCCGCGGTGGATTTTGTGTAGACGGCAGGCGTGAAGGGAGAGGGATGCTCACCTCTGGCCTGAGCAGTGCTGGTGTAGAGATGAACTGAGGGGAGGGCTCAGCTTGGTTTGGGGCATGGATCCAGGATGGTTTGGGGGATGGATCCAGGATGGTTTGGGGGATGGATCCAGAATGGTTTGGGGGATGGATCCAGGATTGTTTGGGGGATGGATCCAGAATGGTTTGGGGGATGGANATGGATTCAGGATGGTTTGGGGGATGGATTCAGGATGGTTTGGGGCATGGATTCAGGATGGTTTGGGGCATGAATTCAGGATGGTTTGGGGGATGGATTCAGGATGGTTCGGGGGATGGATTCAGGATGATTTGAGGGAGAGAGAGCAGCAGGAATATCTTTCCTGTATATCGCTGCGAGCCTAGCCAGAAAGACACTCAGCCAGAGCTCTGGGTTCATCACAGCAGCAGGCAGAAGGACTTGCCCCTTGTTTATTCTTCCTATTATATCCTTCTAACAAGGTGGCCATGGATTGGAGCGTGGACAGTCCCACCTCTCACCATAAATGGTCCAGGGGGCTGTCACACAGTCTTGTTTGTCCCAGCATGGAATGGAAAACAATGGCTGTGTTTATAGAGCATAGCTGGTGTTTACATGAAAAGAGCATGAGAAGGTACAAACCTTCTACTTTATATGAAACTTCTACTTAATATGAATAGATTCTCCTAGCTCATTAGCTAGGAAAATCTCATGGCAACACCTTTTAGTAGAACCTTTTAGTACCAGGACACACCTCTGGTCCAAGATCATTGTCCATATCTGTTGCTGTTAGCCTCACTTGAAAAGACACACAGAGCCAGGAATTTGGGACAGCAGCAACCAGCAGAGAATCTCTGCCCTTTGTTTATTATTTCCTGTTATGGACCTTTAGAAAGGTGACCATGGGTTGGAGGGTGGTGTTGCCACCTCTCACCCACATTGGTCAAAGGGACTGTCACACAACCTCTCCTCTGCTTGGAGAGGAATGTGAAAAGAAGGGTAATATTTACACTTCACAATCTCCTGTTTTCATGAGAGAGAATGAGAATGTTAAAACTTCTAATTTAATATGAATGCTCAGAAAACCAGGAGAATCTCATGGTGACACATATCCTCCTTCCATTTGTTAGAAGAAGGGCAGACTGGTATTGGGTGCTGCTTCCAGCTTTTTCCCTTTCCCGTGGAGAAACCAGAATTCCAAGCTATCTAAAAATAAAATTCATTCCAATACTGACCTAAGTTGGTGTAATGTTCTACATTAATGATAGGAAAAGGATCCATAGCTATTTGAGGGGTTTGGGAACAATGTTGAAATGTTTCCTTTGGGAGTGTTTGATCCTTGAGTGTTCCTGGTTCAGTAAAAATTAAAATTCAAACAAGTCCCTAACTCGGCCATGTCAAAGAATAGCACATGAACTGAAATTAATTGCAATTATGCTTTCAGTTTTGCTAGACTGTGCAGTTGTTGGTATTTGCTTTTCAATTTCATTGTTTTTCCCGTCCAGTAGAAAGCAGCTGAAATGCACATAAAGGTTTCCTGAGGCAGATTGGACTCTTTTCCACTTTGAAATATAATGGATCATATTTTCTGTGTTTGAGGTCTCATTGGTGAGGGTTTACTAAAATCCAGGGCACACAGTGGCTTTATTTTTTAATGAAAAGCTCATCATTTTCTCATAACACAGTAAAAATAAAACACAGGGATGGTTTTCATGTGACGTGGTGATTGAGCTAGTTAAAATGATCTGGAGAAGAAAGGGCTGAAATTCCTCCTGCTTTCTTAGAAACTGTTTTCCTCCTCAGTTTTTATGTACATGTGAAGCTTGGCAAATTTTGCAGATGGGAAAATCTTGGTTTTTACTGGTTTTAAAGTGAATCTAGAGAGAGAGATGAGGTTTGATGGGATCACATAAATAAGTTTTGTTGCAATACAGAGCTAAATTAACCATGTGCATATGAGACTGTGAACTCTGCCTGCTATGTTGTAATGCTAAAAGTATTTTATATACATTTTTCTGTAAATGATGATGCCTATTTTGTATTCATGTTATCCTAAGGCTATGAAACTGTTCATGAGCAAATAACATGTTACATATCAGCACCAGTGCTGAAGGAGGGGAATGCTGGTGATGAAAAATGGGAGATTTTTAGCCATGTGGTTTTAGGGAGGTTCATATCTGTGCCTTGCACTGCAGGATTGCTTAGGTCATCCATTCTCATTTATTAATATCCAAGACCAGAATGAGCAAAATCTGGCATTGTTTCCCACTTGAATGTTTTGTTTCTCGTTTTCCATCCTGTTCCATCCGATCTAGGTCTCTCCAAAAATATCAGATACCCTGTTCAGTGCATAAATAATTAACATTTATTTATTGTGAACCCTGACATCCAAGGTGCTGCATGCAGAATATTCTTATGCACACCTTTTGCCAGGTATCCACCAAGCAAACCCTTGATTGCAACTCACAGCTTTTATTTTCATATTTTTTTTACCTTTTTAATTTTTTTACCTTTTTTTTAACCTTTTTTTATTTTTACCTTTTTAACCTTTTTTTACCTTTTTTTGTTTAATTGTCTGAAGTCCCCTAAAGTAAACACACAAGGACAATCACAGCCCTCTTGCATAATCATCACAAGAGCAAGGAATGAAGTGCAGACATGCAAGGGGCTTCATTTAGTTTCATCAGTGCTTACACCATCAGTCATCCTGGCATGGTACCAGCCTAGTTCTTTATCATTTTGTCAGGAATTAACCACTGCTAGAGCTGATTATTTATTGAAGATTATTGTTGTCTGAAGTAAAGGTCTCATTTTTTAAATAAACGATAAGGCCAGGTTTTTCCACCAGCATGTTAAAATTGGCCAGACACTTCTGATGTAGATAGCCAGAAACATTTTGTTTGCACATGCCTTTTCCTTTTCTTCAGCACCACTCACTTTTTAATGCCTCTCTTTATCTTTCCAAGTGTGTGCTGTGACTGGCATGTTGTTGGCAGGTATTCAAAAGGTAGTTGGGGCACATGTTGTATTCTATCAAAACGTCAGGAACTGATATTTATTTTAATTTACGAACAAGATTCACTCTGTTTTGTGTTTCATTCCTGAATACAGCTGCTTGTTTGATAACAGGGCTCATGTTGTTAATAGGATTGAAGAAGTCAGTAGATTTCAAGCCACAAAAACTTGGGTTTTTTTAAAAATATGTATAGAGCTCTGTTCAAATGAGTGGTGTGCTTTTGTGTCCTAAATGGTCTTTGAAATAATTATGTTTTCCAGTGACTTTTGACTCCCCAAATGAGCAGTTGGTGGGAGAGCTTTTTTTTCTGGGTTTGTTATCAGTGAGGATGATTTTAATGGCTCACCTCATGCTTGGGAGATACAAGTGCTTTCTTATTTTTGCAGAGAAATTCAGTGTCAGGAGCACTACATGTTGGCAAAAATACTTGAGACATTTTTAGATGCTCCAACCTATCCTGTTCACAGTTGTACTTTCTTCTGATGCCCACATTGCAATTCAGGATGCTCATTCAGGGGTTGTAGGATATGGAGAATTATGGGCAAGCACATTCAGAGAACTGCAGCAATAAAGAGAAACATGAAACAGAGATCTGTAAAAAGATAAATATATTTTAAAGTTTATACTACTGGTGCTTTGGATTTGAGCCCTCTGTTGCTCTAAATTTAGATTCAAAATCACATCTAGTGCCTGTTAGCAGAGTTAAATCCTCTCCTGCTCCCTGTCCTCCCTACCTGGGTGACAAACAGGAGGGAAGGAAATGGAGGGTTCTTTCCTACCCAAGCCTTTCTCTGCCATGGGGGCTCTCTGGTCTCTGAAGCAAAAATAATCCTCTTTATATTGGAATGCCCCATTTTCTACCTGATCTTGTTACCCCAGGACCATTTCCATCTCTCGGGGTCGTTTTTCCCTGAGATTCTCCTCGGGGTTTCTGTTCCCCGGGGTATCAGGGTCTCCCCCAGGGTTGCTGTTCCCTGGGGATTTCCCTGGGGTTGCTGTTCCCCGTGGTAATCAGGTTTTCAGTCTTCTCTTTGCCCTGGGTGTTTCACACCAGAGCCAGAGCAGACAGGCTGAGTCCAGCAGTGTTATCAGGGCTGTTTATTCTAAATTATCTCTCAGTTCTTGTCCAGCTCTGCAGGGCGTCCCCAGCAGAGCAGGACACGCGGGGACTGGGCGGGTCAGAGATCCCCAAACCTTCAGTGCGGGATCTCCCACCCAACCACTGTCCAAGATGGATTTTTTATTTACAAAATTTTACCAATACCTACTACCTACACTAACATGTCAGTTCTACTCTAAACCAATCTCTAAAATCCAACTCAGGAAAAGATGGGGAATGAGAGCAAGAACAAGGAGCACAGGGGCCACTCCCCAATTCCTCCAGCTTGTCCCTTCAGCCCCATATACTAAGAATCCTAATTTCTATATTTATATTCTATAACAAACTAGCTACTATTTATTTTTAAATTCTTAGGGTTTGTGATTCTTCATACACTGTGGGCATTCACTGCCATGGCAGGGATCAGAGGCAGTGTCCTCCTGGGCTCTGTGTGAGGCTCTGACCCCCCTGTACAGATCCCAGACCCCCCTGTCCGGTCTCCAAACCCTCCAGGGTGGCCACAGGGATGTCCTGGACTCTGACACCATCATTTCAGCACACTGGAAGGAGCTGGGGAGCTGGGTCAGGCACAGGGTTTTTTCCTCCCTTGGCTGGTTTTTAAGTTTCAGGCTTTTACAGTTTGAACTCAAGAAGGAGATTAATATTGTGACAGTAAGAAAAATGCACAAAATTACACCCACAGCCCAGAATTTGCCTCCTCCAGCTGCTGCAGAAGGGTTACTTGGCAGCTGCTGGCACGGATACATCAACTCCCATCACACTTGATTAACCCACACAGCTATGGGCCAGCACATTGTTGGCTGACAAGATAAAGTTAAGTTTAATTACTGTTATTTTCACGATGAAGCATTTCCTCCACAGGCTTCAAAAAGTTAGATGAGACAGCCATCACTGGGAGAGGGGTAAGGAGCTGAAATATGAGACTGCCTTTCAGCTGTGAAGAACAATCTGTGTCTTCCAAGATTATTTTTTTCACTCTCTCAGACAAATTGTGGCACTGTTAGTGTAAGTTAGAAGCTGAGAGATGTCTGTCAGCTGCTTTGACAGCAAAAGCTGACAGATCTAAAATTCTGTCCAATCTTTCATTTTGGGTGGTGTTGATCAGTGGTCCTCCGAGGAAGTGTTGAATTTGAAATATTGGATATTCCCTAACATATATAAAATTAGATATTTACCCAAATTCTCAAAATTTGAATGATTTTTAATCACAAAAATATTGGCTAAGAGAGATGTTATAGTCTGATGTTACTGAATATAATCCTGTGGAATGGAGAATTCATGGATCAGGAATTGTGTGGCATTTTTAGGAGGAAACACCTGTTAGTAATTCTTGGCCAGGCACTTTCCAGCTTCCCTAACTTTCTTTTGGATACCCAGAGCAACTGCATTCACTTCTACAGAGAAGGTGTCATGCAAAGATTCTTACCCTGAATTTACTCATAATTTGTCTTTCAAAACCACCTTTCCCCTCTCATACTGAGCAGGTAATTACTGGGAAATAGAGACAGAGGTACCTTGGAAGGGTGGGAATAATTTGTTTGTTACTGAGACTTTGCATTGTGATTTTTCAGTCTTACAATGCCTTGATGTTTCATGATTTCCCACTGTGCTTTTGTATTATGTGATATGGCCAAGGCAGAAATAAACCTAGTGTGCTTTTAAATTCTTCTAATTGTGGCTTTTGTGATTTTGAAAAGCCTTGTTGTCAGTGTCTGGGATTGTGTTTTGATTCTAGCAGCAGTTATAAATTCTAAGTACCATAGCTCTGGAGTTTACAACATTCTTTTGCTCGGGGTTTTTATTCTTTATTCCCATTTACAAAGAGTGCTTCCCACTCCTCTGACTTGAGAGTGCTTTAGGAAAACCCCCTAATTTTTCAGTTGCAGTAGTTTAAAATAATTGTTCACTTAAAGAAAAAGAGAGTGTGGGTGGGGGGATGTTCTGTGGAGTTTGCAGTGAGCTGGGAGTGAGTGAGTGGCTCAGTGAGTGGCTCTGCACCACGGCTGAGAACACCAATGAGTTCTTGGCAGCTCTTGCTCTCCTCTTGCCCCTTCCCCTGCAGCTCCTCCAGCCTGGTTATCTTTAATAAGAGTTATCTTTAATATCCCCTGTGCTTTGCACACCCCTGGGTGCTCCAGGCTGGCCTGGGGATGCTGCATTGGGTGTAAAGTGCAAGCAGGCATTTGGAGCTTGGCCAGACCGTGGGTACAGAGATCTGGAGTTGTGTGCCGTGGTTCTGGGGCAGGGTTTAGTAGGAGAATTTAGGGGTTTTTTAGGATCTGTACCCTCTGAGACCTGGCATTGGACTGGACCCCACAGAGCCTCTCCTTCCTGTCACAAGACATTTCCATGCTGTGGCTGTGCTTTCATTTTGCCAGGGTAGAATCCAAATGCTCCGATTATTTGTTTGCCCTGTAACCTCCACTAGCAAAGGCTTCTCAGAAATGTTTGTGCCCAGAGAATGAAGTGCCCTGGCTCCTCTGGCTCATGCCCAGAGAGCCAAACCATGCCTTAAGAACTCCTCTGCCCTGTTCCAGAGGCTATGGGGGTACCTGAACTGGTGCTGACTTCATTCCAGAGCTGAAGGGGGTAAATAAATCCATTTATTGTGCATTTCCAAGGCAGTTCCCCTGACCATTTACTCCAGTGCCTCATATCTGGAGAATGCCTTGTTCCTTGGCTTATTTCAGACTCTCCTATTAAAAATCTGTAACCAAAGATGCCTGTGAAACTTGAATTACAATGATCTTTCTTGCAGAAATTTTGTCTTCATTTTCTATACAATAGTAGTTATAGTAATAATAATAATCATGGTTGCTGCTATTATCACTAATTGTTGTGTTTTTGTTTGCTGCAGGCTGGAAATTAAATCCAGTTGTTGGTGCAGTTTATAGTCCAGAGTTCTATGCAGGTAAGGATTGCTCTGTGATTGTCCCACTGGCCATATTTCATTTAAGTATTCTTTAAAACATGCAAAAGTACAGAATCTGTGTTTGGTGTGAGGTTTGCTTTCTTTGTGTGATTCACGTTATTTACAAGTCATTTTTACATTTGCAATTCAAGATTTTACCTTACCAGGGCGTAATAAACTTTATATAGAAGATATATGAATGTCTTTTTCTGGGAAAATAGATAGTATAACATGGAATGTACTGCAATACCCTAGCCTTACATGAGATTTTATTTTATTTCATATTTTAGTGCAGTCGCTTTCTTCCAGGGATTTTTAGGAAGGAAAAACAGTAAGGAACAGGAAAAAATTTTATCTATAAATATGTTTATATATATATAGTACATACATGTATGTAGGCACGCATAGGTATAGAGTAAATGCAATCATAATTTTTTTCTGAGCATTTTTCTTTACATTTTATAATTAATTTTTCAGTTTGAATTTTTTTGTGTTTTCAATCTCTTTTCATCTGACTGAGACCAGATTCTCATTCTGGTTGCATCTTGGAGTTAGAGGTTCAGTTTTTGTCTGCTGTCATGACTAGCAGTAGTTTCTAAATATGCTTTAGGAACAGAATTGAAAATAAACTTATTTGTAGTCCAAATTCCAGAGGAATTTGAATGCTGCCCACAAACAGCCATCAGGAAAGCTGATAATCCATTTTTCATGGGTGGTAGTTAAGCATGGGAAGAGGTTGTCTGCAGAATCTGGGGAATCTCCACTCATGGAGATCTTTGAGTCCTCAGTTGACAAAACTGAAAAACTTTTGTTACTTTGAGGGACTTCAAGAGATGAAAATTGTTGAAAAGGGCACTATTACAAACACATCTTTGTGGTTAAAAAAACCACACTGAGATAGATAAAAATCTTCCAATTAGGGGAAAAGTGGCACTGTACAATAAAAATACTGACTTGGCATTCAATGAATTGCAGTATTTTATGCAGGCAGAATTTATTTCCTTGATGATGTATGTCTGTGTTGAAAACAGGAATTTAACATTGATCTCGTTTGAGTAGTTAGTGAACCAACCCTGAACCTGCATAAATTAGAAAGTCAGAGTTATTAGTCATTTTATATAAATGACTTTGTGTTAATGACAAATATAATAATATTCCCATAGTACAGTAATCAATTTTCTAATACGTACGCAGAATTAACAATCTGACTTATAATTGTCTCATGAAGTAGGGCATGAAGAGTTCACATAGTTTGTAAATTAAAATCAATATTTTCAATCTCTCCTGAAGGTAATTTTCCTAATTTACTGGACTTTTCCCTAACATTTATTTTGTCTTTTAATTATAAAATGGCAGGTTATTGATTTTTTGGTATAACCTCCTAAAGTCCCAAGTGCATTTTTATTGCCAACACTAGGGAGGTGTTTGCCCTTCTTAATGAGAATCTTTAATTACCATTAGAAGAGTTTTAATTTTATGAATTATGACACGAACTCCACCACACCTTTGCAGAAAGTTCCATCAAGATACTTCATTTATTTCAGATTTTTTTTTTTTTCTGTTTATACATGCAGGAAGGTTTACGTTTGGATTTTTTTGGGTGTTTCAATGCTTGTCAAATGCATTTTATTTATATTGGCTAAAATACAATATTTCTCACAATTAAAGGTATAAGCTTTCTTTTAAGCAATTTAGTTAAAATTATGCAGATCTCCTGAAATCATTAGGAAATGAAACAGTAAAATCACACTGCAATTCTCGTGTGTCAGAATAGAACAGTGTGAGTTGCCTTTACTTTTGGGTTCCCTCCACCACCTCCCTTAGAGAAGAGGCAGTTGAATTTTTAAAGATTATAAAAATGGAGATGTGATTTTTTAAAGACAGTCAGAGTTCTGCTTTTTGAAGATTATAAAAATGGAGATGTGATTTTTTTAAAGACAGAGTTCTACTTGTTTAGTGTACTTACTGTCTCCAGCACTGTCATGACAAAACTGCACCAACTTTTTCACAGTCGGTGCGAGAAGTTCCTTGAGCTCCTAATAAATGATGAAAAATTTGGCCACTCCTGAAATAAAGATGATACATTTACAGAGAAACCGTTGATTTAAAGTACCTTTAATCTTCATAAATAAGTGAAAAACAGAAGGTTGTACAAAGCTGTCAGGATGGCACTGATGAATGGCAAATTCCCCCGTCTCCGGATTGCCGGCGGCGCCGCGGCCGCGAGGCTTCCCCGTATTGTACATCAAATCTGCCAACTCATTTCTGTGATTAAATATTCCATCAGCACGGGCTGGGAGGCGGTAAAGCTTAACAAGATTCATAAGATGCACCACTTGAATACACATAACTCACTTCCTTGGATGGAGAGCACCCCGCGTGCACAGGAAAATTAGAATTGAGCTAAATTACTCCGCCAGACAAGATCAATAGAGAAAGGAGAAGATCCCCTAATGCAATGCAAATCTAAGATATAGTTATGTCCTGACAACTTGAAGCAGACAATTAAAGTCAAATAGGGAGGAATGTAATGTAAATCAACCCTAAAACCTTGAAGATAATGGTAAACAGTAGGACCAGTGACATGATTGTTATGGCTAGGGGTGTTTTTGGGGTGTACACTTCTGTAAGAAAAACCTTTATTGAGAAAAACGTGTGGCAGCTAAAAAAGGAGACTCCCCAGCAGACAGGAGAGTATTACCTGGGGACTGCAAAATGCTGTATATTTAGAAAGCACTATGGATTTTTGTTCCTGGGTAGCCCTTTAAGGCTGTTTTTGTGCTCATGCTGCAGTAAATTCCAGCACTCTGGAATCGTGGCTCTTTAGCCATGGTAGGGTTGCTGTGGATTTCCAGAGACACATTTGGGAAGGGCCCTCAGGAGATTCCTGCTGCACTTCCAGAGCCCACCAAGGCTCCCTGATGGCCATCAATCCCTACCCTTCCCACCCTTCTGCTGCGAAGTCCTAAAATGATATTTTAGAGAAAAATACAGGATTTTTTTTTTCATGTATCATTCCAGCTTTTCACAGAATTGCATTTTCCCGTATATGATCGTGGATAGGAAATTTTTCAAAAGATGACTTAGGTCCACACAGTCTCCCTCTTAGTAAATAAAAACATAATATTTGAGTTTATTTAAGGAGGGTTTCCTCTTATGAGAAAGGAATGATTAATGAAGTTGTGTTATCCATTTCTTATATTTTCCCATAAAATATTTCTCATATTCTTAGGCAGGTCCTAATAAGGAAATTGCTAAGAAGGACTCTATAATTTGTCTCACAAAGTCTTCATGGAAACTGGGATAATTTTTTCATCTATTTGTATTTCCATTTAGTTTTAAATACATCCCATAATTTCCTTTTATTTAAGCTAGATTCTGTTTTTTTCCCCATACACTCATTTATGGCTGTGAAAATACAGATTTGCAGCTGAGTTTCTTTACTAGCCATGCTCTGGTACTTTCTTTGTTTCTGCAGTTTGTTATAATATCATTTTCACCTGCTTATTTTTATATAGTGTATATTTTATCTGTAATACCAAGGCTTCCTTTCTGCCTCAGGCAGTCTGACAGCCAAGTTCCATGTTGTTCCTTTCAGTTATTGAAGATCTTTTTGGTTTTCTCTTTTGGGTTTTGGAACAATGAATTTTTGAGCAATCTCTTGCACTCTCCTTATTGAAATACAGGATATTGTTGCACCTGTGTTACTGCAGCAGATCAGTCCTGTACAGCAGGTAGCTTGAGACACAGTAAAGTCACTTTAAAAGATTTTTTTTGCTTCTGGCAGAAAACAGTTTTGTTATACCTGTTGGAGAGGCTCATTTTGGCAGTTCCCAAATGCAAGGTGGGGGAAAAAGATGTCACAGAAATCACCTGGAAATGTAGTGAATTCTCTTTCAGAGAACAGCGGAATCCACAGTAACTGACATGAGAAGATATTCATGTCTGATCATTACCAACAAACAATATTTCAGAAATTTCAAAATTTGAGTTGACAGTGGAAAAGAAAGGACTGAAGATTAGTGAAGATGAACCATTAGAGCAAATCACTGAGCACAGCTCAGTGGAGAGCAGATCCCATCCTCCTTTGACTCAAGGCACTGTTATTTTTCCTGAGTTTTATTAAGTTCTCAGGGTTTCAGGAGATGGTTCCAAGCCATCCCACATAGCTGAGCAGTTGCATTCACTTGATAAATAACTTTAACCTGGTGATGACTATGGTAAGCACCCAGCTTTTTGGGCAGTTGTTCCACAAACACTGGCACAATTTTCCCCATCACTCAAAATGGAAGAGAGGGGAAGAGTCTGTGCAATTTAAACTCTTTTATCAGCCCTCAGAGGACAGAGAAGTTTCAGATGCTCGGGGCTTTTTGGTATTTGGAAGCCAGCAGTATCCACCAGCCAGCAACAATCAGATTCTGTAACAAACTTCCTCTCAAAAATTGGTTCAGAAGTTTGGAATAGAATGTAATATAGAATTAGAAGTGAAGAACTACCATAGCAATATATATAAAACCATGCCCTTAAGTAAGATGAATCCAGGGGAAGAGAGGATTCCTGTACACTTGCTAATGCTGATTCTCTATGTTCATGTCTTAAAGCATCTATTTCTGGAGTGTAAGAGCACCTGGGATTCATTTCATCTTTCTACTGTTTCTCTTTGAATTTAAATGAGTCTTGCATAAGCTCAGCAAATACCCTGGAAACACTTCTCAGTGAAGATGTTTGGAGCTGGGGAAGCTGAATTAGATGCTTGCACAGCATTCTAATCCTGGGGTAAAAGTTCACTCTGTCGTATCTTTAAAGCAGAATTTTTCTAAAATCTGTCTGCCACTCTATAAATTAACTCGTTTTACCATTTGATTGCACACACTTGGATTCAAACTTTGCTACTGACTAAGCAGATTTTCCTACATAAATATATTTGCAATAGTGTTAGATAAGCAGCTTAAATAGTTTTCTAACTACAGTCAAATAATTATTGTTTAATATGCCATGTGTGTTGTATAGATGCCTCTTTTCAAGTATAATTCAGGGCTGTAAATGTTGTTTCAAAAATCATGATGTTAAAAGTACAAATGAGGAGTTCCTAGGTAGATTAACACCACTGATGACAGCTAATGCATTTCTAAAACTCTGTGGAGCTTTTACAAGCCATTACAGAGGAAATCCTGGTTTATGAAAGATGAATAAACCCAGTAGAAAAATGGAACTCAGCATCTGCACTAGCTATTTACTGAAAAAAAATAAAATAAATGATATAATAATAATCCAGAATTAATTATGCCTTATGCTACATTATAATGAGTTCTTCATTAGGATGTATACCCTCATGGAAACTAAACAAGGTTTATTCGAAGCTAAAACCAATGAGTTATTTTTTTAAATGTTAATTGAGTCAACTGGTTACATATTTAAATCTGGAGCAGGATTAATCTACCTGTATTCACCATTGTTTTGAAGTCTGCACATTTTAAAGAGATGACCACAGATGCTGTCAGTGTTACCCTTTTGAAGGTGTTTCCCTTGGATTTATATCACACAGGAAATCCTTAGGGTTTGATACTCCTGTATGTGATCTCTGGAAGAATTTCCATGGATTTGATAATCTGATTGTAAATTTTCAACTAGATACAACTTTATGTCAGAAGGTAGGGAAGTGTTAAGAAGGGAGTTTTTGCTTCTCCAGTATAAAAGTTTGTGAATTTTGACCCCAGTCCAGTATGAGAAACCATTTGATTATGGATCATGAACTGGATTATGATGGATTTGTTCACAAACAGAATCAGCAAAACCAGGAAATCTGTATTAGCTGGAAGGTGGAGCTCTTTCAAAACAGGAGAAAGGATGTGTTTGGGAGTGGGTGGTTGGATCTCTTTGATCACAAAATCTTGCTGAGGTGTAGGTCTTGATCTGATGACCATGTTTCCATGTTTCACCCAAGTTCACATAGTAAGTTTTGTTGTTTTTTAGAGATTACCTAAATAACCCAAAAGAAAACCTGAGCAAACAGGATCTGTAGTGTCCTTTCTTTGTCACTGAGTTGTGTCTGAGTTCTTGTGTTTGTTCAGATATATTTTATTGTGGATATAATTGACCAAATTCTAAAGGGCTAAAATAGTTAAGTACTGTTCCTTACTCACAAAGAAAATCTTTAAAGAAAAATTGTCCTTGAACGTCTCATATCCTTCTGCTGCTCAGTGAAAATGTGTTCTGTGTCTTCCTGGTTAGTGAGAGACCAGAATAAATAAGGTGACAGCCTCTCCAGACTGTGTATGGTGCAGGTTTTGAGGGTGGATATAAATCCAGATGTTTTAGAGCTCCTGCTCCTGTCTCACCGCCTACCTGGGCACCAGGGGTGAGCCTGGCACTGCCTGGGCCTCAGCTGGGGCTAAGATGCATTTTTAGAATAAAATTGGGGCTATAATGGATAGATGTAAAAAACACTGGCTTAAGGATCTCCCAGAGGAAAGTTTAGAAAAAACACAAGGTCATCACTAAAACATTTGTTTGTTCAGAGCTGGGTGGGATATTTGCAATGCTGGATAAGTTAGTGGCAGTTATGGGGAGGAATAAATTCCTCTGATTAGAAGAATAACCAAGTTAGGAAGATCCATGTGTTAGGATGGACAGTCAGGCAGACAAACTATTCTGAAATGTAAAGTAATAAAGTAATATATGAAATGTAAAGTTAATACACTTAAGTGGAATGGAAAACAACTCTGCTCTGTGTTAAACCTTGATTACATCTGTGAATTAATGCTAAAGCAGTTTAAGATTATGGTTAATTGTATTCCAAACATATTGCTAATGTTTCCTCTTCCTTCTTATGCATTTTTTTCCCATTTTGGGCATTGGATGGCAGGATCCCCAATATGCACTGTAATTGCATTTCATGCCATTTATTGAGAGTAGCTTCCAGAATACAGTTATCATTCCTTTATTTGTTATGGAGATGGCTGAGAGGGGACTGAGCTTTCCAAGCTTTCCAAGCTCTGTTGGTTTGGTGCTCTCAGATTTTCTTTGGAAATCTCCAAGCACAGAATTGCTTCTAGTAAAAGTGAGTGCTTTGGAAACTTTGGAAACGTTGCATTACCATTTTTGTAATGCCTTTTCATGCTCCTGAAATTCTGGAACCTGTCTGGGATGGGAAAGAAATAGACTAGCTAAAGCCAGGATTATGCATGATGATTCAATTTTTGGTCTTTTATATTCTCAGTTTGTCATTCAGAATAGAATTTTATTTATAAGTCAGAACCAGCATTCACTGGTGTAAGCAAAGAGAACTGAGGGATTAGTAATTTGCATCTCTGCATCTAATTGCATTAGATTTACATCTCTGTCCTATAGATTTACTGAAATAGGCAATTTGCACAGAAAACAGTGTCTTGACACAATATGAGAGGATAAAGCATAAACACATCCACTTGTAATCCCTGCAGGGCCCTGTGGAAACTGCAGTGTTTGTGTTTGGGCAGAAAGGCTCCAGTTTCATCTGCTCTGTGATTCTTTTCCTATTGCAATCTTTATTCAACAGGCAGACATATGAATGCAATTAATTTTAGTTATTAGCAGAACATGAATGCATTTTGTATATTCTAAAGTATATTTTTTTGAGAAGAGTGTGATTCCAGCTCAGTTTGCTTCAGAAGTTTACACTTCAGAATTTCTCTTGTGTTTTTTCTCATATTTACAATGAACCAAGAATAGCCATCATTTACCTGCTGTGTCTGCTAGAGGACCTGGAAAGATTAGGAATGAAAATCTGACTTTTGAAATATCCTGAACAACTCCAGTGGGGTGCATGTCCCAGTATAAAATAATGGCACTGAATGTCACAGTTTGTGTGCACCTGAGGCTGTAGAGAGGCATCTTATAGGAAACCTTATGTAAATAGGCATTTTATGTATTTTGCAGGAAATCATGATAGTGCCATCCTTTTTTTCATGGCTTCATAATGCATGTTTATAGGGTTTTTATACCTTTCTGCTGGCAGTGTGGGGATAAGGATTTGCCAGTGGATGGCAATGATAAAGTTCACCAAAGGAGCACAGAGAAACTCTCCAAGCATGGTGCAGATTTTGGTACAAGCACCAGTTGAGCTTGTGCAATTCAGCTTCAGTTTGGTTACCAGACACGGAAAGCCCGTGTCTGATTAATAATTTTTAAATTATTTTGGAAAGGGCTTTGCTTTGTGAATGGAAACATGAATTGTTCCTGCAGTGCAGCGAGGCTATGGGAAGGCTGGATTGTTAATTAAATTAGAAACAAGTCAGTCACACAGTGTGTTTTTAAGCAGGCAGGAGAAGGAGAGATCCCTGCTCCTGTGGGATGAGTTCCATGTCCTACAGAGGGAAGAGATGGGGAGAAGGAGAATTAAATGGGATTATCTCCTACCAGAGCTCCAAACTTTGTTGCTTCTCTGATTTTTACCTGCATCATATTGACCTCTTCCAATCCCAATTTGTGACTGCATCCTGGATAAAGCACAGGAATGACTGGGGAGAGAGGTCTGTTTCCCAAAAGCTGGGAAATGGATGATGTGGGCAGCAAAGAATAATTGGAAGGGTGGCTGACAAATGATGTTTGCAGTAACAGTCATTGCTGTTCCCTGAGTCAGTGCCACAGTTCACTGGGTGTTTTGAGGACACTCTGAGAGGGGTGATAATGAAGAAACATCCACTTGGCATAGTGATGGAAAGGAAAATTAATGTCTTAAATAGAATTTTTGGATAGAGAGGTCCCAGGAGATGTCTTAGAGACACATACCTTCACTGGCTCTTTTTTTAGATTTTTTTCTCCCCTCCCTCTATTTTAGACAATGTAGATCAGGTTATATGTGAGTCAGGGACTTACTACATAAATGTATGTATAGAGCACAGAGTCTCATCTCCAGCACAAGCACACCCAGGCTGTTCAATAATTGAATGTATTTCAGGTTTGCTGTCAGGAGGCAATATAGAAACGGGTTTGGACTTAGGAAAATCAACTTTAAACATCACCTATTTTAATTCTCCTCCTTGTCCTCTTCTTTAAGTGAAACTACATATGAGCTTTGGTGGGATTAAACACAGGTTTTGTTTGTATTTTGAACATATTGGAAGAAAGGAGGTGTGCAGTGTGGGCTTCTGCTGCTTTATTCCTTGTTAATAATGGATGAAATCCCGTGTATCAAGACAATCATCCATGAGTGGCTGTGTTAAAATCTGAAGGCTATTATTCAATTTACAGAGATCCCAGATAACTGAAGGCCCTCACAGAGCACTCCTTTTTGAATTAACAGCACATTTAGAAGCTTGCTAAGTCTGTGTAGTTTGGCTGTTGATACTGAAGGGCTAAGAGAGCACTTAACTACTGTTATGTATTCAGGAGAGAGGCTGGAGAGGCTCTCTTTAAATTCCCCACTCAGGAGGGACAATGGAAGCTAACACACACTATTACTGCACAACAGGAGCCTTTTATTAGCTGTTTCTGATCCTTTTCTTTGAGACATTTTGAAATAATCCATCACAGAACAATATATCAGACCAGAACAAAAATAGGGCTATTTCTGTCTGCAAATGCCAATATTAAATTACACTTTTAGAACAGCAAACCAAGAGTGGACATGGATTGCTTATGAGGATCCTTGATACACTTGCAAATCTCCTGATTTGTCCGTGGGAGATGCAGCTTTAGGGTTTTATTCATGCATTGAACACCAGAGTGTTTAGGAATAATCGCTGCTGCAAAAGGCACAAAGGGAAGGAGTGATCAGAATGATCAGAACTAACTCAGGGAGAACCAGCTATCATCCAGCTGGACTGGGAGAAAAAGAAAATGAAAAAAACCCCAAAAAACCAACCACTGAACTCAATAAAGGACAGGGGTTTCTTAGATTTAGATTTAGATTTAGATTAGGCTCTTAAAATAACAATTTATAATAATGTAGGCAAAATGAGACTCAAATAGCTTTGTTTTTTAATTATTTTTTTTTTCCTTGTGGCTTAGTTTGGATTTATTTGTTTGTAAATATTATTAAAGAATGGATGAACTGGTACTTCATTGTGAGAGGCATTAAGAAGCTCCTTTTGGTAATAGAATAGAATAATAATAGAAATAGAAAAAAATTAGACAATTGGAAAGAATATGTGTAAATAGCAGCTGAGTTACCTGGAAAGCTGAGAGTACAAAGGATTAGAGAAATGGAATCATCACTAAATCTCCTTGGGTGTAGGAAGTTGCTCAGTTCCTGTGTTACAAACATTTGTTTGTGCACTAAACCCAGAGCATCCTTGCCCTGGATGTTGAGCTGGGTAATTCCTGCCCCAATTTGCCAGGGCAAAGCCCCAATAAGCAACTCCTGTCCTTGTCTTTTTTTTAATTCCCCCCAAAATTCTTGTGAAACAAATACCAGAGCTGTAAAGAAAATATTACTTCTTCATCTAATTTTTGTATTAAAAATATTTAAATTGCAATTCATCCAACTGAGGGAAGACCGAATTATTTACAGTAAGATCTCAGATAAACCTCAGAACACGGAAACAATCTATAAATTCCCCAATGGGGGGAAAAATTTAAAAGTGTGGGGTTTTTTTCCCTCCAGAACACTAAATTCTAGCATGATAGAATCTATCCTTGTCTTTTTTTTTGTAATTCCCCACAAATTTCTTGGCAAATAAATACCAGAGCTATAAAGAAAAGATTCCTTCTTCTGCATCTAATTTTTGTATTAAAAATATTTAAATTGCAATTCATCCAACTGAGGGAAGACCGAATTATTTACAGTAAGATCTCAGATAAACCTCAGAACACAGAAACAATTTATAAAATCCCCAATGGGGGGAAAAATTAAAAAAGGGCTGTTTTTTTTTCTCCAGAACACTAAATTCTAGCATGATAGAATCCATCCTTGTCTTTTTTTTTTTTTTTAATTCCCCCCAAAATTTTTTTCAAAAAAAAACCAAAGCTTNCCCCAAAATTCTTGTCAAACAAATACCAGAGCTGTAAAGAAAATATTACTTCTTCATCTAATTTTTGTATTAAAAATATTTAAATTGCAATTCATCCAACTGAGTGAAGACCGAATTATTTACAGTAAGATCTCAGATAAACCTCAGAACACGGAAACAATCTATAAATTCCCCAATGGGGGAAAAAATAAAAAAGTTTTCCACAAGTTCCATCTGCCGCCTGTGACAGGACAGAGCTGGGCCCATCCTTGCACCATTGTTAATTTTACACCAACAGCAGGATTTTAGCTATGCTGAAATATTAGGATTTTAGCTATGGTATGTGTTTATTTCTGCAGAAAATGTTATTTCAGTTTATACTTCCCCAAACAATGCCATGAGAGATTCCAGCTAATTGTGTAAAATCTTTTCAGCTAATTGTAGATCTTCTACGCTGCCTGTAGTGCTGGCTACATTGTGGTTCCAGTTAAAAGCTATTTTTAACAAAAAGGTTTTAAAATCCTTTATAATTTAGTGGGTGAGTCCACACATTGATCCTTGGTGTTTCTTTGAATCTTTGAGAAATGCACTGATTTTTCAGCTGTTTTGTACTTTGTGCAGCACCACAAGTACATTGGTATTTCTGTAGATTAATTTATCTGCATCATGTAAATAACTGTACACAAAAACCTTCTTTTTGAAAGTATGAAAAAATGAGGAGAAATTCATTTAGTCAGAGATCTTGAAACCACTGGGAACTGAATTTTAACTATTCTAAAAATATTAATGACTGCACATCACTTTTTTTTTTTCCACAGTCCTGAATATTTTTAGAGTAATTATTTCTCAAAATAACTGTGGTGCTTCAGCAAAGGACCTCATCAAACAGGGTGTTCTTAATGGGCTGGAGGAGAAAACAGTGGAGGAAGAGAAGGATGAGTGGGGATGGTTTTTGATCCTGGGCAGTTTGGTTTTGTCCCTGCTGCCAGGCAGAATTCCAGGGCTGAGGCTGGGTCTGTGCAGTGCCCCTGCCCTCAGGCTGGTTCCCTCTGGCACTGCTCCCTCAAAATTTTATATTAAAATCCTCTTTCTTAAAAAAAAACCACAAAAAAACCAAACAACCAAAATAAAAATACACACAAAAAAAAACAAAAAACAAAAACAAAAAAAAAAACAAAAACAAAAAACACACCCAAACCCANAAACAAAAAGAAAAACAAAAACAAAAAACACACCCAAAACAAAACCAAAAACAAACAAACAAAAAACCACACATGCACACGCACACAAAAAAAAAAAAAACCCACAAAAAAACCCACCACACCAAAACAAACAAACAAGCAAACAAAAACCACAAACCAAGCAATCCCCCCCCACAATTCCTCTATTCTATCATGCTGGAATTTAGTGTTCTGGAGGACAAAAAACTCCACTTTTTAATTTTCCCCCCATTGGGAATTTATAGATTGTTTCTGTGTTCTGAGGTTTATCCGAGATCTTACTGTAAATAATTCGGTCTTCCCTCAGTTGGATGAATTGCAATTTAAATATTTTTAATACAAAAATTAGATGCAGGAGAAGTAATCTTTTCTTACCAAAGTAGATTAAAAAGTTCCATATTTTTTCTAACAAAATCTAATAATAATGTTTTAGTTATCAGTATTAATATTATGTACAAATTCAAAGGCAGATTGTCAAAATATAATTAGAAGGCTCTGTTCAAGAAATTAAATACACTCTAGTAACATCTAGAGATGTACATCTAGAGATGTAAAAAGCATCTGTTTGGAAGTACTTTAATTAGAAATTAGATAACTGGAGTAGGAAAAAATAGATTTGTGTGAGATGAAATCAGAAAAAAATACAAGAATCTTGGCTACACAGAGTAGGAAAATACCTATGGAGCATGGAGGATGCTAAGTGTATCTAAAATTTATGGTGAATAATGTAAATAAACTGTAACCTTTGACTTGTAAAAATCTTTTGCTGTGTTTTCTAGACATAGTTGAAGTCATTATGGTTGTATTATTCTTAAACCTAATGAAAATGACTGATTTTCCTCATGTGCTTCTCTCAGCTGGATGGATGCCTCTGGCTCCTCAGCTCACTCCCATTTGCAGTAGCTCAGCTCAGCTTTTGAAGCATCTGTGGTGTTAAATTCATCCATAATCCAACATTCCTGGGGTCAAACAAGTGGATAGAGCTTATTAATTCATTTATTTTATATTTAACCTGAAAATCCTGTTTGTCATTAGGATCCCAGCAGCTGCATGTTCATTTGCCAGCTTCCACACAAGGGCTAAAAGCTGAGATTTTGATATCTCTATCAATACAGTCAATGATGTGTTGTCTTAAATGAGCTTGTTTTATGTTTTATCTTTTCTATTAGTTGTGGACAGATGGAAAAAAGCAAGCATCTCTAAATCCTGTTAGTTAAGGGTGTGCTGTTGTCTGGGAAGGTTACAAGCATAGTAATTAATGAGATTTCCAGCAGTCACAGTCTCAGTTAAATTGCATAAATTAAAAGAATTTTTTTATTACTCTTCAGTATTTGCAATATTTCTCCTTCAAGTGACAGCTGCAAGCAACAATCAAAATACTGGTTTATGGCAGAATGGTTTTTAAAATATATTTTCACAGAACTCTGTCCCAATGAATGAAAGTTGAGAATTTCTCCTGTAATATTGTGGAAAATGTGCCTCCCATTTGTAATTAATCCTGTCCTTCCAAACACACTGGGCTCACCTCAGTGCAGTTCCATTGAATATCAATGCACAGCGTTGAAAGTTTCACAAATTCCATATAAATTTGATGGGTTTTACTTGTGTGATTCACAAATCCTGACAGCTTGAGGTGTGTCAGTGTATGGTGTATAAAATCCTGTGTATTTACAGATATTTGCACATATATCTGCAAAACCAGATGCCTCATAGCCCACTTTTCCTAGTGGACTATATTCCAGAATATATATATATATTCCAGAAGAAATTTCTTTCCTAGTTTGAAAGTACAGTTACTTCAACCTCTGATCAATGTTCAATCTGAGCTATCGAGCTTAGCTATTCAGCTAAGACTGCTAAAATACAATTTTAAGAAAACCTGACATGTTTTATTTAACTTCACTCAAAAGAAAAAAAAAGGAAATAACCTTCAACTTGTGTCATTTGTTCAAAATGAGCCTTGCAAAAATGTTGGTTTAAATGGATTTGGATTTGGTTATTGCTTTTACTTTTATTCCTTTGAAAAAAAACCAAAACCAAACCAAAAACAAACAAAATGAAACAAACAAACAAACAAAACAACATTTAGTTGTATCTGGTTTAGTTGTATCTGGTTTAGTTGTATCTGGTTTAGTTTTATCTGGTTTGGTTTTATCTGTTTTTATTTTATCTGGTTTAGTTTTATCTGGTTTTGTTCTATCTGGTTTTGTTCTTAATGCTGAACCCAGTTTATTTACTGGAAATTAATTAATTTCCTGGAAAGCTGTTTCTATTTAACTAAAACCCAAACTGTGTCAGTCTCTAACATTAACACATTTGCACAAATCAGTTTGTGCATTTCTCTGAGCCCAGCCCGCTGACCCAGCGGTGCCAGGGGTGGCCTGGTGGCCCTGGGTGTGACATCCCACGGGGCTGTGTCACTGCTGGGATTGCTGCTCCTGGATTTCCTGCCCATTCCAGCCAGGATCAGGGGCTGAGGGGGCACAGCTGGGTGGGCAGGGTGGGTGGGTGCTCGATTTTTGGGATAAACAGGGTGACAGGGACAGAGCAGCGGGGCTGGCGGTTCCATGGTGCTGGGGGATGTTGTGTTCTGCTTTTTCTCAAACTGGGTTCTCTCTCTGCTCTGAGGCCAAAGCACAAAAACCAACCCCTGGCTCGGTGCACTGCTGTGGTTGTGACTTGATTTCTGTATTTTTTTTTGAGATGCAAACTGAGGTTTAGTTGAAGTGTTCCCAAACCAGATACCACTCTCTCTCTCTTTCTTGTAGGCAGGGTGCTGCTGTGCCAGGCAAACCAGGAGGGATCTCCCGTGTACAGTGCCCCCAGTTCACTAGTATACACATCCACAAGTAAGCTAGTGTTACAGCACGTTTCTTGTTCTGTTTTTGTGACAAAAGCACATTTATTGTGAATTAAGCCCCCTAAAAATGTCAATTTTCCCATTGGCTCTTGTTAAGGTAAATGTGTTTATAAACATATGTAAGTAATGTCAACAGATAGCTGAGTGTTTTGGGTTGCATCTTTATTCTCAAAGTATATTTTATTCAAAATTTAAAAAAGACAAATTGCCTGTATTGCAATGTTGTACAGAAATGGTCAAAAGTTCCTCAGTAACAGTGGCAGATTTTGGAATCCAGTACTGTTGTGTGCTCTGCATTTTGTGTAGGAGATGTTGTGTTTCTTCTGTTGGGCTCTGCATTTTGTGTAGGAGATGTTGTGTTTCTCCCTCTGTTGTGCTCACAGTTTGATTTAATACACAAAACGTCTGTTACCATGCCAGCTTTGATTGGGTCAGGAAGAAATTAGATATGAAGTGTTTTTTACCAAAGGAACAGCCTTTTGAGAGGGGGCATTTTGAGCCATAAAAAGCTGCCCTAATAAAAAGAGCAGAGACAGGCTGACATGATGGATGCTGCCATCAGCCATTTTTCTGTACAGAACTTTGGAGCAGAGATGTGTCCTCTGAAATTCTGAGCAGAAACCTCTTCTGAGAGCGTTTCAGATTGGATTGGTGACACCACTGATGCTCATTCTGGCTTCTAGAGGGATGAGAAGCCTGGAGCTGAATGCAGGAGCAGCCCTGGCTCTGTGTCCATTGTCCTCCTCTGTAAAGAAAATACATGCTCTGATTTAACAGCATTATCAGATATGCTCTTTATGAAGATTGTATTCAATCCAGAATGCAATTCTACTCTCTTAGAGCTTATCTAGACTACTAAAATAATTATTTTTTTTAAAATTAAAGGCAGGAATAAGGACAAAAGAGTTCCATAGTGATCATCTCCACAGTCATGTAATTCTCTTATGTCAAATGTTGTTGATGGCATCCCTAGAGCTGCTGCTTTTCCAGGATTCCCTTGAAATGAGGAGTCTGGAGTCTACTAATGCATAGTGAACTAACCAAATGCATCAAGTGTTTTAAATTGCAAATTAAATTGTCAGTTAAGTCTGCATTTGCTTCCAGGTGCTCCAAGAATATTTTCTGATATGTCACCTTTCCCCTATCAGTGGGTTGTTTTTTTGTTTTTTTTTTTTTTTAACTTCTTGTAGTAACACAGAGATATGAAATACTTACAGTTAAAATAATGCTCCCTTTTGGACATTTTTAGTGCACTCCTCCTTTTTGACTGACAATTGTTTTCCTAGAGCATGATCCAAACCTTTCACTCATCTCACTATTAGGGAGCTTCTTTCAGAGAAGAGGGGGCAGTGTTTGTTATAATTTTCTGAAAATTGCTCTTCTTTGAAAGCTTTTCCTAAGTTCACCCTGTTGCTCCTATTGTCTCACTGAGTTGTACCCCAGGGATTTTATTGGTGGGATTGCTTTTTGACAGATTTTATTTCCACTGATATTGATCCCCCAAAGAGGCCCTGTGAGCAAGCTGAGCTCTGGGGTTTGCTGTTCCCATTATGTCTCTGGAGTCAGTCCTGCTGAAAAATCTTATTTTGCAGTGGTGCTCCTTGAATAATGATATCCTAACAAACACCTGTTTGTTTTCAATTATGCCAAATACATAAATAAACAAGCTTTGCCTATCTGTCTCCCACTGGGCAATGTGTAATACACAGTTTCATTGCTGGTAGCCCTTGCAGTAGAAATTACTGCACTTTTTTTGAAGCTCTGTGTTGGCAAGTCGTGATTTTTTCCTTCATTATATACAGAATTTCCTCCTGCCAAAATGCAGTTTCCCCTACAGGGTCACAACTCCTAATAACACAAAATTACTACAATTACTAAACATTGTAATTAGGTTTTTATTATTATTATTATTATTTCTCCTTATTACAAAACTTTCAATAAAGATGTAAAATAGCTTCATTTCTATAGGAAATTCCACTAGAAGTGAATGGAAATGAAGGTTGACTTTCGTCTCATTTCTTTTATTAGTATAAAAATCTGTATTCCATTTTTGTGCACTTTTGCAATATTGAAATTATAACTGATAAGTCAACAGTGTCTAGGAGATGAATACTTGTGCTATCATCATTCCATGTAGACAACAATATTGCATAATTTTTGAATAATTTGTTAACTGTTTATTCTGTTACTGCTGGTATTGTAACTGTGTGATATTTTACAACTGCTTACAATGTAAGAATTAAGAGGTTTTCCATTTGTAATTCTTTTAACAGAAGGGAAAGAGACTGCTGAGATTTTTCTAAAGCCATCATGAAGGTCAGGGAGTGCTAATGGCCCTTAGGAGTTATCAGATATTTGGAAGGGGGTAGTCCCCATTTTTTTTTCAGAGTGCTGTCTAACTTTACTGTTCATCTTTTGTTCATGAGTTATAAGGCATGAAGGACTGGGACATGGTTGTAAGGTGTATTTTTCTGAATTTGGCTACCTTGGTTTCTCACTGAGTGTCTTGGTTTGTCATTGTCCTGGCCCCTGGCAGCCTCTGGTGACTCTGAGCCCTTTTACCCACTGGCTCTCCAGAAAGCAGAACACAATTCTTGGAGCTCCTCTTTCCCTTCTGATATTTCATTTCTCCAGGATATATTTTATGTACCACGCTATACATTTCCCAGCACAATGATTAGTTACACCTCTGAATGTGTCAGGAGATGGAAACATGGCTCTGCTTCCTTCCATCACTTCTGGCCCTTGGCATAATACAGAAAGAAATGAGCTGTTTCTTCTGCCAGCAGTGGAACAAATCAGCAGCAATAGTCTCTCATGCCTCATCTGTTCTCTTATGCTGAAGATGGGACCTGGATCAGTTTTTCATTTGCACATCTATTGTTGGAATGGATAATTTTTTATGCAGAAAGCAGAGTTTCAGCATGCCAATGTGTTCCCATCCCTGGGTGGGACAGGTCCTGTGGCCAGGAAATCCAGACAGAAAACCTTGGCTGCTGTAGCTTCCCACAGGACTGGCATCTCCAGGGCAGAGCTGACACAACAAATTCCAGTTAAATCCTTCATCAATGCCATAATGCAGGATGCAGACAAGAATTGAAAGGAGTCACATCCAGCCAGGAATGACTGGAGTTCACCAAATCCCAGTGAGTCAGCACCACTGGAATCTTCCTAGAGGCCCATGATATCTCACTCAAAGTAAATGGAACAGTTTGGCTGCACATAACTGACAGACTCTTTTTACCCTCACCTCTTTAGAATAGTTGCTTCCACAGGGAATTTTAAAATCCTGAAGAAATTTGTATCTACTGGTAAATAAGAAATGTGTCAAGAATAGTTTTGGAACTTTTCCAAATTGAAGCCACACATGAGTAGGATCCATGAGAATATTAAGACCCTGCTGGACAAAAGAAAGATTCAAAAGAAGAAAAAAAACCTTCTGTTCCTGAATGTTTGTATCACTGTTCTACCAAGGATGGTAACACAGCTGGGTATGTAAGGTCAAAAAGGCAAAAACACAAACCTCAGTTTATGCAAGAACTTCTAAAAACTGCTCTGTGCCTGTTTCCCCCCCATTTTTCTATCATGTGAAGTGCCAGAAAATGTGAATGAAGTAGAAGCTCATGAGAGCCAAGGCATGGGGAAGAAGGAGAGATGAAGTTGTAGAATAATCAAGTAATTCAGGTTGGAAGGACCAGGTTGCACCAGAGCACCTCTAAGGATGGAGATTGCCCAAATTTATGGGGTCATCTGTTCCAGTGACTGAATGTGCTGG
The DNA here is from genome assembly GCA_013400215.1 of Cisticola juncidis. Taxonomy (NCBI): domain Eukaryota; kingdom Metazoa; phylum Chordata; class Aves; order Passeriformes; family Cisticolidae; genus Cisticola; species Cisticola juncidis. The sequence goes on from VXBR01000356.1 coordinate 635,124, forward strand.
CAGGGGAAACCTCTATTGTTGCAAGTGAGGGTTGTGGTCCCTTCTCTCCCCTGGGCATGTCCCTGTCCTTTGTGGCAGGGTGTGGAAGAGGAGATACATTTCCAGTAGAAACCCTTGTGCTCCCAGCCCTCCTGGCTGCTGTGGTGAGGCAGCAGCCTCGAGCTCTGCATCCCATCCCTCAGGAACATCCAGATGTGAAGTTCTGCATCCCATCCCTCAGGAACATCCAGCTGTGGGGCTGTGGGGTCTGCATCCCATCCCTCAGGAACATCCAGATGTGAAGTTCTGCATCCCATCCCTCAGGATCATCCAGATGTGAAGTTCTGCATCCCATCCCTCAGGAACATCCAGCTGTGAAGTTCTGCATCCCATCCCTCAGGAACATCCAGCTGTGGGGCTCTGCATCCCATCCCTCAGCACCATCCAGCTGTGGGACTGTGCATCCCATCCCCCAGGAACATCCAGCTGTGGGGCTCTGCATCCCATCCCTCAGGAACATCCATCCAGCTGTGGGACTGTGCATCCCATCCCTCAGGAACATCCATCCAGCTGTGAAGTTCTGCATCCCATCCCTCAGGAACATCCAGCTGTGAAGTTCTGCATCCCATCCCTCAGGAACATCCAGCTGTGGGGCTCTGCATCCCATCCCTCAGCACCATCCAGCTGTGGGACTGTGCATCCCATCCCCCAGGAACATCCAGCTGTGGGGCTCTGCATCCCATCCCTCAGGAACATCCATCCAGCTGTGGGACTGTGCATCCCATCCCTCAGGAACATCCATCCAGCTGTGAAGTTCTGCATCCCATCCCTCAGGAACATCCAGCTGTGAAGTTCTGCATCCCATCCCTCAGGAACATCCAGCTGTGCCCACCCAGGCCCCATAGAGGGGAGAGAGATGGGATTTCAGATTTAAAGGGAAATTCAAAGGCAGCTAAATATTTTTTACTCTCTAAATCAGCACTTTGATCTCTGGAACTTTTAGGCTTTATTTAGCTCCAAATAAGCATAGGATACTCGAGTTATTGAGTGTGTAGCTGCTAGTGGATTTTTCTGAGCACACATTGAAGGGTAGCTCACATGTATGGTAAAATATTTCAAGTTTCTCCATGCCTTTGTTCAGAATATTTCCCAAATGTTTAGCATGACCATAAAAGAGAATTTTGCCATGAGTTCACATTTTAAACTGAAGTAAATTTTGGCTTAGATTTCCTAAATGCTAGAGTTGGTTCATCTTCAGTGAGCCTGCTTATCAGGTCCTAAATAAATCTTTCATACTGCAATCAAGTGATAGAATTAAAAGAAGAAAAATATGAAAATGCAAAATCCGATATTAATTCATTTTATGTTATCATACTCAAGGGCAAATGAAGTCGATGGCCCATTTTTTAATTGATATATCGATTGCAGTTTTGGAGGAAGTGGTGGTGGAACTCAGCAAAAATGATTGAGGTGGTACAAAAGCTTATAAATCTGTCCCACAATGTTCGTGTTCTTTAATTGTAATTGTCTGATAAAACTTCCATCGGTTTCTCTAATTAACCTAATGGTCTAAATGAATTTCCAGATCACTGGTTATTCATTTCAATATAGAAAATGCCATTACATTGAGTTTAATTAATACTAAGTAAGTTCACAGTCCATTGTGCCATTAGAATAGAATTTTATTGTTTTAACTGTTTAAATGATGAACATTATTTCCTCTCATTTTGTTTGTCCCATTTATGGACTTGAGTTTTCATTTTCTATTCATACCAAAATAGCATAAAACCCTTATTATTAAAATATTTAAAACCCAATGCTTTTCAAGCTCACATCCTCAAAATATCAGTGTAGATGGGTTGTTTTATTTATTGTTTCAACTATTTTTAAACAGAATTCAGCCAGTGCCAAGCTCATAATCCCATGATATGCCCCAGAACATCTTATTTATCTTGATATTCCTTTCACAGAAGTACATATGACAGAAAAGCACTCACCAGAGAATACTTCTGCCTTGCGTCAGGCAGTTATTAAAACAATAAACCATGTTGCCCTGGGATTTGAGCTTATGAGCCACCAGGAAACAACAAGGCAAAGATGAGATGTTTTTGAAAGGTGGGAAGGCAGTTCTTTTGGAAAACTCCCTGGAAACCTTTGGCCCTGTAATATTCTTGACAAGAAATATTTTTAACGCTAAAATTTGGGGTTTTTCAGAGCAAATCAGGAAAACACGCTTTGTTCCTTCAGAGCAGAAATTGGAAATGTCCCAAAATTCCCCCAAAATTCCCACTATTCCATGCATTACATGCTAGGAGAGAAGGAAAATCTGTGACAGAATTAATACATAAAGTATTAATTACATGATGTAGGAATTTTGTTCTCAATTGAAAATATTAGCATTTACATATAGCAGACATAAGTCCTAGTTTTAAAAAGATTTTTTTTTCCTATGAGTGTTTTGTTTTAAATCATGGAGGACAGGATCTTGCTTATAGAATAAACAGGGAAAATCATAAATATCCATTTTATATTTATAAAGAGCACATGTAACCATAGGATTTAGTGTATTTGAGGACTCATTGTGCTACAGAAATGAAAATTAAGTCAAGCCTGTCTATGCAGTTTGTCCTTGCCTTAGAAATAGGTTATTTGGCTTAGGAATATTACTAAACTGCCTAAAAAATGCTGTATGAAACCATTTTCGTGTTGCTTGTTTCAGTGAAGACATTCCAGGTTTTATTTTCCTGTGGCGTTACTAATGGATTGAAGGAAGACCTTTGACATTTCTATTATGTTCCAGGATATTTTCAATCCCAAGAAAATTACACAGGGAAAATAGGAATTTTCAAAAGGTGATTCGAAGTGCCAAATCATTAGTGGAAGCACTCGGTTTGGAAACCTTGATTTTGTTAATTTTTGTCAGGTTTAATCTGTTGCACACATAATTACCTGAAAATTATTCTGTGATGATGCTGCTGGAGCAGCTGGAGGGGGGATGCTGCTGGCACTTGGTGCATCCTACTCTGGATTTTGTGTGTCAGTCATGTCTGACCTCATCCAATCCAAGTGGACATCTATTGCAATGATATCAATGATTAATTTATTCTGATTTTGTTGTTGTAGTTTCTCTTCATTTCACTGTTTGGCTGGCTTGCTGTTTTGAATGAGAATATGGGTCAGGAACAGTTTAAAAAATGAGTAGTCATGTGGTATAAATAATTTGCCAGCACAAATTATTTGTTTCTGAATTGAACGTAGAAAGGTTCTGCAAACTAAAATTTTAATTGGTCTGTTTTCTCTTAAGCTGAATTGGAATGGGAGGTTGCTTCATCACCAATTAAATATATATCAGAGTATTTACACCTTGGTGGGTTTTTCTGCTTCTTACTGCTTTGTAGGAAACAGATAGAGCAGCCCTGCAAAGGAGGCTGTGATTGGGCCATTAATTAACCAAATTAACCACTGTAGGGCTGCAGTTCCTGAACAAGGATGCAAAAATCCTGCCAAAGGGAAATGTCCATACATCTGAGAAGAACAATCCAATATATGATTTCTAGGCTACAAAAACCTTATTACTGAACATTTAGGGGTCAAGCTATCTCTTGTTGTGCATCCTGAATTAATTGCCTTTATGGAGAGAATCATCCAATAGTAATTAGGAAAAAAATGTGCCGATTGCCCTTCCTGTCTATTAAATGCAGTGGGTTTAAGTGAAAACTTGAATAAAGAAGATACCAATAGTAAGTAGGAAGGGAATGGCTTTCCATAATTCCCTCACCAATTAATAGAAGTGTAGAGAAATGTTGATGTCATCTCATGTTGAAATGTCTTTGGAAGATTTTTAAACTCTCTTCTGTCCCATTCTGTTGGGCTTTGCTTTGATGCAGGATAACACCACTGGTTTTCAAGATAAATATAGTCCAAAACTTAAAAAAATAGGTAAAACTGTACTCATATGCATTGCATTATATTCTTGATTTAACTATCATCCTGTTTTTAACTGTAAACTCAACCTCTTTGGGTTTGGGTTTGTTTGCTTTATACTGTTGCCTGAAATTCCTCCTATAGCATTTCTGATACTCTCTATCAGTATACATTGTTTTTTTGCAACTATTTTCAGGATAAACCTAATTTTACCTCCTGCTTATCCATATTTTAAATGGTTACTTACAAGTCCTCACTAAAGTACATTGTGTGTGTCCAAAATCTGCAAACATGGCTTTCATTTCACTCCCACAAATGCATTTTTAAGGGCCTTGCTGTTTCCCCCCATTCCTCTGTCTATCTGTTCAGTGCTGGAGCAGTGTGTCTGAATAACAGGCTTAGGAATTTTGGAAAGAGAGACATTTCCTGGTTTGTGTCACTGATTTTTTAATCCACTTGTGCACAACCCTACCTGCAGGTAGTGAGAAAGTAAATTGTGGAGAGTATCTCTGTCCTTTAGTTTAAATAATAAAAACTGTGTGAGGCCAAGGACAGTTGGGGACTCAGGTGCCTTCCCCTGGTGTTCTGCTGGTGGTGGACACAGCACAGCCCTGGTGATAACCTGTGAATTTGGGCAATAGGACTGCTTGGACTTATCCTCTCAGAGTGCAGCTAAACAGTGAGAATTACATCCAGTAATTCCATTTACTATGTACATCGTATTTACATAATGAGAATTACATTTAGTAGTTCCATTTAGTACGTACATTACATTTACACAGTGAGAGTTACACGCAGAATTATCTTTTATCTTGTTCTGTGCCTCAGACAATTTGTGCACAGCCCTGGGTGCCCCCTTGCCTGGCTCTGCCTCCTGTAACCTCTCTGCTGCCTTACCCATTTTCAGTACCAGACCCACAGTGTTGGCTCTACATCTCAAATCATCCAGCCTGGCAGAGGGCAAACTCTTAATTTTGTGCTTTTCAGCTTAGCCTCTAAGATTTGGTCTCAAATAAAGGCCCACCTTAGTGTCACTCTGTTTTGTGATGGTTCTTATTGAATCAAGGCTCTTGGAACCGTTCTGTGTACAGCAAAATTCAACCTGAATTTCACAGACAATAAGTGGTTTTTTTAGGAATGAACATTTTTAGTATCAGTATGACTTTGCAGGTGCAATTCTTTGTTTTGATAGTTTTTCCTTTGTGGTTTGGATTGGGTTTACAGCTGGGTTTGTCCTCCATTGCTTCCTGCCCAAGTTGTTCCCAATGCAATCTGACAGTGCTCTTTTTACACTTTAATAATTCTGTTGAGCTTTAGGAATCCTTGTGTCATCCAAACAGTATTTCTTGTCCCTATATAATTGGCTTTCATAAACATTCAAATTACTGAATTTTGCCATCTCTTTATGGCAGTGCTACTCCTCATCCAGCTTTTCCACAGCCGTGGCCTTTTTCCTTTGTCTTGGAAATGGAGCTTTGTTAGACACAGGGGATTTCTTCCATTTGCTTGAAACTCATGCCTGTCCAATAACTGGGAACACCAGACAAGATATTGATCACTTTGATCATCTATATTTGAAGATTGTTCTTTAATTTAAGATCAAACATGTCTTCTGTGATCTCTGCTGGTTTTTTCCTTTAAGGCCTGGATGCTTTTTTACCTCCTGAGCTTTTCCTTCTTTTTCAGTTGCTTCCTTTGTGAGAAGCCAACTGTTCTTTGTACCTCAAACACTTGTAATTTCATCTATGTAGACACTCTCATTTTGATTTTAAGTACATCATAAGTAATTCCACCACCAGTTATAGTTTTTTTTTGTTAATTCAAAGTTGGTGTCATTACAAAGCTCTACACAAAGAGTTCTCAGTCCTCTTACCCTTTCCTTTACATCCAGTCACATCTTCTAATTTCCTCTGCTTGTTATTGGTGTCTTAGGGTGATGTCAGGTGGCTGCATATGCAATCCAGTTAAAGAAGGGTGAGGAATAAAGGAATTTTTGATAACCATGATAATTTTGACCTTTTTTTTTATAACTAAATGGCCAAAATCTGAGTGGAATGGCACTGGAGCACATGCTGTCCATGCAGGCTCTCAAACAACTTGTGAAAATCTCCAAGGATGGAGATCCTGCAGCCCCTCTGGGCAGCCCTGCCTATGGCAAATCACCCTCACTGGAAAAAACCTGAGACAGTTTCCAGGCTTGGGCATCAAGGTTTTGCTCAGAAGGTTTCAAATTAATATCATGGTAGCAGTGTACACAAAAACCAACAGTGGGTTGGGTTTTGTTACATGAGAAGAGAAAAACAAAAAGAATAATTCCACCTAGACTTGAAATAATCACAGGATGTCTAAGTCATAGAAATAATAGATCAATTGGATCTAAATGCAACTTTAGGGTAACCAAATGAAAAGTTTTGTTTGAGCAGTTAAGTGTCTTCCTATAATTTAGCATAGGAATAAATAGCAGGTTGCTTTTTACTGAGATATTTAGTTTATGCTTTGTTTTTGTGTGCATTTGATTGTAATTTGATATGGAATAATCTAAAAATCTGATTCTTCCCATATCTGACAGTGGACAGTGTTTTAAAGCAGTTGCCTGTCCCCTTTCTAGAAATATTTACATGTACATCAGTATAAAAAGTTTCACCACACTTAGGTGAAATTTGGTGCTAATTTGGATTTGACAGGAAACTTAATGCAGCAGCGTTGTGTAAAGGGATTCAATTACAGTGTGCAGTGTTTTGTAAGTAACTGTCTTGCATAAAAAAGTTAATTAATCAGAGCTGTGTCAATTTCCTTGTGCCATGTCAATTTGCAGCAAGGTAATTAATCACTAATCGCCCAGCGTGCAGCAGACTAAGGGACAATCCATGAGTCATTTGTTGTTATTTTTTTCCAAATAAATGGCACACAGAGCCATGGAGAAACACATCTTGCCTTTCATAATATTTTTATCGACAGTTTTGCATGTTGTAATAGACTGCAGCAACAAGCAGCTGTAGTTCAATGGAATATGAATATTAAAGAAACAAATGAGAGCAGATTTATAGGCCATTGCTTTTCTGTTATGTCAGTTTTGAGATTACACTGAGCAAATGAACAGTGAAAAATTACTCTTCCATGTGGAGAATGGTGATTAGACTTGTACATTAATTAGAGATTTTTGTTTTCCTTTTTAATGCATTTCAAATGAGAATGTCCTATAAGTAGGGGTTCCTCCAAAATACAGATTTATTCATCCCTAAACAACAGTATATAATACTGGCATGCATTTTTTTTACAATAGTAAGGAAATAATTGGTCTATAATTTAAAGTATGGTTCAAAAAATAAATAGCTTGTGAAAGAAAGAAAGAGAAGTGACCAGTTGTGACTGTGTTTGGTGTATATGGGAAATTTCTTTTGAATGCATAAATTCATAGATCCCAGAGAAAATCATCTCACAACAGTGACAGGTAAAGAAATGTATTTTCAGCCTGTAATTTTAAACATTGTGAACTTTCTGAAGATTTTTTTTTACTCAGAATTTGAAGCGTGTGTATGTACATATATTATATATAATTTAAATGCATTTTCATGTTAAAATCTGTATTAACCGAGCTTACATTTTGCTGGCAGTGCGTTTTGGTCTGTGTATTTAAATGCACAAATCCTCTTTAGCACACTGTTTATAATTCTTTCAAAGAATGCCACTTAATAATACTTATTACTATTACAGTGAAGGGAGAACACAGCACACATTGGGATAAACTGCTGATTCCGTTCCCGAAATCTCAGATAATATCATATAGATTATTCTGCTTAGCCTTTCTCAGCATGCTACCCATTATATCTCTTTGTTTTTAATTTATTGTGTTTCCTCAACGGGGATCCTCCTGAACTCTGGGAATAATGTAAATGTGTCTCCCCGCCTTCCCCGCGGTTCAACCGCGCCGCAGTAAATTAGCGATAAACCCATTCCAAACATTAAAATTCCTCACCATAAACCATTTCCAGACTCTTGGTGGCAGCTGACCCTCTCCTCTGAGCAGAGGAGGAGAGATTAGGAGTGATGAGAGGTAGATCTGCTCATCCATTTGGATGGCACACCTTTCTTGGGGCATATGGCGCCCTCATACAAATTCAAAGCGCAGCACAAATGTGAAGAATAATTGCCCATTAAAGCGGCTGTATATTTTTATGGCTTTGATACAAAATCTGCCCCCTGTTGTCTTTTGCATCTGCTGCTCTTTCATCTATCCCAAAGCCTTAAAACTTTAATATGCAGTGTATAACCCTTAAGTATTTTTTGCCGGGTTGTATTCCTCTTTTTGGGAACTCAAGTTTTTCGTTGTTCCTTCAGTCTTTGTTTTCCCAGGCCTGTGTTGAGATGTGATGCCTACAAACTGCACCTCCCTGTCGTGTTCATTTAATAAAAAATTAGTAAAACAAATGCTTATCTCACATCCTCTGGGGAAAATTAGTATTTGATTAAATTTCATCTGTGAACTCAAAGATTAAGTTTTTCTTCCTTATGCTCATATTTGCTTTTTCTGTAAAATCATTAGTTATTTAAATTTTGCTGATATACTACCATGAATCCTGTTAATTCCAAAGGCCTTTTTATTTGCTTAAATGTGGCAGTTTGCTTGCCATATTTCATGTTTGAAATCTAAACTGAAGGTCACTGAGGTGACAGTGATTCCACATTTACAAAATGAAAGAAGAGAAAACTTTGTAGACAATATTCATTGTAATAATAATTTTAAAATTCCATCCCCCTAAGTATAAAAATAGAATAAACAAGTTCAAAGAAGAAATCTTACCAGCACAATGTTCTTAAAACGATTTCATTTAGGCTGTAGTAGATGATTTGTATGATTTTTGGTAATTATATTAAGCAAAGCCAAGGATTTCTACAGCGTATTATTTATGCTCTAAATTTTTTATCTTGAAAAATTAAAATGGCTGAGTGACTGTAGGAACTGAGTTTTGTGGTTGTAGTCTCATTCATATTTGAATAGCTGACTGAATATCTATAGAATGGATGGAGCCATTAGATGAAAATGTAAATTGTTTTCCATGGCTTGATGTTTGTTTATATATATAGTCCTTAGAAAAGCCTTTCTTTTTATAACCTCGTGTTATCACCTCCTATCATCAACATGCATTTGGAGAAATCTGCCTTTTCTCAGTCACAGATCAGAGGAATTCCAGTCATCAAATTACTTTGATGAATTTAAGCTACTTTTGCTTAGAAGTGGGCTCAGATACTTCCCTGCTGAGAGTCAAGCACATTCTCAGCCCCATTATAATAGAATTTCCACTGCCTGAGTTCAGCAGCCTGGCACTGAGGCACTGAGAAGGGTTGACCTACAAACTGTAAGTCATTAAAACCTCCACCCCTCCTGGCTGCTCTCTTCATTACTTTTGGGACTGGTTAATAGCATCTAATGCTTCCTGATGGGACAGCCCTTTTCATAAAATTCTTCTTATGAAGTCCATTCTTCAGTTGTGTTCTAATGCCGTCACTTCTGCTGGTTATTTTGGGGTGAGGAGATGAAAACGTTGGAAGCAAAGTAAATTCTGTGGTTATTACATATTCCTACCCATCTGATTCCTCAGCTGGGCTGGAGGAGTGTCAGGTTTTGTTTTTTATTCTGAACTCAAATCCAGGACAACAAAACCTGTTGATTATTTTGCCTCTAATCTGAACCCTTGATATTACTGCCTGACAATAGAAAGTGTGTTTTCAGATACTCTGATTTTCAGATGGACCCAAACCAGTTTTTGGACTGATATCATTGTATTATGAATAAAATCAACTGTAAGGCCTTGCAATGCCACTCTCAGTCCCATGTTTAATTTCCCTCCTGTCTGATCCTCTTCCTGGCAGAGCTGCACCTCACTGCTCTGCCTTCCACTGACTGCATCCTAAGGGTTTAGTGCTTTACTTAAGACATTTTATGCTCTGTGACTTTATTAAGAAAGCAATGCAAGCCTAGCAAAACAGTTACATTACTTTAGGCTTCTCATTCAAACTCATCCTTTGTGTTGCAGATCCTCTGAAAATGATAAAAAAAAATAATCACTGTCTTGTCTTAGCATGTCCCATGACTGCTGAGCCTGCCTTACAGATTTTGGATTTGGTAAATCCTTATGGACTCAGTGACTCTCCCTGATATGTCTGTTTTCTTCATTTTTCTCCCCTTTTGTTAAGAAAAAGCCTTCTTTCTCATAAAAATGTAATTAAAAAAAATTTTAAAAGGTATTTTTGACTCATCCATTGATGGGACACTGCTTTTCCAGTGACATTTCTTTGTGGAAAGCATTCACTGTCAAAGAGTTGAGGTCAGTGACCCTCCTTGTAATTCTTTCCAAGGTGTGGCTGCCATGAAGAATAAAGAGAATTTAGGATAAATACTTACTTGTTGCAAAATATGTATCTTAATGTTTCTGTGTGAAAGCTGAGTGGTACAATTCAAAGGAAAAAAATGTTCACAAACCACACTGGGGGTTCATTCATTCACAGAGGCATTTCCTCAGTGTCTCCCAAGGATTCCAGTTGATTTTATTTATTGCTTAGGACCCCAAAAGAACAACTGCTGTAAATATTGCCAAATGTAGATGTTAATTACAAAGAATTAATTACTGGAGCAGATATCTGGGCAGGACTGTCCAGACCATGTCTTGCAAGCCCACGATGGTGTCACATATCTTACATTGCTGGAGCTTAGGCTGCTTTTGAGTTATCACTTCTATTCTTATTGTGAAAGAGCTTTTTCTATCAATATTTAGAAAACTACAGATGCAAGTGAAAAAAATTGTGAGGTTGTCTGAGCTTTTATCTTTTCTTTTTTTTTTTTTCTTTGTAATTGCTATTTAGGTCAGTGAAATTTCTCTTAATTTTGACACTTTAAGAGCGTCCTAAAGGCTACAGTTTATCCTTTAACATCTCCACCATTTCAGACATCATTTTTTCCTGGCCATTCTCTCAAATCCATTTCCACTCATTTGCTTAAGCAAACTCTTCTGAGCACTGGTTTGTTGGGTTTTGTTTCTTTTTATTTAGTTAGGTGTTTTGGTTTTTTTTAAGATACAAATTAACAATCAGTTTATTGGCAAAACCTACTTCTAGAAATGCCTGTTAGCTGGAAGTGAGTGATTTTTCTAAGGCAGCAGACTGCAGCTGAACATCCCTTACACAAAGATAACTGCACTGGATTGGATCAGTTCTCCATCCAGAGCAGAACCTGTAACAGCAAAGGAGAAAAAGGCAGATGAAGAAAGAAAATAAAAGATGCAAAACTAAAGGGAGTGTGTAGGTCTGTAGTTCTTTGAAAATTATGTAAAACTATCTTTTCCATTTCCCTATGAATATTGCATTAATTTTTATACAAGGCTGTGTATTTGGAAAGGAAAAGGACAGAAATTACAGGGTTTCAGCAGCAGGTTGTAATTCTGTCATCATTATATTTACACTGGTCAGTTCTCAGTCTTGTTGAATATGCAAAAGTTCTTACAGCAACCACATTTCACACAGATGATGTATTTGTTGTTTTTCCTTAAAAGAAATGTTTTCTAGTACAATTCCTTTAAGATTTGGTAAATGCAGTTGTTTGCAAAGTTATCAACAGAACATCAAGTTCTGCATGTTCATCTTTCTGATTTTGACACACTCCTTTTATATTTCCTATAAAATATGGTATTTGCACTTTCTAAGACAGTTCTGATTTATTTGCATTGCCATAAGGTTGGTTTGTGTGGTATCACAGGCATGTAAATCTTTGCAGAATTACTGTGTAACCCTTTTGTCAGAGAGAAGGACCTAGAAAAGCCCCAAAGCCACAGCAGTAAGGCAGTAATAGAGAAATCACCATAATTACAGTATTTGCCTTCACATGTTCAGCCAGCAAGGCCTAGAAGTTTTGAATTGTTTTCATTTTTTTTTTAATTCAAGGCTTCTTTTAAAATTTGATGCTAAATGAGGATCACAATCAATTCATATTTCAGATGTGAAAATTTTTATACATAAGTATTTCCATTTCCTTGCTTTTTATTAGGGCTTTGCTAAGCAATATTTGGTTTATTTATTTATTTACATTCTGAAAAAAAAAAAAAAATCAACACATTGAAGCACATCTGATGTAACCTGACTGCCATCAGAGCTGGATTTGATTTTATCTGTCTCACTGATAAATTCATTCATGAAATACCTATTCTAACATTGACATGCAGTATATGTACAAAGAAGATATAAAGTAATTAAACACTGCTCAAAAAACTGCCAGAGAAAGCAAAGTGGGATATTTTGTTTGTTGTTTTGGGGTTTCATTATTATTTTTTCAATTAAAAAGTTATCAAGAGAGAATTTTAACAGAATGAAAGCCTCTAATACTGTATTACTGTTCAATTTCTGATTAAAATATTTTAAATCTCACATGGAATGCTAATTAATTTTCTCAGTTCCAATGACAATATAAAGTGTCTGAGTTAATTTCTTTGTTATATGATTAAGTTATTTCTGTTTGGTCTGGATGTTATGTGGATTCAGAGGTATTCCTAAAGTGTACAACTCTTGCCTTTGAAGGACTGAAAGATATTGTTATGTACATGGTGTTACCCCCAAAAAATAAGAGAAGAGAGGAAAATATCCTTTCATTATAAAACAGTTAAGAGCTGGTTAATAATCCAACTCTTGAGCAAAAGCAAAGCTCTTTTCATTTGGCAAAATCACTGGATAATTTAGATGGCTTGAGGTCACCTAAGTCTCTAATGTCTCACTCTCACTGACAATAGGGCTGACTTTAGAAGAGAGACCCAATAATGTGATGCAAATATCTCTGATGTTATAAATTTGAGCCTGAACTTGGACCTGGGGAGTCTCCTGGCAGCAGTGTTGGCCAAACCAGCCAACACTTTTTAACAGTGTCTCTGAGAACCTCGGAGCTGTGTGCGAAATTTCCCGTTTGCCGCCCGCTCTTTGCACGCGGGGATTTGCTCAAAAATGACTGAAAAAACTCCTTGGTGACTCCCTCATCCAGCTACAGGCCTTTATCCCATCCTACCCCTCTGCTTGCTCCATCCAGAGCGTGGACACCTCACACTAACCCCTCTTTCTCTCCCTCTGCAGTGCCAGGATTTCCCTACCCCGCTGCCACCGCAGCCGCCGCCTACAGAGGTGCCCACCTACGAGGCCGAGGCCGCACGGTGTACAACACGTTCCGAGCAGCAGCTCCCCCTCCTCCCATCCCAGCCTACGGCGGGTAAGGAGCCCTCATTCCCTCTCCTCGTGGGCATCCCTGGAGCCTGGGCATCCCTCTGGGCATCCCAGGATCCTGGGCACTGCTCTGGGCATCCCTGGAGCCCGGGCATCCCTCTGGGCATCCCTGGAGCCCGGGTACCATCCCCAGCCCTGCCGCGTGCAGGTCGTGCCCGCCGGCGCCCACGCCTCGCACGGCGGTTTGAAAAATGACTGTAATTTGTCCTGCCATGCTTGGTGGCCTTGAGCATCTCAGATGTCACATATTGTTATGTGAATGCTCCCGCAAACGGAGCGCTCCGGAACGGGGAGATTGTTCCAGCTAAAGGTCTATTTCTGATGATTGCAAGCATCTGGTTATTAAGGAGGTTGGAGCGAGTTAACTTCTTTTTCTTCAAATCGCCTGCTGAAAGTTGTCTCTGCACCTGAAGGCTTAGTGCTGTATTTTTATACTTTTTTTTTTTTTTATTGCAGTTTGCTTAGTTTTTCTAGTTGCCATCTTTGCCCTGATAGAAATCTGGGGTACTCCTCTGAGTATTTCCTTAAATTTCCTTAAGTAATACTTTAAATTTTCCCTGTCAGGGACCTGCATTAAGTAAAACCAAGTAGTAAACTAAGGAACCAAGAAGAGGAATTCATCGTATTAATTTCTAGAAACTCTATAATCTTCTTTATTTCCAAAGATTGTTTGGGTTTTATGTATATTTTTGGGTACAAGGAAGAAGAAACAATTTCTCCTCTAGCTCTGCAAAGGCTGACACAGAAAGGCTTTGTATGCTGCATGTAATAATTAAAAATACTAATAACATTAGCAAAAGATTTGCAGCTGTTAAGAAACTGGGGAAATCTGGAAAATCAGTAAAATTAGCAGATCCTAGGCCAGAATAGTATACTTGCTTCCACTAAGCCAAAAGGAGCATCCTTTTCCAGACCAATTTGCTTTGGCCTGACTTTTCAGGGATATATTTATCCTGACAATTTGACCATTCCATCACATTGGACAAAGAAATAAGATATTCGAAAAGCTAATGTAAAAATGATGCCACAGAATCAGGTTATTTTGTAAAATGTACTCTTGATTTATTTGATTGTTTTGTGTAGTTTATTAAGCAAAACCATATTATCACTTCTGGAGGAAGACACTTTTTTGAATTACCTTTGGACAAGGATGGTGTCCCACTAAAGTTATCCCTCTGTTGCCATACTCTCCCTTAGAGTCAGTGCAGGCATTTTTACATGGCAAAGATGGAAACAAGTCCAGAATGCCCATTCAGATTTCAGTCAGCATTCCTCAGCTACCAAATGGACACTTCATCTAAAGAAAGTAGATTCTCCATCTCTACCTTGTTAAAAAACAAATGCTTAAATTTGAACATAGAGTGCAGTACACAGTGAGGTAACACTAAGTTTTCATGATGTCGTTAACATCGCACCTTAGTTAAATACAAAGTCATGAAGGTACATACAAAAATAAGTACAATTAAGTAAAAACAAGTATAAAAATCACAGCTGTGTGTGATTGGACAGTACTTTTTGGTTAGTATTTCCAAAAAGACTAAACACTCTCTGCCTAGTTGCTGGATTCAACTTGCCTTGATTTGAGGCCACATGTGGGTCCTCTCTGTGTATACATGAGTGGTATAGACATTTTTATGATTAATTCAGTGACTCAGCAGTAAGAATTCCATTTCCATGTAGCACATGTGTATCCTCATGCATTGCACTGCTCCTGCCAGCATCTCCTGCAGTGAATTGGATGTGCAAGCACGGGGAGCTCCTGTGGTGAGGCAGGGCAGGGGTTCTGCAGCTGGGCTGGTTTCCAGGGGGTCAGCTCAGCACTCCCCTCCTCTGCAGAGGGTTTGAGAGGCTGCCCAGAGCTCACTCCCTTCGTGCTGGTGCCAAATCTGCCTCAGAGGGAGCCCAGCACTGCACTGGTCACAGGTCCCATCATCTCCTGGCTCTGCTGGCTCCAGCTGTCTGAGGGGAACCCTGCTCATCCAGGGCTCACCTTGCCAGGAAACATCATCTGACACTGCAGAGTTTTCAATTACTAAGCCCTGTCTTAAATCATGTAGGTCTTAGTTCAGGTGTTTAATTTTCAGATAATTAATTTAATGTAAATTAATTTAATTTAATTTAATCCACCTGTGCTTTACAATAAGGCCCTGCTTTCTGAATTGCCCATTGCATGGGTCAGTACAGAAGTTACTCATATCTCTGCTGCACTGATCCACAGCAAGGGTTATAAAGCTTTTTTTCTCATAATTTTTTCTTTTTTTTCCCATAATTTCTTTGGCCTGGCATATTAGATCTCAGAGAATCTGAGATCATGAAGACATTGGTATCTTCACTGATACAAGAATATAACGTGGAATTTCTGTGTGATTCTTTGTTCTCTGCTCATCTTTTCTATCCTGTGACCCAGCAAAGAAGCAAAAAGAAATTTTCATCAGAAAAAAAAATCCTTAATCAGTGGAAATGAATTATGAGAATGTGGCTTTTGGTCACAACATGAATAGAAGTCAAGGAAAATTGCTGAGATGATAAAGGAATCACAGAGGATGAATCAGCTTAGGGAAGGAAGCAAACAACTTGGAATATCATTTATTGCTAGGAAAAATGGAGTAAGTTTTGGATGCTGTTTTGCAATTAAGTTAGTAGCAATTTCTTATATTTCACTCGAGGAAGGAGCCCAGCCTTACAGCCAAGCAAACAGTTTCATACTTAAGTATTTTCATTAAAAAAAAGACACATTTTCTATAATGACAGATAGAATTTTAATACTAAATTTTCATTGAAATCCATCAGTGTTTAGTTAGAAAAATACTTCCTTTCAAGAAAGAACTTACATGTAGTTGCAAAATATAAAGGTGAATTGAAATTACCTTATTTTATTTTCTTTTATATCATTACCCTTAGATCTTGATCCACCTCTAGATCCTGTGGCAGGATGAGTTATGGTGGTTCTTGTTGGAAGGTGTTTTTGCTGTTTCTGGTGTTTCTACCCTCCCACTTGCTGGGTAGAGCAGACAGGCTCTGCTAGGTCCAGAGAAATCGCTGGGTTTAACCATATTTAAGGCCAATATTTTCTTATAAATCAAAGAACAGCACATATTTTTTTAAATTGTGTCATTTAAAAATGGATTTACTGTTTGTGAGATACATGGCACCACCCCAGTAATTAATGGATCCTTCACTTCTGAGTGAGACATCTCACAATTCCTTGAGACAGCATCTTGTTTATTAGCTCATGGAAGGTACTTCACCTTCAGCATCTGTGGCATCATCTCTAATGCCTTGAAATACGAGAGTGTGCAGCTTACTTATAACTACATATAATTAATGTATGTATCATAAACCCGACACTGAAATGGGGAGTAAAGTTTGGTTTATGTGAGAATACTGAAAGTTGAAATTTAGAGTGGAAGTCTGCACTGCTCGGGGAGCTTAACCCAAAATGGAGCAGCAGGAGAGGGAAATGAGGGATCTTTAATCTGTTTTCAAGAAAACCCAGAGTGTTGGTATATCTGGTAGTAGAGCAGTAGTAGATAGCAGGAGTAGTGAAACTAATGAGAAGGCTTTCTGTTTCAGCCTCCTTTGCTTTAAATTCTTCACAAGTTTAGGGTGTGATGACTTTGTCTTCACATTTCCTCTCTGCTCCCTTCAGTTGTGATGAAGCTAACACAGAATTGGCTTTCAGTCTGTATCTCCTCCTCTGCTTTCTTTCCTGGGAAAGAAAAACATGCTTTTTTCTCTTTGAAAAGAACAGTTAAAAAAAAAACCCNAT
The DNA here is from genome assembly GCA_013400215.1 of Cisticola juncidis. NCBI lineage: Eukaryota > Metazoa > Chordata > Aves > Passeriformes > Cisticolidae > Cisticola > Cisticola juncidis. The sequence continues at coordinate 652,051 of VXBR01000356.1, forward strand.
TTTTTATTTCTAAAACAAAACAAAACAAAACAAAACAAAACAAAACAAAACAAAACAAAACAAAACAAAACAAAACAAAACCAAACAAAACAAAAAAAAACCAAAAAAAAAAAAAAAAAAAAAAAAAAAAACAAACCCACCAAAAAAAACCCCAACACCCCAACCCTAAATAGAATTGTGAATTTGTGGAGAGTGTGGAGGAGAAATAACAGACTATTGAGAAACTGTTCCTCTTGTTAAAATAAGCATTCTAAAGTGCTACTTGTTAACTGATTCAAAATGAAAATACATCTTTGTTTTCCAACCCTTCTTCTGAATGCTAAATTTAAGAAGATTAGCATGAGCTACTACATCTACTCTGATTATTATGGGTTTTCCCACTAGATTCCCTTGGGCTCATGTAGAATTCCTCTTACTTTGGACTCTGTGTATACATAGAATTGTTGGGACAAAAAATGCTTTTTGCCAGCACATATTGATTCATGTCTGCCAGCTCTGCTCTCTGCAGCAATGCCCTCAGTCAGGCTCACAAAGCAGATGATGTAACCTGTCTGTGGCAGAAAGTGTGGAAGCTGGAAAGGCAAGAAGCTGGAATTAGAGAGAGAACTGGAATTAGAGAATATTCTAAAGAGTTGAATCTGCCTCTTACAAGAGTTTCAGTTCTGTGTTTACAGCACTTAAAACTCTGTTATTAGGCTTTGCAGAAGTGTTGCTTTAATTCTGTTTTTGGTTTAAATAAGGCTGTGGCTGCATCTCTTGTGTCCTTTGTCTCAGGAAGGCCTTGGGTAAGAAGGGGTTGTGTTAAAGGTGATTTCCAGACCAGGAGCTGGGCAGTGTGGGACAGTGAGAGGGACCCTCCAAACAATGAGCAAACACAACTCTTGTTCCTCAGCTGCTTTTCTCTGGTTGTGCTGGACAGGTCAGGGTGAGCTGTGACCCTTCTGTGCCAGGGAGGGAATTGGTGCTGTGTTGTTATGGTTTTCAGACAGCACAGGAATAACAACACAACTCTCCATAATGGTAAAAATGAGAGCAACCTTTATTCTTCTAAATTCTACTTTTAGAGAGTAGTTTGGTACAAAGAACATGATTGGTTATTCAGCTCCTACACCCTTTAGTAAACATTTCTTTCCAGTAACCATGCTGGAAAACACCACCTGCGGATGGTTTCTCACTTCCCAAGGTTTGTTTGAAATCCTCCTTTAGATTTCTCAGGCCAACATGAGAAAGTTGCTCACTTGCCTTTCACACAGACACTGGCAGAGCCTGAAGCCTCAATTCAGACCAAATGTCAGACCCACAGTGCTGAGAATGGCTACCTGGAACAGAGGCTAGCCAGAGATAAAAGAACAAAGTGGGTATTTATTAAAGGCTTTAACAGGTACACTTTGGGCAGTCAAAACCCTCACAGAGGCTACACACAAGATGGGTGAGGATCTCGAGTTTTTCAGACAGAAATCAGTTTGGTTCATTTCCATATCAGGGGTTCATTGTCCAATAACAGCTTCAGGTAATGAAGTCATATTCACCCAGTTTGCTTCTCCTCCCTGATTCACTTTTGGTTATACTTTTTGGGGCCTGAGGCAGAATGTCCTTGGTTCTCAGGCCTGGAAGGATTGCTTTGTCTGACCAAAATGTGAAGAGAACTTGCTAATGCTTTATATGGAGTTCAGAGTTAGACAAGAATGCAGTGCAGGGCCTGAAAACATAAATTCTAAAACTTAAAGCATCAGAATCAGGGGTGTGAGGCCCATTTGTTCCCTTGAATCCCCACTCTGGATGAGCCTCAGGCTGGGAGTGCTGCCCTGGCAGGACCTGTGTAGCTGAGGAAGGTGATGCTGCTGGGAAGGTGCTCAGGGAAGGTTTGTGCAATCAGGGACTGTGTTTTTGTGTCATTGATAGATTATTCAACTCAGTCCTTTTGAAAGATGAGGACAGAAAAATGATAATGAAGACAGATGTAGTTCTCCCAGGATATTATAAAGGTGGAATCTAAACTAGTGAAGAGTTGGTGTTAATATAGTTACAAAAAGTGATTATAAGACACAGAGACTTAAATAAAGGAGCTAAAGTAAGATGTATAATACCTGATGAGGAGTTTCCTATCTAGAGAAAAATCATGTCAGGAAATAATGGCCATATATGATGTTATTTAGATGCACATTTTCATATTAAATCAAGATTTCTCACTTCTCTGAGCTTTCCTTAGCAGAAGAAAATAATAAAATACAACTGAATAAACCCCCTAAATTTGTTCTTTTTAATGTCTGCAGGAAGGGCATTAATATAACCATTCCTTGGGTAAAGTAATTCAGATTTCAGTAACATGGCTATTTGAAAATCCTGAGTTGTTTTACAAGGAGCACAAGACCTACCTGTCTACCAAGATTTTTTTTTAATATAAAGTGTAAAAGGAGCTGTTGTAAGATGGGCACCTGAGTGATGCCTTCAGTCTCTTCCCATGCTCAAGACTTACTCTTTATTTTCTGCCTAGAGCCTCAGAGAGAGAAAAAGGGGTCATAAACCAAGTAAATTAAACCACATTAACAAAAAAAACCCCAAAAAACCCCAAAAAACCAAAAACCAAAAACCAAAACAAAACCAAAAACCAAAAAAACAAACAAAAACACCCCAACCCCCCCCAAAAACCCTCCCCAAAACCACCAACCCCCCAAAAAAGCCCAATCCTTCGAAATATATCTACTAAAGGAAGGAAAAGCAAAAGTTATTTCTTGGTGGTTTACACTTCTGATGAAGGGTGCTGTAGGAAACACATTTGACTCCACTCTAAGATTTGGTCAGGAATCAACAAAAGATAAGAACACTGAAGAGAGGAAATATTCTCTGAAAAATCTATTATATAAGTGTAAAGAATTACTTTTCCTCAAACTTCAGGAGAAGCAGAAGGGTTTTTATTTAATATCACTGTCTTAATACGAGATCATAGGGAGGAAATAAGATAAAATCAGCTGATTTTTTTTGTAGTGTAAGTCATGCTTGGGACTGTTCTACTCATTTTCCTGATTCTGTCACTTCATCTTAATATTGGCCATGTCTAATGATGGAGTTATGCATATATGTCTCATTTTGGTGATGGGTACATTTTTCAGCGTGGTGTTTATGAAGTGGTTTCATTTAGGACTCCAAATAAGTTTCTGTCTGTACGTGGCTGGAAGGAGGACTGGGGTGGATGAATGAACCTGTCCAAGGTTACAACAGCTGCACTTGGGAATGAAAAATTTATCAGCCCTTATTCATCTTTGCTGTACATCCACAGATCACCAAGAGGAGGAAGAGAAAAGTTTCCTTTTCTGACACATGCTTTCTCAAAAGCATTATTTTCCATGTAGCAATGTTTAATGTTAATTAAGGGAGGGTGTTTGAGTGTGCAGGGGTGGGCTGGCCTCACCCAGCCCTGCTCTCCTTCCCCCTCTCAGGAGCACAGGGGGAGAAGGGAGGATGGAAAAACTCCCAGGCTGAGATAGGCACATTTTGTGCCAATTGCCATCTTGGGCAAAACAGATTTCACTTGAAAAATGGATTTAATTTCCTCTTCAAGTGCAGTTTAGAGGGTTATAAACTGAGGTGGGACCTCACCTTCCCCCAGCTCTCCCCATCTCCAGCAGGAGTGGCACAGGGATGTGAGGACCCCAGGGTGGGGCTGTGGGGCCCTCACCTCCAGTAAATTCAGAATTCTTTGTGTGTCATCTCATCCAAGTCCTCCCATGCTGTCCATGGTTGTGTGCTCCTACCTCACAGTCGTGTGGAATGCTTTATTTCTTATGTGCCAACAGGCAGAGAAAAACACGGAGTGTTTTAAATAATCAGAGTATCCACACCAAAACCAAGAGGAAGGTACACTGCAGTGTGGGTACCAAGCTCTCTGAAAGCTGCCAGTGTAGACCAGGTTTTGCATATTTTGCTCTGCAGACAGAATAAATAGAAAAATACACAAGTAAAGGTCTGACCCTGCTGAAACAAATGGCAGACACTGGGATTTAAGCGGAGCTGAGTTTTCACCTGTTACTATTCCATAGCAAACTTTTATCATCAGTGTGGTTTTATCCATGTCACTGTGTGCATATTTATGATTTTCTCACGTGATTCTGACTTAGACACACAACAGCTCAGCCCTGTGGGGTTTGGTCATTGACCTCAATTGACAGTTGTATTTCTGACATGAAAATTCTTCTTGGAATTGCAAAATGCCTTAGGTTAGCAAATTGGTAATAACTGTGATTCCTAGATAATAGTATTCCTAAATTGAAAACAGCATTGCAAAAAAAAAAAAAAAAACAAAAACAAACAAACAAACAAAAAAACCCCTGTTGTTTTATTAGCTCTCATATTTAGCTCTTGAAACAGCTTGGGTTGATTCTGATATTGGAAATAGACATTTCAAGTTGCAGAGCTGCCAACTGGATGTAAAATTGCAGGAATGACCTAATGGGTGTAATTGTCAGGCCACTGTTGTGCAGTTCCAGTTTTATTTAGTGCAGTCATTTAAGGTGTCTTTGTTGTGCTGTGTCATTTATCCTGAAGGGTTTAGACTCTTTCACTGTTGACACTGATGACTGATCTTAGCTGGAGTGAGACCATCTCTGGGTGAACTGGTAACAAAAACATTACCACGTTGTTTTTTTTGTTTTTTTGAGAGAAGAAGTAGTAAAGTATCAACCAACCAAAACAGAGGGGCTCAGAACCACTGGCATGTTTGCCAAAGCTGCAAAATGCTCAAGTAGGCAAAGATAATATTTTTTTTCATAGGAATAGCACCCTGAAATTCTCAACAGACCAGCTGGCACTATTGGTAATGTGCATGGAGCCAACAGTGCAGCACCTCTGGGTTCTCCCCTGTGTGTAGGCTGAATATTGAGATTTGACCCAGTGGGTAGAACACCACCAGGGTAATTATTTCACCCACTCCTCTCACCATTTCACCTCAGGCTGTGTTTTGTTTGCCACCTAAGTAATGAGCAGTAACCCTTTATTTCAGAGGGTCAGCATAACTGCAGGACAAGGAAGCAGTGCTTCAGGAGTTAGCTTTTTGCAAATGTACTGAAACTGGATGTAGGATTGGCCCACCAAAATTTTTATAGGAAAGAAAAAAATGCTGTCAATGTGTGGTTTCTTAAAACAAAAAACAGGGGAAGAAAAAAGCCATAAATTTTATCAAAAATCTTTTCCAACCCTGCCATGCTTTGCCTTCCTTTGACTAAGCATTTGGCACACTTGATAAGATGATGAATTTGGTACAGGTTCACTTCTGCTAATTACTCCCAACCTCCTTAACCAATGTGCAGAGTGCCTTCCTCCCCTCCCTCTGTTCTTGTGAGAGACTAACCTCAGCTGTGCAGGGGTTGGTGGCATTTGCATGTGGAAATGCACTAATCTGGATGTTTTTCTTTGTGTGTGCATCCTTGCAGTGTTGTATACCAGGATGGATTTTATGGTGCAGACATTTATGTAAGTATTCATTGATGTGCATGCTGTCCTTGTACATTACCAGAGTCATCCTTTTTACAAGTTTGCTGCCTAGCTTGACTCTGTTTTGTCTATTTACCATCCCTTGCCTGTCAGAAAGAATTGAGAAGAATATCTCTCACATTGGAAGACCTTTCTGTTCATTACATCTATCATTGTTCAGTGGAGCTGAATTAACTCTTCAATCAAATGCTGAATGAATGCAAAAAGATGTGAAAAATGTGTGTGTGTGTGTGTGGAGGGGCGTCTCCCTTCCTAATTGAAGTTCAAAGAAAAAATAAAGCAAAGCAGAAAAATTCTTTTGCACATCCCCACAAGCTCTTAAAAAAAAACCCAAAAAACAGGGCAAGCTGAATAATCTTAATACTTGAAGTATGAAAGTATTTCATGGAGAGGTACAGGTTCCCAAATCCAGCCAGCACTGGGGATAGGTAGGTGCCATGGTGAGAGTAGAGCTTAATGCCATTGTAAGTTTAAGATAATAATACAATATATTTATTTTACTGTAATCTGAGTAGACTTCCAAAAATTGCACTTCTAAAATCCACTAATTTCAGTTTAAAGGAGATGGGTAGAGACTGCTCACAATAAAAGTGGATAATTTATTAGGAAAGATTCATAGTCCTGGATGCATCATTATCTGTGCACCAAGTTCATCTTAAATATTATTTTAACTTTATTTTTTTTCAGATTTTCATACGTTGTTTTTTTCTTGCCAATTTTTTTTTTATTTTGAACGTGTGCAAAGAGGCTCCATATGTCTGAGTATGTAAGAGGTTTCAGGGGGTTGAGGCTAAATTTCACTCTTCTGAAATTCTTATAGCTAATGTGTAGATGTAAAATATTTCACTGGTAATAACCAATATTTACTTTTGTTATTGTTTTAAAAAGGCACTCTGGTTCTAAGTTACAGGTCTTGGTTTCACCAGACAACTTTCTGTAACCTACTTGTACTGATTCAGTTGAGATAAAATGAGACAGATGAGTTGAAATTTGTATGAACATTAAAAATTAAATAGGCAATGCTAGGAAACATCCCTTGTGTTCATTATCAGCAATCTTCTAGAACTATTCCCAAGGGAACAGATTTTTGTTAGTAAGTTCTATATAAAGAAGGAAACAATTTGAATTTATGGATGAAGTAGGTTCTGTTTTTCTGATGGAGGTGGAAAGGATGATCCTTATCTGAAAATTCATTTGTTCAGCTTAAAAAACATATTTAAAATAAATTAGGTGGGGTTAAAATCCTCTCCCTCTGTACTTATATACTGATGATGTTATCAGTAAGATATTGTTTATGGTGGTTTCAATGAAATGATACTGAATAAATCACTGATTTCTAGTATATCCTCAGTTTTGTGCATTAGGAAATGGAATAACTACACTTGTTTCCACTCAGTTGCAGTCCCATATTTCTGATTGCATATCTTATTTCTCTTAATGCAACAGAATGTTTATCTTTATAGCAGATGACAGAATTAAAAACACTCTTCTGGAAATTTAGTTTCTTTATAATACACAATCCTTTTTATTTTATAAATAATTTTTCTTCACATTAGTGCCTTCTTGCATATAAAGCATTTGCAGGGGAGGGAGAAAGAGATAGAAAGAACTGGCAGAAATCAAATGAAACCTTAAAATTCACAGTGTATTAGTTCTTAGTGCAGCAGTTTGCAGCAGACCAAGTTATTTATTAAATTCCAATTGTTTATGACATAGCTCCACTCAGCTTTTCATTTTAAGTGCAAAGCAGAAGCTTTGTGAAATGACAAATGCTCTGTGAAAAAAGGAGAAAAAACATTTAAACAGTGTAAGGTTTAATGGTGGATTGGAGGGAAATACGAGAGAAAGCAAAACAAGAGGCACAAAATATGAAAAGTCAGATCAAAAAAATGAATTAATGGGTGGATCAGAGTGGGTTTCATCCTGCTCTGGTTACACTGAGAAGCAATAAATGGACTCTGCTGTTTTTGGCATCACTGGGGATCAGCAGAGCCTTTGGTGAGAGAGATCACAAATTTAGGGGAAAGGGGGAGGGCAGACACAAAAAAATACTGGCTGGGTAAAAACTGCAGGGTGAACCAAGAACAGCAAATATCCAGAGCTGCTCAGCACTCACCAGTGGAATAGAAGAGATTAGGAATATAAAAATAGGTGGAAAGTACAGTCTAAAGTGAAAAATCAACAGCCATGATTCTAGATGTAATAGAATATATTCTATATTTAATATAATTCTATATGGAATGTAATAATCCATCTGAAATAGCTGAGCTATTGAATTCCCTTTTAAATGTGCCTTTGAGTAGGAAAAATAAAGGAGATTATTAGGAAGTAAGGAAGACCTTTTAAAATTAAGTATTGATTCACTAAGAGAAAAAGTCATTAAAAGAGAATTAAAGTTGCCTGCCAGCAAATATAGAAGTTCTTAGATGAAGATTGACACCTGTGAAAATAAGAAAATACACTCTATAAAATGAAGCAAAAAATAGTAACAGTCTCAGAATTATGCAGTTAGAATAATAGCTCTGCTTTATTTTAAATCTGTTCCTTTTTTTTATTATTACCATTGTCATAAAGAATGTTTTCAGAATATGTCAGTCATCAATCCTCACCTAAAATGTGGAAAGGCTCAGAAAATGGGAACCTTCCCCACCCTGTCAGCAGCAGCTCCAGAAGCCCCTGGGTAATGGTTTAACCATGGCCAGTAGTGAATCTGACTGCTCACAGCAAGGTTGGCTGAAATTCCCAGGATTCTGGACCTGGGATGCTGCAGCTGGAGAGAATCCATGCTAGAATAGAAATCTATAGGGTGGTGGGTTTTTTTTGTTTGTTCGTTTTTGTTTTTGTTTTGTTTGTTTTGTTTTGTTTTGTTTTGTTTGTTGTTGTTGTTGTTGTTGTTGTTGTTTTCCTTTTTTTTTTCTTTTTTTCTTTCTTTTCTTTTTTTTGTTCTTTTTTCCTTTTTTTGGGGGGGGTTTGGGTTTTTTTGTGTTTTGGGGCATTTTGGGGGGTTTTTTGTGGTTTTTTTTGTTGTTGTTTTTGGGTTTTTTTGGTTTTGTTTTGGTTTTTGTTTTGTTTTGTTGTTTCTTTGGGGGTTTTTTGGTGGGTTTTTTTTTTTGTTTGTTTGTTTGTTTGTTTTGGTGGTTTGTTTTTTTTTTTTAGCTGTTGGGCAAGAAAAAGGCAGATTTTTACGGTCACAGGAATGGAATGAGACTATTTCCTGACAGCTATTGCCATCACCTTTAGCTCAAAGCCAGGGTGGAGTTGGGGATGGAGGATTTATTTGTTCCCCAAGGGAAAAGCAGAGGTAATTCTATAACCAACATTCCCCTGGCTCCAGGTGGGAGTCCCTGGAAGGCACCAGGTCCCCTGTTCTGATGTGAAAAACAAGGAATTGCAGACAGCACTGAAGGTTTTCTTTTGAAACCAAGGATTTTTGTGTTTTGCCATTTCCTGTGACTCACAGAAGCAGAGCAGGAGAAATGACTTTGCCAAGGGCAGAAGGGTCCCCAGGGAGCAGTGGGATGTTCTGTGTGCTGGAACACTCCATGAGACCCTTTAAAAAGTTTGGGTAGGTGGGGATGAAATGTCTTTGATCTCATCTTTATCTGTGATGTTAACAGTTCATGCAGAAAGGGACCAGACCTGGGGATTTGGCTGGAATTAGTGCAGGAGGTGCCTGGATATTTTACCAAGAGTTTTTCTCAGGTCACAGCTATCTCTGGGAACAAAGTACAGAAATACCCCAAACCTTGCACACAGGCCACATCCACAATTTAACCCAGCACAAATTGGAGGTGGATTTTTGTCTATTTTTAATTTTCCCAGTCAAAGTTTTACACAGTGAACAGAAAAAATGCTGTTTAAATCTCAATAGCATGTGAGTGGAGGAAAATGAACTGACACTTTCTGTATTCTGCAGCTCTGGGTGTAATTCATGTAATTTTTAATACCATTCTTGTATTTGTAGTTAATAAGGCAGGTCTAATTCTCAACACTAGAGAATGTTTAGAACCTTGATTAATTTATATTCACAAAATAATCTGAGATCCTTGAGTGAAAGGAAGTATAGAAAGTATAAATTGAGGAAAATGAAATCTCAACATTCATATGAAATATTAAATATGTAGCTAATTAGAAAAAAACAAAACAAAACAAAACAAAAAAATACTCATAATTTAGAATCACTTTGTGTTTTATTACATCTGAGATCATGAGAAAGTTTAGCTATTTTATGAGGTGCACACATGTATACATAGTTTTGTAATCTCTAGATTCTGTATGGGTAATTTTTTTTGGTGAAAATTAGCTTTACTGCAGATATACATACTTTATTTCAAAATTCACTTGTATTTTTCTGTTCATTTCCATTTTATCATATCTTATTCCAAATGTGTGTGATTTCTTTCTAAAATTTATTATTATTTCTGTATAAAAATCTCCAACTGATCTCTGACAGACAACACTGCTCTGTTTCTGTTTGCCTGAGCCAGAGATGTATGAAACATTGAGAGGAAAACACTAATGGGGAATTTGCCTAAATGCCTTCCTTACACCTTTCTTTCCATCCTTCCTTGTTATTCAGATCATTCCATTTCTGTTTCTTTGTAGATGAGCATTGCAGGAGCACAGATAAGGCAGTAAAAGTTTTTCCATTACAGTATCTGAATTATTTACTTTAAGTATTTTAAGTATTATTATTTTCAAAATAATAATCCAGAGCATAAAAGTCTGGTACTTTCTGCCTGAATTTAAAAATAAAGGGGAAAAAAAGAATTCCTAAAACACTTCTAACACATAGGAACTGAAAATGGTTTGTTGTTTTGGGTTTTTTAATGTAATTATTGCATAATTTTGTTCTAAGTATTTTATTTTGCAATATAGTCTAAGGCACAAGGATAATTATATAATGTTACTTAAGGGATATAGTGAAGATTACTGGTGTATTCTTCACCTAAGATATCAGCCAAGTTCAAAACTAGAGAAAAAAATTCAGGTAGAACTTGTTAGAGAAGTTGATTTCAGGGGTTTGGGCTGGAATCACACCCCAATTTCCAGAGTAAAATCTACCTCCAAGTATTGTTTTCCTGCAGTAATCAAAAATCCCTTGAAGTAATTGAATTAAAACAATGAGAAAACTTGGTACAACACCAAAACTGAGGAACACAAACCCCATAAAAATAATATGCTTAAGCATATTTTAATGTGTAATTTATGCTAGTTTATTTTAAAATTATGAATTCATGACATGGGATGGGGGGTGGAATTAGGTCTTCCCTGATACCCAAATACATCCTGTTTTCTCTAGTTCTCCAGAGAATTCAGGCAAATTCAGTGCCTTCAATCTCTTTTTATTTGTATTGCTTTACACTCATTCTTGCCAGGGCTCTCATAAATGTCAGGCTGATTGCTGAATCCAAAACATCTTAATAAACTCAGAGCTTCATTGCTCAGCAGAAATTCTTTGAAAGCAAATCAAAATGTAGGCATGAAAGGAATGAAGCTCTTGTGTTTGGGAAGCAGGGAAGGGTCTCTCATCACACACTGACCAATTTTTGGTGATAGTTAAATGAAGGAAAGAAATCCAATCCTCACAGAGCCCAGAGGTTTCAGGTCAGCTGCTGTGGGAATTTTTATTATTTAGCTGTTTGTGTAATTTTTATCCCTTTCAGAGCTGCTCATGGTCTGTTCTCAGTTCCATAGTGTGATAGGAGCTTTTATGGGTAGAGCTGGGTGGACTTGGAGTGGCTCTCAGTTCTAAATCAGGGTTTTTAGAGGTGGACAGCAGGACAAGGACAGGAGTTGGACACCCTGGTGACCAGAACCACGTCAGAGTTCACATCTGCCAGGACTGGGTCATGAGAACCAGCCCAGGATCTTCCTCATATCAGCACTCAGGAAAGAAAAATAGCAGGAAAAAGGTGTCATATTTCACACAATGACAGAATTGCCAGGATGGGAGAGACCTCCAAGATTATTGAGTCCACCCCAGCCCCAACACCTCAACTAAACCCTGGCACCAGTGCCACATCCAGGCTTTGTTAAACACATCCAGGGATGGGGACTCCACCACCTCCCCAGGCAGGCCATTCCAGTATTTATCCCTCTCAAACCAAAAGGGGAGAACAGATAAATTTGCATTTTCTCTCCCCTCTCTCCCTTCGACAGAGGCCAGCCCAAGTGGTGCAGTTTGAATTTCTCTCCCTCAGCCTTGGCTCAGTTTTTGGTGACATTTTTGATATCCCAAGGTCTGCACATACATAACTGCAGCAGTGTGTGCCTGTTGTACATTTGTGACAGTGATGGCCTTCTGCTGGTTTATAAAAATGAAACAATCTGAAATGAGGAGGTGTTTTTGTCTCACTGCCTCTGAGTGTGCACAGAGGAGCACAGGAGAGGACACATGGGGATTTAGGAGATACTCATTGTCCTGATCCCAGGGCTTGTGTGACAATTGCAGGGAGCTGGCCAGGAGCAGGGAGGGACATGTCCTGTTCTCTGTGTGAGCACATGGAAAAAAAAAAAATCAGGAAGAACATTCTTCAAATGAGCTGACAGTTCAAAGCCTGGAGTTTCTAATGAGCTGTCAGTGTATGTAAAACTTGTGTTTATTCTTAGAGAGATGTGGCATTGTCAGCTGAACGATTGATTTCCAAACCAAACCTGCTTCAGGTCTTCAAACCCACAAAGGTTTGAAGGTGTTAGGGATCAAAGCCATCCTGCCAAGCAGAGTGGTAGAAGGGGAAATGGTAGTTCAGACTGCTTTTCTGAAAAGAGGGAATTTTTACTTGCAAAATCAGAACAGAAAACCCATGTAAGTTACTGCAGTAAAAATGTTACACTCAGGGCTGGCACAATGTGGCCTGTTCTTTCTGCTTCAGTACAATATCTGGGGTGAATGCATCCTTCCAAAAAGAAAAAAAACAAAAAAGAAAAAACAAAAACAAAACAAAACCCCAAACCCCATCCCAAAAAAAACCAAACCAAACACCAAAAAAAAAACCAAAAAACAAAAAACAAAAAACCAAAAAAAAAAAAAAAACCCAAAAAAAACAACAAAAAAAAAAACCCAAAGGAAAAAGAAACAAAAACCTAAAGGAAAAAGAAACAGCCAAAACCAAAGAACCAGTCCATTAAAGCGAACACTTCAGCAAAAGAGTGAATTTTCTTCCAAGCTGAGTGAGCTGATTCTGTCTTATTCAGCTCTTTTTTCAGGGAGGGGTGGGTGAGGAAGGCACCAGAACAGCCCCTGTCCCAGAGGGTGCTGGGGGGAGAATCCTAATTGGGCCGTAAATCGTGTTTGCCTTATCAGCGGGCCTGGCTGGGGCTGTTAATTGGCATGCTGAGATCATTTGGAAATGCTTGATGTAACACCGTGGTCCATTGAACAGGAAGCTCTGCTGTTTTCACAGTTTGATAATCAATGCATCACTGCACTCAATTCCTTTCCAATGTGTGCTTGTTTGTCCTGTTTGCTTAATTGAACAGCTGGAATTACTGTTACATACAACTGAATGTTAATTCATGGAAGGGGAGAATTTTGCTTCTTCATTATCATTTTATGTATAAATTGGAAACCTATGTAACATTAAGTGTTAATTGAGTGCACAAATTCATAGGTTTAATCAACCAGGCATGATAAATCATATTTTGTACCAAAAAAGAATTGATTGTTAGCTGAGTTTGTCTTTTAAGTTTAGTGAATATAAACTGTTTTGTGAATATGCATAACAGTATATATATTTTGTCCATATGAACAATTGCTGCTTGAAAATTTGGAGAAGAATCCAGTATTGCCTTGTAAAAAGGCTTACACTGATCAATGCAGCTCATTGCTTTCTCCTGACCACTGGGACAAACCTCAGGAAGTTTGTGGTGGTCGATTTTGCCAGGCGATATTTCCCTTAACATTTCACTGCAGTATTTCCCATGCACTTGACTGAGCTGCAGCATGACTGTGCCCTTTTGATTGTTGTCAAATGTTGCAAAACTGTGACTGCAGGTGCCACAGCAATGCAGTTAGAGCCTGAGTTTGTGTTTCAGGGTGGTTATGCTGCCTACCGGTACGCCCAGCCTGCCACTGCCACTGCAGCTGCCTACAGTGACAGGTAAGAACTCCTCTCCTCTCACCAATATTGGACCAGTGGAAGTTGAAGATGGTTCTTTCAATTTGCCTTGTTGAAGTCTCATAACTGTCTTGTTGCTCTGCAGATAACTGTGATATCCAAAGCAGGCTGTTTTATTCTAATCCATGAATAGCCATAAATTGGGAGGCTTTAGGCCTGAATTGAGATGTGCACATTCCCAAGCTGTGGATCACCCACTTAACGTCCCTGACCCTTGCACAGTGCAGATAAATAAATGTACAGATTCATGATGGTCTGCTGCTAAGGATCATTATTTGTTTTAGGAGTATTATTTCAGCTGATTTAGAACCTTGAACCTATTGAGTGCCCTCAATTCTCACTGACACTGTTTTAGTCAGTGGAAATTGAGAATGAACTGTGTCTAAGCTTCAGCTATCCAATGCAAAACAGTATTTTTTTCCCATTTGCTTTCTTCCCAGGCATTTGATTTTCAGCAATACCTGAAAAAAAACCAAAAACTAAACCCCCAAAAAAGTTATTTTTCTTTTGCTCTGTATTTGCATCCTCAAAATGTAAACCATATTTGGTGGAAACAATATCAGGAATTGAAGATCTTAAAATCTGCACGTTCAGAGACTTAAATTTTATCAAGTAAGAGCAATGTCCCATATATTAACGTTTTCTTGAAAGATGGATGTTGGAATCCCTTAGAAGTCAATTCTAAATTGCTGCTGACTTCAGTAGGAACAGTATTTTATCCAATTGCCTAAAATTAAGTCTTTGCAGTGTGTGGCCATGATTTTGTAATGAGAATGAGGATTATCCTTTGTTTTCTTCATGAACTGCACCCTTAAAATCTATTTTTAATGTTTTTCAAGTCATTGAGGAGGGTTCCCTTGTAAAGGGAGAGTATATATTATGGCAGAGACACATATAATTGGCAGTGAGAAATAAGGTCATGCTTCTCAATAGATGAAAAGAAAATTTTCCCTTCAAATCATGGAAATCATTTCTTAAGCATTAAATACATATTGAAAATTTTCTTCAAATGCTAAATAAGTGTTACAAATCCTTCAGTTTCTTGAAGATATCAAGAGATTAAGAAATTCTAGTGCACAATTTCTTAGATTGAAGTGCTGTTCATGGATTCTGTATTTTTAGAACCAAGTCCCATGGTATGAATGTTACAATGCTCTGCATGCATATTTGCCTTTCAAGTGCTTATTCTGGGTAATGAAGATATATTTTTTAAAGTTATGTGAATAAAGTAATTTGCATGTATGGCTGAGGCATGCTGTGTCAGACAGGTAAGCAAGCTACTTTTTATTGATTTTGGGTCAGTGGTATCAACCAGATCTGTGCTGTGTGCACTTTGGTGGCAATGTAGTATTTTTATTTAGGGGAACTGCACAGGTGAAGTGCTACTCAGTAGTTTCATTTCATTTCCACAAAGGTTTGTTAGCATGTTGCAGCTCTAGGGTTTTAATGTGAGCTTTCCTGTAATGCAAAACAACTCCTGCTTCTAAAAGCCTGCTAAACCAAAAGGACAAAATTATAAATAATCTCCTGTGGTCAGCCAGGTTTTGCCAGCTCTTGCTCAGGTGTCCCTGGATCATTTTATAGGCTATTTCTATTAATTAAACTTATGCATTACACAGAGAAACTGAACAATATCAAGCTGATTTTTAAATGCTATAATTATGAGTTGATGTACCTTCTCATAAACCAGATCAAAGGCTGTAGGATAAAATATCAGTTGGTCACATGTTCTGCTATGGGCAGAGAGTCAACATCCCCAAGAGTTATGCTGCCAAAAAGGTAAAGGATTTGTTTAGGAAGACAGTGCTCTTAACTCCTACTGTAAAGAAAGCTGGAGATGGCATCAGTAGTAATGCAGTTGTTACAATCCTTACTTATTTTTTTAAATTGTCTAATTTTCAGATACACTTTGTGTATAAGTAGAACTGCAATAACCTGTCTTTGTTTGCATAATTTTAGATACCTTAAATGAATTTTATATCTTTTGGATTTTTTTTATCTTCTCTTTTTAAGTGTGGTTAACCTTCATCTTCAATCTGCTTCCCCCAAATGAATATGGTTTCTTGTCTTAATTACAAATCTCATAACTGAATTTCTGTAGGAGAGAATCCCAAAACTAGCAATGAGAACCAAACAAATAACAATCTGCTCAAACATTTCTTTGCATGTGGGAAACTATGTGCAAACATGGATACCTCTGATTACTCACAACTACAGTTTGTTTAATTTGATTAACTTTTTATTCTTTTTAAAATGAATTTTATTTAGCTACTTTTGTGAAATTAATATAGAAAGTGCTGAAGTGTAGTTCAGTACAACTGTTTGTACCTGCTCTTCTCTATGTAATTGTCATCTGCTCTCCTCTCTCAACACTGAAGATTCCATATCTCCTTATACACTTATTTAATGTTCATATGAGTCCCTATTTAATTTAATTACACATGAACTACATTTACTGTTTATATAAAAAATGATGCCCAAAGAAACTGAGTACCACTGAAGCAGTGACCTATCATGGAAAATACTACTTCACGCTAATTTAAAAAAAAAAGAAAAGCTTTATTTTTTTGGTCACCACTCATATCCATGAAGAATGGCAGTGTTCCATGTTTGAAAGGCTTCTTAAGTTAGGAGATGGAAAGAGGAAATCTTTAGATCGGAAACATGTTTTGGTAAATTAAAAATAAAGGTTAACAAAAAGATTTGGGACTCTGGAATCAATAGACCAAGTCGATTGATAATGATCTCTGTGAGAGGGCTCCATTTGAAGGAATGCAATGGTATCCTTGTTTGTCACAGTTGGAAATATTGCTGGAAATAGGAGAGGAACAGGGGAGAATCAGGTGACAAGGAAATACCATTAAATCAATCAATGCAAACCCCAAAGTATTTGTCAAGACAGATCGTGTACTCCTAAACCCAATTTCACAGCAGGGGTAGGCCTGGCAGATCTCTCCAGTCATTTCTTAGATCATAAAACAAAAATAACAAAAAAACAGGTACATTTTGTTTTATTTATGAAGAAATACAATCACTGGATACAAATTCTGAAATCAATTTTTGTATTGTGTGATCTATCGTACATTAAATTGCACGTACAGGTTTGAAGGTCTTTGCAGAAGTAGATCAAAAATAAAATTATACTTAACTTGCCAAGATTTAAAGTATTTCTGATAAATTTTCCAATTAGTTTAAGTCCTAAAAGGTGACCTATTGGTCTACACATATTCTTCATTAGTCTGGAACTTGCCTGGCAAACTCTCTAAACTGAGCATATTTGGAAAAAGTAACTGTAAGGATGCACAAAAGACACTAAATCAGATGTCAATAAAATGTCTGTACAGCTCTTATTCATCTTTCATGCAGTATTTAAAAATAAATATATATAGTTGTTAGATTTCTGTCCAAGTCTGAAGCCAGAGGAACTAGCAGGGTGCTGCAGTTGTGTGTCCTGAGGCAGAAGGAGGGGGAGCATGGCAGTGGGGCGTATTGTCATTTTGTCATTGCATGTTCACTCGGTGTTGCTGGTATGTCTGTAATGCTGGACTGGGTTTGACAGATCCATCACACAGCTCAGTGAATGGCTTGCTTGAACTAAGCCTATGGGCAGACTGATCACATTGATTGGCTATTGGTTTTGTGTTTTATGATTTGATTATTGCATCCTCGAGCGGAGTCAGAAACGTTCCTTTCGCGCACATGAACGTTGTCAGGCTGTTTGTGCAATTGTGTGGGAGTGCAGTGGGCACAGCCCTGGCAGGAGGAAGGCAGCCCTGTCTGAGAGGCACAGGGACCCCCCTGTGCTGCTGCTGTCCCCAAGCAGGGCCCAGGTGTGTTTATACATGGATGGTGCTGTATCCATATATACACACACATCCCCATCCATCTCACACTCACACACACACACGGGCTGCTGCTCTCAGCTCCAGCCCCTCCAGATCACACTGCCAAATTTAACCCCACTCCAAACTCTGGGGACATCCCCACTGACATCTTTGTTGTCTGGATTAAACCCCTCATCACTGGAAGCTGACTTTTTTTTTCTTTTTCTTTTTTTTTTTTTTTTAATAAAATAAGGCATAATCCAAAATATTTTGCACATAACACTTTGCAGCAAAAAGTATGTTTTGTTTTTTTTTTTTTCCTCCCACTATCAATTTGTGTTACATGTTCTGTGGTTATACCTAGGGTTTTATAGAGAGAGAAGGTTTTGTCATATGGAAATCATCTATCTTCCAGATCTGAAATCTTATTCCTGATAAACTCCTGATATTCTAACAGTTTACATTTTTAAACATGTCTACATTCAGTTTTTTCAAAGCAGTAGTGTCTACAGAAATAGTTTAATACATTTTCCAGTTTCCTTTGGGCAAGTAGTTGAGAGTAACACTTGATATTTGTGCTCAGGTTTTCCCAAAATAAAACAGGCACAGATTTGATTTAATGGTAAACATGCTCATCAAAGAATGAAAATTTAGAATGAAAAGTAGAAAACCACAAAATATAAAATGTGAGCTTCTATAGCTGAGAAGGGTTTTTATTATATTATGGACTATATCATCTTCTATTTTATGATTAAACAATGAAATCCACTGTATTTTTATTCAAATTATTTTCTCTTATTGAAGATTACTAGAGATATATACTAAAATTAAGGTTTTGATTGCATATAAAGTATAATAGCATCTTGAGCCAGAATTTAATTTTCCATTAAACAATTTTATAGAAGCATAAATATTTTAAAATCTAGTGCCTCATTCATTTCATGATTGTACCTTCTTAGATTAAGAAGAAAGACCTTCTCTACACGGTTTTAGTTTGTAAAGGAATCAGGTTGGAAGAGGAAAAAAAATAGGATATGGTGGCAACTTTTCAACTTCCAGCTGGAACATTCAAACATTTGGGATTTTGCTATCCCAGTGGAATCTTAAATGGAAAGGTTTGGGGGATGATGCTTCAGGAGGAATTGTAAAGACCAAATTGTGGGCTACTCAAATTTTGACAGTGAAAAGTTCAGTCAGCACCTTGAGCAGGTACAGAGGTTGTGTTTAGCTTTTCTAACAGCAACAGAGAATATATTTAACTCTTCTGCAAATGCTCAGGTTTGATGTGGTGATGCTTTATTGATCTAGTTATTTGTTCTTTTTTCCTGGACAATCTTGTATGGTAGCTAAAGCTTCTTTATTCCCCATTATTGCAGATAAAAATCAAATTATTGGCTTGGCTGTTACAGAGTGGCAGTGGGTTTGGCCCTCTATCTGTTAGGACTTTATGCCTGTGTGATCTCTGGCAAACTAGAGGATCACTGGCATCATGTTAATATTTCACAATCCATTTTCATCCCAATTCATTCAGAGTTTTGGGGATGACTGGAGTATATGACTCATAGTATAACAGTACCTTTTAGTGAAGAGTTAGAAAGTAAAAAAGTGGGTGAATATGAATAAAGAAAATGTTATAGGGGGAAAAAATCAAAGTATTTGGAATTCCATGAGCAGGGACTTTAATGTAGTACATTTTGACAGGAATATCCTGAAATTAAATGTTGCATAGAGCACTTTCCAATAATTGAAGCACGGTTCATTCTAAAATATTGCAGATATGACATTTTTCGGGGAGACTCAGTGAGTCACAATAATGTAGGAAAACATTGCAAACAATTACATTTGGTGGAAACATAATCTTCTACCAGTTCTAGGAAGATGCTTTGATGTTTTAATACATTCCTGCACTGGCTGGAATTAACCTGTTTATGGTACTTTGAGGAATTAATTCACCTGGGTGTAGTTTGAGTATTCATGTAACATCCAGGGAACTGCTAAAACTCCTGCACCAGCTCAGAACTGAGGGGACACAGGAGTGAAAAAGCTCAGTGCTACTGCCCAGAATTATGGTAAACACCAATTATTAAACTTTTGTGATGTCAGAGGTGGTTTCATTCATACTCTGCTTCTACTTCTCTTACCTTTAATCTCCATTCTCCTCCTTTGCAGTCTCAGGGGATATTTTAGGAATCCCTACAGACAAGGAAAAGCTTGGCTATTACTGAGAAATCCATTTTGACATCTATGCTGGAAATCATGGAGAGAAAACTGGGAGAGAAGGTAGAGCAGGCTCAAGCCCAGATTTCCATACCTGCTGTCCTGATGTGCTCAAAGCTTAAGGGGCTCAGGACTTCTGCTCCAGGTTGTTCTTGAATGTAGGGAGAGCTCTTAAATGCTCATCTTGTACCAAAAAATAAATCAGTGCACCTCTTCTTACATTTACATCTCAGCTTCAGTATTCTCTCTTGGTTTTCTTTAATTCATGCAGCCTGTGTCTGGTTATGTAGCGTGACTTAACTTGGGAGTTCTTTATTCTGGTAAATAGTAAAGAACTGTGATTATGAATATATCAATTTGAGGAATTTTCATACCTTTTCTCTAAAAGGAGGGGAGGAAAGGACTGGTTAACACTTTTAAAGCAGGAATTATCTCATTACTAGCTGATCAAAGCTTCTTTGCTCTTTGAGGGTATCGGAATAAAGCGCGACTTTAGAATTCCTCAGTGTTGTGTTCAGCAGACTGGATAAATGTGAAGTTGGGGAGTTTCTAAAGCATTGATTGCTGATCCAGCAGACCAGAACTGTTCCAGGGCATTGGGTCAGTGCCTGTGACACGATGGCCCAGAACAGAACAGTTCCTTTGGACGTGTCAGTGCCTAATAACACACGCTCAGCTCCCAGAGAGGCAGAGCAGAACCTGCTCTGGGCATTGGCAGCCCTAAAACCAGGGAGAGACTCAAACCATCGTGCAGCAGGCACAAATGGGCCTTGGAATATCCCATTTCAAGGAAGGAAATGTCACTGATATGTCACTGATAAAACTGGGGTGGCACGGGTACAGTCTGTGTGGATTAGCCCTGTAATTCGCAGTGTGCTCCGGCAAGGTGACGAAGTATTAGAGGAACAAACTTTAAATAACAATGTTGATGAAATTCATCAAGAAAGAGGCAATTTGCACTCTCTCATGTTTTTACTGAGGCGTTTTGCACCTCTGAGGAGTCTAAAGCATTTGATTAGGTATTTAAGTAGATTATTCTCATATTCCTTTGGGCTTGTCAAGCTTCTGATTCTCTAGGAACCCACCTGAGGCAAACATCAGATTGTGAGAATACTGCAGGAGTGGGAATAGAATGTTTATCCACATATCCTAAAGAATTTTTTTGTGAAAATTGCTGTAGGGTGTTTAATATACATGCATTTAAAAAAAAAAAATACAGGAAAAAAATAAGTAAGGACTTTGTTTAAATCAAACGTTTACCAGCTTCTAAAATTTGTTTTGTTTTTCTTGAATGAATTCTTAAATAATCCTGGCAAGGCTTTTGTGTATATGGTATTTTAGTTAAAATATGAAAAAAAAAAATGCTGTCAACTAATTTGTAAAGTCATTCTAAACTTAATATAATATAAAGACGAAGAATTGTTGTTGTTCATAATTGTTGAAGTTTATAATTATACCTCTGTATGGTGGGAAACTTTATAGTGGATAAAATGGTGGTTAGTAATAAACTGTAATAATTTCTTTGAAATCAGAAACAAATATAAAGTATGGTTTTGAGGAATTATTTTAAGGATGTCATGATATACATAAAGAACAAATCCCCCAATTAAATAAATTGATTTTTTAATGTATTTTAATGAATAAAATACTGATTCTTTACACAAGGCTGACTTCAAAAAGCTCTTTGCCCTAAAGAGAATGAACAATATGTCTAAAATATAGTCATAAACAAAATTTTCAAATATAAATATTAAGAATCCAAATATAGCCTTATTTTAGCAGTCGTGGGTCAAAATGACATTGATTTATGTCGCTGACGTGGAGCACTTCTGAAATAAAAATTACTGCACTCCTTCCTCAAGTATTTAATTGAAGTGCATAGTCTGTGTTAATCACACTAAAAGGCCAATAATTCTACAGCAGTTCTGCCTCTGAGATCAGTATGAATTCTGCTACAGATTTGTGTGGTATTCAGAATTTCACCCGTTAGGTTTAGATATTACTTTAAAACTTCCAGATCTACTTAAAAGTCACTTGTTCCTCTTGCAGATAAATATTCATCTTTAGGCTCTGTATATTGCATTATTAATAACAATTTCTTACTAGGTATAATATATTGAATGATCATACATCAAAAAATTCCATTGATGCAGCACGTAATATGAGTTAGATCCAAGTCTATTTGTATAAATCTGATTAAGAAGAAAATAAATCAGGAAATAAAATTTGTAGATCTTAAATATGAAAGGTAAAAGAACTAGAGATTTTCCTACTGGTTGTGATGTAAGATATTGCCCACATTCTGACAATATATTAAAAATAAGCTGCTTTTTTTTTTTTTTTCAACAACAGCACTAAGTTGGAAGGTTGCATCTCTTTGCTAGAAATTTTCTTTATGCCGACTTTGAGGGCTAATGGAGGGAGAGAGAGGGGGTGTTTGTATCCAAGACACTGCCAGGGCAGAATTATTGTACCCACCCTTTGTGCAGAGTGGACATTTCTCCAACTGGAATTGGAGTGTGCTCAAAGGAGTCTCTCTGTCTCTCTCTCCTGGAATTTCAGTGGATTGGCTAATTCAATATCAGGGCTAAAAAAAAAAAAAAA
Source organism: Cisticola juncidis (assembly GCA_013400215.1). Taxonomy (NCBI): domain Eukaryota; kingdom Metazoa; phylum Chordata; class Aves; order Passeriformes; family Cisticolidae; genus Cisticola; species Cisticola juncidis. The sequence continues at coordinate 674,303 of VXBR01000356.1, forward strand.
AA
>VXBR01000356.1:674336-691836 GCA_013400215.1 Cisticola juncidis
AAAGAAAAGAAAAAAACCCTGCCCATCTGCTGGGGAAAGAGATAAGAACACAAATTATGAGAAAGCACCTTCTGTTGACCATTTTTCCCTTTAGTTTCTTTTAATCCCTTTAGGTTTCTGGGTTTGGCTGTTTTTTTTTTTTTTTTTTCTCTGAGTAAATGAAATAATGCAGGCGTATCACAGGGCTTGGGGATGCACATTTCCATTGGTGTCCAGAAGAGCTGGGGGTTATTTTTTTTTCTTTTATTGAAAGTATGTTTTTTTGCAATTGCAAAAGTACTTTTTGCTATTAAAACAAATTATTTCTGGCCAAGAAATTGGGTGACTGGTAGCAGGAGGAAACTCAGTGAGAGATTTTGTTCTTTTTCTCTCTCCTGCTGTCTTTAGCACTCGGAATTTTGGTAGGGACATCCCACCTTTGGCTGAGGCACTCTGAAATGTCCTGCACTGAGCACTGAGAGGATGCAGAGAGGTGATGAAGGTGGCAGGGGAATAAGGGGCCTGAGCTGCTGGGAACGGGGCTGTGGTGCCACTTCAGGCACCCCAGGGCACAGGAGGGACCCTGCACCTTCTGCAGAGGCAGCTGAGCCCGGGCAGATGGAGGAGCTGCCTCTGACTGGGAAATGCAGAGGGATTCAGTGTTTATTCTCTGCAGCAACAGTTCTAGAAATAGCTGCATTTGTTTCTTTTGAGACAGGGTTTTCCTCTGTCTGATTCCAAAACCTGCCTCAAAATTTCAGGAAAGAGATGGTCAGGAATGATGGATGTGCATTATCTTGTGATCACATTATCTTGTGATGAGGAAAGCAGGGGACCTCAGTGAAAGCCAAATATCCACATCCTCCTCTCTGTCTTGGCATCATCTTTGGTTAGGTTAAACAAGAAATTCTGCAGAGAAGAAGAACCTGACATGGAAGTGATTAGTCTAATTACCTTCCTAATGCACATCAGGTCAAACAAGTTACTATTAGTGTTGTTGAAGCTTGATACTGCATGTATTATTTATAGTTTTATTCTTATTTTATTTAATATATCATCTAGGTGTGGCTGTGAAGTTGTTTAGTTGTCTTTGTGTTGTGATTCAAATGCTGTGGGTATGGTAATGTGCTTTGATCTTACAGTAATGGGAATATAAAGCATGATAATAGCAAAATCAACCTTCTAATTATAGTTATTATGCTAATATTAAAAAGTTTAAATTCTTTGATGGTCTTGATATTTAAATTTAGGACACCAGCAGGAGAGACTTGGGAAGGACTTAATAAAATTATTATAAGGGAAACTTTGTCCATCCTTGACTATTGCAGAAACCATTCAAGGAGCCAGCAGTCAGCTGTATTAAAATTCATAGAGAAAACGTCCTCAACATCAGAGTCCTCACAAGAGCAGCAAAGTCTTAACATTTAGAGCACGAAGGAAATATATAATAGCTTTAATAGTATAATGGAGAAATATGCAGAGGTACCACATATAACTCTGCTGGGAAAAACCCTTGCTGCACATGATAGTTAGCACCAGATCCTTGGGGAATGCAGCTTGGAGCAGCTCCAGGAGGGAAGGCAGTGCTTTTGGATAAGCTGCAGCAATTTTACCAGCTGAGATTCTGATCCCTGAGTTCTAAACACTGCCCTTGTTTGTCAATCCCACAGCAGTCCTACCAGAAAAAGTCAACAGGTTAAATATAGTTTAAATCTTCCCACTGTAAATTCTGTTCAATATTGTGTTTGCCTTCATCCTAATTTTTGATATTCTGGGGCTCTGCAGGGTTTCAGCAGTTCCTGGATTTTTGGGCAGGGGTCTGAACCTCAGTGTTAAGCAAAATTGTTTCTGTAGTTTTGTGAAGTTTGTCAGCAAAGCCCAGGAATTCAGGTCTTTGAAGCATAATCACTGTATGTTAGTGGATTGTCATTTCTTTTACATTTTGAATTTCCTAGAGCCAGTGTGATGAATTTTTAAAATCCCCTTTGACCTCTAGTATGGCTTCCATTTTAAGGAAGCTCTGTGCTGCTGAGGAGAAGGGATTGGAAACTTCTGGTACGTGTGGGTGAGGTTAGGTGTGTGCCAAAATTTTGTTCTCAGTCATGTGCTGTGTGAAACAGTGGTGAGAAGTCCAAGTGCCACCCAGCATTTGGGGAGAGGACAGGACACACACACCCTTCACTGGACCTTTGTGCCCTGGATGGGTTTTCCACCCTAAATTACCTGAGTTTATGAATTCCCAGGCACTGGGAGCTCTGAGCACCTGAGGAAAGCAGGGCCAGTGACTGCAGGAGAGAAGGGAGGAGGCAGCTGGTGCTCCCTGAGGATTTGGGACCAGTGCAGACACAGAGGAGCTGGTCCCTTCCCCAGGGCGGGGTGACCCCATGGGAACTTGCAGAGGGAGCACTCAGGGCAGCAGTTTATCCTGAGCCTAGGCTGGAACTGTGTTTCCTGATAGTTTCATTTCATTAGTTTCATCTTGTGATGAATCTAATCTCGTGATTAGTTTCATTTCACATCCCCCAAGTCATAAAAAAAGGGTGTCTGAGACCCATTCTCTGAATTTCTTCCTATCTTCCTCTTCCAGGTTTTGAATTTTCCAATAATTAAGTGGGCAGATCACTTCTGGATCAGGTGTTTCCTCACTTGTGTATGTTAGACATGCACAGCAAGGACAAGGCTCAGGCTCCAGTGATTAAAGAGCATAAACCCCTCAATATATATAAAATCTCTGTTCTCTAGCATGGCATGTTTTCACCACACAGTTTCAAGGAGAAAGGAAGCATGTAATGTATTGGATATGGAAAGGTCTGCTGGATGGAAAGAGCAGGTGCCAAAGAGAGAGGTTTCTGTCAGATGTGGGGCCTTAGAGGCACACATTTGTTACTGCCAAAGGGACTGCAGGGAATGGAGCAGAGGAAATTACAACATATTCAAGCCTTTGAAGATGGTGTATGCAGGTTCAGTAACTACCCCAAAGGAAGAAAGCTCATCTAAATCATTTAATAGTACTTCTGTTGTCCTCCCCTTCTGTTCTTGTTTGAATTCAGGATATATATCAAATGTTTAAACTTTTTTTTTTTTTTTCAAAATTTAAAACCATCTTTATTACCATACTGGTAAAAAAAGACGAGTTAGTTTTCAATTTGCTAGAAGAGATAAAATTTGATATCTAGGCCTGAGAGCAGCAGTGGTGTGCAGAGTATTTGCCCTTGGGGAGGAGCTGCTGGGAGGGAACTCAGCCCTTTGGAGTCCCAGCAGAACATTTTCCTCACCCACACTGTCTGGGAGACATCAGAGAGCTCAGACAGCCAAAGGGTGCTGAATTTAAAAGGACTGCACTTAGCCCAGGGTGTGAGGATCTGGCAGGTTGAATATATCCAACTGTACATTCAGATCCATGTATTAGTCATGTTATCCTTTCAGGTTTCACTTTTTTTTTTTTTCCTATCAAACAGCCAGTAACATCTCTTAAAATTCTATTTTAAAAAAGTTTCTTTTGTTTAAATCTGTGTTCTTTCACATCTGAAGTATTAACCAGTGAAGAGTAAAAATTTAGTTCTGTACTTTCACTGTTAATACACAAATTAAATTATGGAAGTGATTCTGTATCTTAATTGAGCAGGGCTTATTGTATAATAAAGTTGGGTCCGCTTGCAGTTCCTGTACTTTTTTTGAATCATTAAAAGTGCAGCAGTGATGAGGAACACTAAACCAGCCTAAAATGCACCATGAATTTTCATCACAGCTTCCTTGTGAGATCTCCAAGCCTCGTGTGCTCGACAGAGTTAGCACAGAGCTGGTTCCCTTTAAAGGGAATATTGAAAGGGAATATTTGCAGGGACTGGGCAAGGTGAGCTGTGCTCACCCCAGAGGACTCCTCCTGCAGGCTCTGGGGCTGTGCACACAAAAACCAACCCTGCTTTAGCCATCAGCTGGGATATCTGATGAGCAGTTTCCCCCTAAGTCTATACAAAAGGCAATATGGAACTTAGCTAAATAAATCCTGCCACTAGAAGAACATTAAAGCCATCAAAGTGCTTGAGAATTTCCAGTAATTACTACAAATAAAACCTAATTAGTAATAAAATATTGAACTGGACCCCAGCCTCTAGTATTTTCATTCTCACAGTCGCTATGCTGACCAATATGTAACTTCCTACTTTTAAAAGTTAGGTGTGGAGTTGAATTTAATTTCACAAAAGCAAAATAGCAGCTTCCTGTGAAGCAATGTAACAAGAGATGTTTATAGTAGGTTTTTTTGTTTGTTTGTTTGTTTGTTTTTTATAGGTATCACTTTGGGTTTCTTTATTTTTTTAAAAATAGGTTTTTTCCCTGTAATTAGTAAAGGCTTGGTCAAAAAAAGAGTAAGATTTCAGAACAGTTTCAATAATATTTGTCATTCCAAAGGACAATTGCAGTTAATGTTCTGAGGTCTTTCTGGAAGTACTAACTCATCACATTACCCTTGCAGATAATTCTATATTTTAATATCTGAAGACAGAGAATCTGTGGTTAAATGTTCCACTGTTCTGAGCTGAGATGAACAAAAGGAGCTTCTCAGTAACCACTTTAGAGGCAGTTTTAAGGAAAAGTGATCCTTTTGTTTAAATGAGAGGGCAGTTTAAAATCTTCACAGAAATGAATCAGAAGGATTTTCTGTAGAGCAGTAGCTGGTAAGTCTGCATTGCTACTGCCTCAGTCACTGTTAGGCAAGTATTTGGTTTTTCCTGCCTAATTTCACAGAGGTGGTAGCAGTAAATACAGTGAAAAATTATGCTACCCGTGAAATAAAGAGTAGCTCTGTATTTATAATGTAAAATTTATCCCAGTTTCTTTTTTTTTAAATAATGTCCTTTAGCATTACTTGTTAGGTAAATCTCATTAGCTCCTGAAACTGTTGAAGATGACAAAATAAAGAGAAAAACTGCCACTTGAACTTAGTGAAAAGCTGAAATGCAAGAATGTACAATTTGATCATTAAGTTCTCACTAACAGTGTCAGTATTTCTGCTTTTGGACCTGTGCAATCCCATCCCTACAGTACAGACTGCAGATTCCTTGGTTTATTTTGGATTTATTTCCCTCCCCCCGTAGAATGTGAACCTCTAAGGAGCAAGGTTCACAGATTTCTAAAGGAGAATTTCAAATCCCTTGATACATTGGAGGTGAAGTAATAGAAATAGATTTTGTTCCCTTAGGGTGTAACTCCTCCAGGTTTTGTTGCCCCTGAGGGATGTTTGCTCCTGCCTGGTTTTCAGGAGGATTCTCACTGCTTGCAGGGCTGTTTTCCAGGCTGTTTTCCTGGTTTTCAGGACTCTCAGTGCTCAATTCTTGCAGGGCTGTTTTCCAGGCTGTTTTCCTGGTTTTCAGGAGGATCCTCAGTGCTCACTGCTTGCAGGGCTGTTTTCCAGGCTGTTTTTCCAGGCTGTTTTTCCAGGCTGTTTTTCCAGGCTGTTTTCCTGGTTTTCAGGAGGATCCTCAGTGCTCACTGCTTGCAGGGCTGTTTTCCAGGCTGTTTTCCCAGCCTGCATCCTTTGGCTCCTGGCTGTTAGGCTTGCATTCAGGCTTTGCAAAGCTCAGTGTCAGGTTTTGGCAGTGCAGGGGCTGTGAGCAGCTGGGAGGAAACCACAGCCGGGTGTTTTAACCCTGCACAACACAAAAGCACCCGAGGAAGCTGGGTATGTGCACAAAAAGGAATTATTAATGCTCATCCTCGAACAGGGTTTCCACTAACCCAGATCCTGGCTGCCTACATTTCAGAAAGGACAAATCAGGGTTTGTGGCATAATGAAGTTTTCTGCATTTTGAAGTACTAGTGCATTTAGGGTTTCTCTTTTTATGTTACCTGGTTTAAAAAAAGAATTTTGCAAGAGAAGGTTTATATTAAATTACTCATCTCTCTAGCTTATTCTCCTAAGATTCTGCAAAAGTCTTCTATGTATTTGGATGACAGTATATGAGAATATACTATGTCATTTTTTAAAAAATAAATAGCAGAAAATTAATTTTCTGATTGCAGTCATATTAGATACAGAAAAAGCAAAATATTTTAATTTCAATATCCTGCTTTCAGATGCACAAAGTGAATTGCAATTTAATTTTTTTTTTCAAAAGCGCTTTTTACATATTTTGCAGTAGTGCCCTTTAATAGCTATATCAATATATTGTTTTATTTTTATTAGACTTCATAAATATATTGACATATCTGTAACACTAAACATGAAGCTTCCAATGCAAGAGTTTGTACATAGTCCATATCCAAATGTCACCATTATTTCATTTAAAAGATCCCAGCATGTCTACCTCATGATCCTTATAAACTCTATAATACTCAACACTTTTTCTTGCTACATTCATTAAAATTAAGCACCCTTCCCCTACCCCATCTGTAAACATCAAGTCAATTGGCAGCTAGCACATTTCCCAGTCAGCAAGCAGTATTGTGAATTTTATCTTCTCTTGCAGAAATCAATTCGTCTTCGTTGCAGCAGATGAAATTTCTTGTAACACCTCTGCAGGTAACAATCATTGATACTTCTTGATGCATCCATCCAGGTCTCAATATCCTTTTTCACATGCTGCATTTAATCGTAAGACAAAGCACAGCAGAGTCCATAGTATAAATCTTGGGAATAGTTTAATGAATTTATAGCTTCAGCCTCCAGGATATAAAAGCCATTAGGTTATTTTGCTGACTTTGGTGTTTTGTTTTCAGTTTATGGTATGGCCTAGTGTGTAAGGATGTGTTAAAGCTTCTGATAAAAGCCTCAGGACTGTGACTTGCAGAAATCAAACAGAGCTGATGAGCAGAGCCAAGGCTTAGATGTGTGCAGGACATTGTAAGTGCTATAGAAGTCACAATTTTATTTTCAATGTTGGGGGCAAACGGTGCCCACGAGGGTGTTGCAGACCCTAAAGCACTCACAAAGTCTATCCTATGGATGAGATAGTGGGAGAGAGGGTCTGTGCCTTCAGAGGACGCTCTCTAGTAAGTAAAAAATCTCAATATGCTATTGTAAGCCATGGCTACAGAAGAATGAACAATGTTTTAAAAAGCTTTATCAATATTTTATAAGTATATTGAATATGTCAAGAGGTTTTCTCTCTTTTAAGCAATAGAGTTCGAACAAGCTTAGTCTTAATTCAGGTAAGGATGGTTGTGTTACTGCATAAGAAATCAAAAGGCAAAAATAAATAGTAACCGTGCTGGGACTCATTCTGCCAATAATGTGTAAAACATCAAGTTCATAGAAGCTTCTCGTATTGAAGGATGAAAGGATATATAGTGTGAAATCAAATGTTGGTACTAAGAAGTGTTTGCTGATAGAGTTTTATATTAGCAGAATTAAAAGAAAGGTGATGAGATTTCTGTTCATGCCATGATGATCTACATAGGAACAAATAGCATTTATTTATGGAAAAGATGATCATAGCTAAACCCAACATATGCTAAAACTGCTGTAATCTCTGTGCTAGCATTTTTGGTGGTAATCTGAAAAGTTCTTTGGTAGTAAAACCTGATTCAACATAGATTTTTCCAAGTCCTATAAATTATGAAGTAAATTCATTTTGAAAAGCCAACATTTGTCACATTCTTCATATCACTCAACTTGGATTTTGGCTTTGGTTATTTCACTTGAGCTTCCTGCTTAGCTCTTCATTGAAGTGAGCTGCTAATTTCTAAATCTAAGCTTCTCTGAATAAGAATAAATATATTTATTTTAGCAATTTTTAAACTTGGAATTCTTGAGTTAAATGTGGGGTCTGTGGGTCCAGTTTTGCAAAGTGAACCCTTCCAAGCAATGATTTTTGTTCTAGTAAAGAAATCTCTCGCTCTCAATTCAGGCACAATTTAAGTGCCCAAGACTTTACTACAGATATTCCATATATCACTTCTTCATGATTCCAATCAAAAATATATTATTTATATAAAATATGAATGTCATTTATAGTGCATTCAGTGAACTTTGCACAAAAGCAAATGGATCTCTGTGTGTATTTATTAAAACTTTTCAGTTTACCAGTCGATTACCTCTGTTGGATTGATTCAACAATCAGGTTTTTTTTGCTAGGCATGGTTTTGAGCTCATGATAAACACATCCATCACAGGTGACTGCAGGTGCCTTTTTTTGCACTAAATATGAAGGAGAAAGCTGATGAAAACTTGTACCTGCTGTTTCTGATATATCTAAGTTTCAGTAATAGAATTTAAATGACTTTTGGCTTCATAAAAACTTAATTCTCTGGCCCAAATTCCTGTGAGTCAAATCGCTAAAGTTGAATTTGGTCCTTTGGATTTGTAAGCTGACTTCCACCTATTTTATTACATTTTGTTTTATGTTTTAATACATGGAGCAAACATAGAGCTACTTTGAGAACCAAAACTAACCTTCCTGTGGTTTTTCAGATGCATGAAAAACACCTGCAGTGCGATTTTATTATAGCTTTTTTAGTGCTCCTAAGCTCAGTGACAGTAATTCTCCTGTGTTTGTAAAGTTGATATCAAGTGAAGATACTTACAAACATGCTCAATGTTTGAAATGTGAGTATATGTATGTTTGCATTGCCTCCCTGTAAAGGATGTGTGTGTTTGTGGATTACCAATAGTAATATATAAGAAGTAAAGCTTTGGTTGGAACTCGGTCATCAATTGGAAATGGGAGCTCTTGGGTGGTTCTGCTGGCAATATTCACTATTTTCTTCTCAATCCTTCATCATTCCTGCCAGAGGATACTTAGCCCTCAGCCACGTGGTATCTTTATTTGGGAATAAAGTAGTCTTGAGTAGATAAATGTGTTAATGAGTTATTTGTGTCCATAACACATTTCTATTTGTGTATCTCTGTCTGTTCATAAATGCACATTGCAGAAGGGAAACCTCCTCAGATATCTGACAGAGGGATCCTTCCACGGGAAATTTAAAAGCATTTCACCCTTGATTGCATCCAGTGCATTCTGAGGCTAAAAATAATTACTGTTCAGAAGAGAAATTCTGCACTTGTGGGATAGATCTTCTCTGGCAGACATGATTAAAGGGTTTGCAGGCAGATCTGGACTAGAACAGAGGCAGGGAAGCTGAACCTCCCATTGGTTTGATGATGGAATTTTAACAAGGATCTCTGAGGACCTTCCTCTAGCAAATTCCTGACAATAGCTGCACTAGGGGAGAATTAATCCTGAGGTTCTTGTCTGATGGGGGCAATGGGCATCTGCCCTGTCAGTCTCTGGATAAATCAGAATGAGACCCAGAATAAACCCATGGGTTTTTTATATGTTGGTTGCAGAACATTGTTCATTTTGCACCTTTTTCGTTCTTAGTGAATTTTTCAAATCAGTGTTCAATCTATTTTTTCTCTCTTTTAGAATTTCTAATATCAAAATTCATAGTTTGTAAAGAAAAGCATTTTTATCATCTTTTGCAAGTGCATTCTCAGATGTACCTGCAAATGAAATTTTATAATTTTTGTGTAAAAATGGGACAGGGTTATTATTTTATATTTATATTCTCTCTCTCTTCTTCTAGTTTTTAACTCTTATCCAGCCTTTATGTAGAAGCAAAAAAAAAAAAAAAATCCAGTACTGATGTATGCTTGGTATTATTTTTCTCCCAAGTGTATTTGAAGTTTATGATTTTGAAATAACAGAGAGAAAGGCAAGGGTATATATAAAGCTGAATTTGGAATGAAGTATGCTAGAAGTGGATATAACATCTGTCCAATTGTGGCTGTATTTATTTACATTTTTTGAGCAGGATCAGTCCCAGGAGGAAGGATTCTGTGTGTGTGTGTCTGCATGCAGGCAAAAGAAATGCTTTATAAAGCTTTAGAAGCTGACAGTCTTAAATTAAGTTATTGACCTCCATTTGGAGAAAGATACAGTCTCCAAAACAGATTAAACATTTTGAAAGGTTTAACTTCATAACTCCAGGAGAGATGTTGAATAAAAGCAAGCAGCTTCAATAAGCAAACCATGGGGTTTGTGCTATTGAAATATTTGAAGAGAATATTGGCCATTTTTAACAAATGCAATTGCTCCAGCCATTGCAATTTTCCTGTATACTATCATTAACCTGTCAGCACTATCACTGCCACAAATTTAATTCATTGAACAATAGCAAATATGGAGACACTTATTTAAAACAAATTAATATTTGATGAAATCCTTAGGAGGGCTGCATGTGGCAAACCTACCTGTGCCAGGGTAGGTACATAAGGAATTGCAGCTGGCCAGAATTTTGCTATTTGAGCTTGCACACATCTCATTGACCTGTCCATGTGTCTGGTAGGAGATATTGATTAGATCACACTCTTACAAAGGGATTTGAGGTCCAATCCAAACTCTTGAGAAGGTTCCAGCTTCAGAGGTGCCTCCTTCAGCCTGTTAGAATTATTCTGTGAAGAAATATGCTCAGTTGAGAGAGGTTCTTCCCTTTTACTGTTGCTGCCAATGGGCTTGACTTCATTTCATGAAGCAGTTTGAGGAAATAACCCTTTTCTATGAGATGCTTTTATTATTATGCTATGCTCTTCTGCTAATCAAATAAAAAATGAAGATGAAGGAGCAGTATGGTCTTTGTGCTAGTGTTTATTTAAGGCTGTGCTGCTGCTCCCTGTGAAAAATAGCAGATACTGATGTTTCTGCTCTGGAAAGACTAGGAAATGTTGCACTAATGCACAAAATTAAACTTCTTCTATAAATCCAAGTGTCCTTTATGTTGGCAGTTTAAACCTGCATTTACTGCTGCTATAAATAGTTGCTTGTATGGAATTCCATTTCTCACAGCTTTTACTGCTCCGGGTATTGCGTGCTGGAGACGTTCAGCTACCGGGCCGGTTGATAAAAATCAGTAAACATTTTGATTATTTTAAACACTCTGTTGTCCTTCTGTGGGTTTGTTGAACTCCCTGTGTCCCCCTGGAGCCCTGGCAGCCCTGGCTGTCCCTCTGTCCCTGGCTGTGTGACAGCTTTGCCCGCCCGGCGCTGGTGGTTCTGGGTCAGTTCACACGGCTGCTCAAACGTGGCAAGATCAGGGAAAGGCTGAGGTGCTGTCATTTGTAAATGAAGCTCCTTTGATAACAGAAATACTGAATAATCTGTGTTTGTCCTCAACAAGTGCCTATAGGCACAAGCACATCTCCTGTACTTTTTTTTTTTTTTTTTTTTTTTTTTTTTTTAAATGAAGCAATTAGTTTGTTTTTTCTCTGACAGGCTAAAAATAGAGCACATGAAAGATGGTTTGTGTGTGTGCATGTATGGATGCCAATTTACAAGTCCATTAAATGAGCAAGGATTCAGTTCTAATATCTTGAGATTGTCATATTGCAAATAAACATAAAACAACGCTATGGTTGCAGAACTTTAGACATGATCACAAAGGACTGTTTTAAAATTTAATAAATAAAGTATCCAGTATATTTATTATTGAACTAGGTAAGAATTTCTTTGAGCTTTATTGCCCCTAAATATAACAGCAATAGTAATAAGAAAAAGCTTTACAGACCTAAGAAATGCTTTCTTTTCATTGGAATAGAGCTGGGTTTAGGTGTCACCTGATGACAATTCTCAGATTCCCCAGTGGCTTTTTTTAAGGAAGTTTATATAAAATTGAAGTTTCTTGGATAGAAGCTACACAGAAGGGTGGTGCATAGAATTCTTTTAGACTTTTGACTTCAATTCCCACCCTGGTGTGAATGCAGACAGCAAGACTGAAACTGAATGAGAGCTTTTAAGGTGAGATCTGTGCCTAGGATTGCTCCAGTTTGCAGTTACCCAGCATCAGCTCAGGGGAAAGTCACCTGTGCTGCTGTTTGTTACCCTTCTATGTTTCTGAAAATTAGGCAGCATCAATCATATTTATTTAAATGTTTTAGAAGGTGGCAGCTCAGCTTTGGCTGGCTGCAAACATCTTACAAATTTTAGAAGAAGATACAGGCTAGAAGAAGGCTAGAAAACAAAAGCAAAATTAAAACCACATCTGAGCATCAGTGAAACTTCTGCAAAATATGCCTGTCAATTAGCAAGGAAATTAACTGGCCAAATTAAGATGTGACATACATAAGTAAATAGCCAAGAATTGGAAATTCATCTCTACAAAAAAAGTCTGCATAGGCTTCTCTACTTTCTCCAACTTTCAGGAAAAAGTAAACAATGCTTTTACTATTTCATCAATGACATATTTATGAACATCCTTTCAGGAAACCTTTCATTATTGCCCTCTATCCATGGTAGACTCTGGTCAAGTTTCATATCTCTGAGAAAACCCAGGAATGTGTTAGTTCTGCAGAGACAGGAACTCCCTCATGGCTCTGCAGGCACACAGGAGTTCAGCCCTGCAGTCCACCTTGAAGTTTCCCTCTTTATTGTGCTGCCTGTCACTTCCCAATTCTTTCTCTGCTCCACATCACAAATCTGTAGCACATTATAGGTCATGGAAGAGGAGGATGCTATGAATAAAGTATGTGATGTCCTCCCTTGTAGAGTGACCTCAGTGTTTGAGAGTGTGCATTCAAAACTTGGCAAGGAGAACTTCATCATTCTTAACCTTCCCAATCAGGGAAAATGCCTGGAAACTGTTCTCATCAGCAGATTTAAATTTTTTTGATCTTAAGTAAAAACTTCAGAGCCATCTTTGTCCTTTGCCCTCTGAGGCAGAGCCTGTTGGTGATTCAGGTGACTGAAATGCCCCAAGTCCCTTGGTGTTGATGCCTAAAATGAAGTTATTTAGTTGGTTGCACATTTTTGAACACCACAAGCAGACACCACCCTGCCACAGTGGGATGAATTTTAGATTAAAGGGCTCAGGTTTGACCACCTGAGCCTAAAGCACTGCTCAGCAGGGTGGTGTGTGAGTGGTGTGCACAGGGAGGAGCTGCTCTGTCATCTCTCTTGGGATCATCACAGTTCTGTGACCCAGGGGAAAAGCACCAAGTTAGTTATTGGAATCATTCATGTATTTATGTGGTATTAAGGCCAGGTAACCCTTGCTTTCCTTGTACTCCTTCCAGATGCAATTTTATGACTTGATTGTTCAATTGCAGTCAAAGTGTGTAAGGAGCTGTTGATATTTGGGAAAAGTTGGAAAGATGAGATTTCCAGTGGTGCATGGGCTTTGCTTGTAATGTGGCTGAGGTCAGAGTTAGACTGAAGTAGTGACCAAGTTTTAACTTCTCTTTTATACTTCTTAAGCAGGATCATAATTTTCTGTAGTTCCTCCAGCAACACGTAGAGGAAATGGGGGCAGGTGATAATAAGTAAAATATGTGTATCAAATTCTTTAAAATTCTCCTTCTATACTTCTCAAATCACTTGAGGAAAATGTGTTAACTTGGTTCATATTTTATGTGGTGATTTTTTCTCTATAAATTCTGTTATTAAGCCCTATAGTGTGTATGTTATTTAGGATTTTAAATGTCTCCACTATTGAAGCTCCCCTGTCTGTCCCAGATGGAAATACAACCATACTACTAAAGAATTTAAAATCCTGAAATGGAAATTAAGAGTAGAGAGGTACAGAACTCCCCAATTTTTAGACTTCAACACCACCTACTACTGATAACTTAGAGAAAGACTCAATTTCAAAGGCCCTGACAAAATAAATCCCACAATATTCCTTTTCTAATTACATTTTTTTTAATTGTTCAGTGAACAACAGATTTTATGTCTTTTTATGTAGTATTTTAGCATTTTTAAACCCTCTGCTGAAAATGCCTGAAGAGATTGAGGCACAGCATAAGTAAATTGGTGAAGGTGTAACCACTAGACCCAGGAAGTTTTTAGTCCAGTATCTAAGAACCAGTGCCAGTATGATAACAAAATGCTAGCAAACCTTTTTTTTTCCCCATGATGTCCCAGATATAGTGGAAAATAGAGGAACATACCTTGTTCTAGTTAGTGATGCATCAAAATTGTTCATCAGCTGTGTTCTGAGACAAGGATCTGTGCACATGGCTTTGGATCCATTGTTTTACCATCCTGTAAAATACACAGAGGATCGCATTGACTGTGAATTTACCATTGGCACATCCTGAATTTTACTAAGTTGTTTACCTGGAATGATAATTTGCAGTGTAAATTATCCCAAAGCATTTAAATGCCACTAATTGTAACGAGAATAAGCACGCTGGCAGAGCAGTGAGTAAATGAAGCAGTGTGTGTGGGACTGAAGAGCTCAGTGATTTGCAGTGTGACAATACAGTTTAAATCCTTTTTCCTATTTTCAGCCTGGAAATCAGAATCTATTCTGCTAACCTTCTGAGCTTCTAAATTTGGTGTCATGCAAGGGCGTGTTTAAAAATTAGCATTTAAAAAGAAACCCACTTGCTTTAAGTTTAAGCTGACACTGTTCCTTTCCTCTGTGGAAATGAAATTTATTAATCATAATAAAACCATCATATTCTGAAGGTAGAGGTCACCCTGAGGAGAAAAAAAAAAAAAAAGTCTGTTCATCACAGAGGAATTTCAATGCATTTTTTTTCCCAGATAATATCTGAGCATGTGTTCTTTCCCCTTTGGAAATATTTTCATCCATGTTTGTGCTTACATATGTCAAGTGTATTCAGGAGCATGCAAAAATGAAAATTGTGCAGTTTAATTTTATATATTTTCTTTTACAGAAGATTTGGAAGAATCCCTTTGACATTTTATTTTGTGTTTACGTAGTACACATTTGTTTAAGTGGAATTTCAATATCCTGTAAAAGAAAAACAAGTGTTTGTTATTTTAACAAGACTATAAGCATCACTAATTCTGCAATAACATTTCTATGTTAATATCTCAGTAAAAGCTTTAGCATTATCATAATATAAATATAAACCATTCTTTTTAAGGAGCAAGGATTAACTTTGGTCACAGTTCTCACGTTAGGATTTCTTCACAACTCTTTTGTTTTAAGAAAGAGACATGGTTTAGATAGAAGGATGAAAATAAATAATGTAAAAACTGACAATAAGTGATTACTGCTTTGGCAAAAGGGTAATAAAAATGTACTCAGAAGTCAATATGGGTTGAAACAGTCATATTTTCATCCTTTCAAATTGTTTAATGCATGTGTTTATCCATATTTTCTCCTCAGTTGTCAAGATTTCTGTTGAATATTGATATAATAATATTATTAGCAACATGGTATATTACATCAATATTGTAAATTTGGCAGTTACTTCAGTAGTTGGCTTAAATATAATAATAATTTATATAGCTGGAGCCCTGGGGATCCAGGCTTGGTCCTTCATTATAAGAGGCCCTTGAATTTGGGCCACTTTAGTGCCATCCCAGGTGCCCTGTTGGGTTTTGTTTTGTCAGGCAGTGGGACACTGCCAAGGATCCTGCAGGAGGGGGATGTAGGATGGAGGCAAAATGCAGCCCTACCACTGGACCAAAATTAATATATATTTTACATTTACATTTTAATATATTTTTTACAAATATAGATTTACAGCCCTTGCTCAGAATTGCATTGATACCAGATAATCAGAAAAAAAAGGGAAAAAAGCAAATATATCAATTCCCATTGCATTAAAAGTAATAATCATGGCATTGAAGCATGTAAAATATTACTACATGCAATTCTTCTTCTATAAAAGACAAGAGGGAAACATGTCTACCTTTAAACTAATTGTTTTCCCTTCCTAGATGTTTTCTTACTGTTGCAATGAAATTTGGCTGGAAAGAATTAAAATTATATTCAAAATGGATTCTCAGACTCAAAATTGGCATAGAGCAGTAATGTCTTCTTCCCTTCTGAGTAGGTGAACAAGACAAAGGGATGCTCTTATGGTTCTGTCAATGCTGAGTATTTCAAATCCCCAAATCAAGTTTTTATCTTAATGTGGAGGTTGCCAAGGCTGAGGTTTATGGAAGTTCCTCCTACCAGAGAGCTCCAGAGTGTGGGATCTGTGTCAAACCCCTCAGAGCTCCCAAAGTCCCTTTCCAGAGAAGCACCAAGTCCTTTACCCAGCACAGATAGGAGCTGCTTTCCTCCCCTTGCTTCTCCAGTGGGAATTGCCCATTTCCTTTGTTGGGTAATTTCTAAAGATCTCTTGGATACCAAGTATTTAAGTAGAATTGATCTATAATTTAACCCCTTACTCATCAATACATTGGAAGCAAAAGAAGAACTGATGTATTTTATACAAGCTTTTACACATATTTTCCTGAGTTTCAGAGCAGGTCTTAAGGAAAGCAATTGCCTAGCACACTGCTAGCCCTGGAATTTCATGTATCCCTCATAGCAATCAAGGCTTCTCTACCCAAATCTAAAGCAAACACGGCTGTGGGGTTAGATATAGAACCCACACTCATGAACTTGGGGTGCTTAAATAAATGAATTCAATTTTAGCGTATTATCCCTTCATACAAATTTGGGTTTACAGGATAAACAGGACAGTACAGCTGAAGGCATTCAGCTACGATGGTTGCACTTTGAAGTGGAACATCCAGGCTTTAGAATGCTTTATAAGAACCTAGATACACTCACATTTGCTCAAAATTCTGCACTCCTGCTGGGACAAAAACGTCTGACTCACAACTCTGAATATGAACCACTGTACACTTGGAAGTTTGTACTAAATTGTTTTCTACTTTTTTGTTTTTTTCCATCAAGATGTGTGGTTATATACTCTTGGAAAAGAGAAGGCATATGACTTCTGCAAGTGTTTGTGCAGAGAGTCAAGGCAGGGATGTTCAGCCTGCCTGTTCCATGCTGAACCCTTCAGTGAGCACAGTTGTCACAGGAGGTGATTTGCTGGATTTCCATATGAAAGGAATCCCTCATAAACTGGCAAATGTTGGCTCAGTGAGATGGAGAATTAAGGATTTACTGTCTATAGTAATTTCTGCTCCCTCCTTGAAGATGTCTGTAGTTCAGATAATTTGGTCCTTTTCTCTACCTCACATCCACAATAGTGGTGGTGGAGGATTTCACATTCCATGGAAATATTCCCTTCCATCTTTCCCTCATCTGGTTAGCTCAGAATCTGCTAATCAGATTCTGCTTGTGGAGGAGCAA
Source organism: Cisticola juncidis (assembly GCA_013400215.1). Taxonomy (NCBI): domain Eukaryota; kingdom Metazoa; phylum Chordata; class Aves; order Passeriformes; family Cisticolidae; genus Cisticola; species Cisticola juncidis. Next base: position 691,320 of record VXBR01000356.1, read on the forward strand.
ACACGTGATAATAAAATAGAACAATTATCCTTTTTTTAAAAGAAGAAAGTTTGTACATATAGCTGATAAATAAGGTAGTTAGACAGAATGAGACCACTCTGTGGTTACTGTTCACATAAGGCCAAAAAATAATGGCCTTTTTATTTTTTTAGAGCTATCAAGGGCATTGTTAATCCTTGTTTGCTGCGTTAGCCCTCGTATTCAAGACAGCACTGTAATTACAGGATTGCTTTTGTTGGTCTATGTGACACCTGAGAGCAAATGAAAATTGTTTGATTATGGAAAATATGTTAGACACTTGCAGTGGAAGCTGTCCCTGGCTGGCACATCCAGGAATACACTGGAATACCACTGATGGTGCTCCCTGTATTCCCCCAGACTGGGCAGCAGAGCTTGGTGGGTCAAGGTGAGGCAGGGGACAGGGCAGGGGACAGGGCCAGCAAACACACCAGACACAGGGACAGGAGCTCTGGAGTAGTTTCAGCTACATAAGGATTTGGTGAGGGGAGATCTTGCT
>VXBR01000356.1:696291-718956 GCA_013400215.1 Cisticola juncidis
AAACCCCACTGTTTGATTTCCAAACCCCACTCTTTGATTTCCAAACCCCAATCTTTGATTTCCAAACTCCCCCGTTTGATTTCCAAACTCCCCCGTTCGATTTCCAAACCCCAATCTTTGATTTCCAAACCCCTATCTTTGATTTCCAAATCCAAATTGAGGCCATTCTGCTCGACACTGGGCCCAAGACAATTTTTGCCCCTGGGACAAATTCAGGACCTTCTCCCACCCCAGCCCTCCTGGGAGGAGCCGCCCAGCAGCGCCCGGGCAGCACTTCCAGGCACCACTGAAAAATTGCAGTTTGTCTGTGCATATGTTTGGACTCTCTTTCCATGTTGTCCTGTTTACAAGTTAACCTAAGTTGGGGTGTTTGTCATGGGTCTTCTTGGTTTTGTATTTAAATAAATAACGCGGCAAAGCGCCCTCCAGGGGTTTGCTGCAGGTAGTTATATCCTCATGTGTAACGTGCTGCCCCCCGGCCAGCACCTTAGTAATGATCAACTCACCGCTGTGAACCTGCCAACTGCTATAACAACTCTGCTTTAAAAAAAGTGTTTGTGATCAGGCTTTCTCTTTGTCATCGTATGTGCATGCAGTATGATCAGTTGAACAATAACCATCAATAAAGTTTCACAAGATTTGAAAACGAAGTTTCTGTAGCATTTATATCTAAGGATGATAAATAAATTATCTTTAAAATTGAAACAGAGAGAGAAAGAGACTATATTGATCGATGAAAAACGGGGCAGTAACATATATTTATACTGGTGAGGGAATGAACTGAAATTTATTAAGAGTTCGATCCCCACATTTATTATGTAAGATATGCAAAACAAGCCTCCTACTAATGAAAAGAAAAAGTAAATTTTGTTTAAACACCGTGATGAAAGCAAATTGAAAAATGTTTACCAAATGTTAGGCTTCCAATTGAAAGTGTGGATGAGACATCTTTTTTGGAATTGCACACACAATATGTCTAATGTAGAGAATAACAGAATTTATTTGCAATTTTAATTTTCCTGAGATGGCTTTACAGCTCCCACTCTCCAAATGATTATATGGCGTTTTAGTCTATTAAAATTATCTTGAAAGGTTGAGGGTGCAGCCCATATTAGAAAATATTTTGTTTATAAAACTCCTACAGTACTCCTAGTAGTCATTTTAAAATGTATGTCTGAAATAGTTATGTAAGAAAAGCATTTGAAATTTTTTTACAATATATATTGGGAATGTTTTCACTTATATAAATAACTACTGATAATATGACTTATGAAAAAATTATTACTACCATATGTGGAATATAGTGACTTCTAAACAGATTTAAAAAAAAAAGAAAACCCTACAACCCAGAAAATGTGTATATCTGTCTTTAGAAATTAGTGTTTATATCACAACCGTGATTTGTGAATAAAGAAAAATGGTTTGTAATATCAAAATAAAAGCTTAGTCTGAAAAGGTACGAATCCTTTGGTGTTCACAGTCATTTTGCTTTCCCTGCTCGCAGTGTGGGTGCTGGGGCTGTGCCCCCTGTGTGGGGCTGGGTCCCCCTGGGTGCCAGCCCTGCTGCTGTCCTGTGTCTGTCCCCTGTCCCTGTCACCACGGGCCTGGCACTGGTCCAAGGTTGGCTTCCAAAGGTGACAATTCCCACCACCAGCACCAGCTCTGCTTTGCAGGCAGCACTGCATGGTGGGTGGGAATAACTGGGGTTTGTTCCTAGGGGTGGAAAGGGCATCTCCCAGACTTCCAGACTCCAGTTACCCTGCCATGGGCTGTCCCTTTCATGGTCATTCTGTCACTGTGCACAGCAGGGACAGGAGAGCAAGCAAAGAGAGCTGTTCCAGGGGCTCCTCCTGTCCAGGCTGGTTGCCCAAGCCTCAAGAAGGGTGGCCACGTGCTGGAGTTCCAGATGTGCCCTTTAGCCCAGCAGGTCCAGATGGGGCCTGTGGGGGTGACATTCCTTGGCTGTGTCACATGCATGCCACCAGAATTATGAGACTCTTCCTCCTGGGTTCCCATTATACTCTAATTCAGCAGAGGAATACAGAGAGAAGGGGTTCACTATTGCTTGTGTTGCAGTTTAGCAGGAGGTTTTATTCTGAATCCTGCCTCAATCCTTCCAGGAAGATGAACAGAAGAAACCCTGGTGTTTGCCAGGAATGGTGGGGAAATGTTAAACTGTGCTTAATTTATATCTTTATATGACACACAAGCACTAAATGTCCAAGTGCACTCTCCTGCACACCAGGCATGATGGATGCATTGCCCTGCTCCCTCGGTGGATGGAGTGACTGAGGTGGGAATAATGGGTAAGATTTGGGCTGAAGGAAGGTGAGAAACAAATAAACACAAGTGAGACACATGGGCACACATGGAGAAGCTGAAATGCCACATAATTTTTACCTGGTTGGATTCACCTGCTTGTGTCTGTATCATTACTTATGTCTAATGCAGCAGTGCTTCCTTTCTTGGCCAAGCAGCCAACACATGCTAAATTAATAAAAACCCCTTTGTATTTGTTGAACAATTAGCCAGGTAATATGGAAAGCACCACATTTAACCAAAAGACAAAGGGCAGTCATCTTTGCAGGCTATTTTTATTCCAATTATTTAAATTTCCTATACAGATTTAATTGTCTAGCCAAAATTAAATTGAAGTTTTTTAAAGGATCTTAGAGCTGTCCCTGTGTAGGTTGTTCTGTACTACTCTGTCCTTGGTCGTCTTTTTGGGCATTCAAGTTGTTTATTAGCTTCTAATTTGGGTAAAATTTTAGGATTTTTTTTAAACTAGAATTTAATTTTCTTTAACTTTCTGGGAACCTTGTCTTCAGTTTCAACTGCTGTCATGTCATATTGCTGTTTCTTGCCTCAAGTGATTTTTTTGCAAGTTTGACATGTTCCTCTTGCCACATTTTTTTCAGTTTTACAGTACAGATGCATGAGGAAAAAAGGCTGTGCAAATCATTTCCTCCCTAAAGTAGAGCTGAAATATCATTTTGGTAGGTGTAAGGGAGAGAAGAAAAAAAAGAAGAAAAAAAGTAAAATAAAAAGTAACCTTGTTTCAGTGGGAAGAGAAGATTCGAGTAGGAGGTGAGATCAGAAGGGAGACAATGATTTTGGGAGGTCTTTGATAAATTTCTGAAAGTGTCATCAAAAAGAGTCATTTTCCAGTATTATAAAAGTTTATCTTGATGCTTCATTTATACCTAAAGGGCATGTGCCTCACCTCTCACTATAACAGGAGCTTTATGCCCAGTCTTTCCAGACTTTCCAGGCAGCTTTCATTCCTCCCCAGTGCTCTGCATACCAATAATTGTCTCACAGCACTTCACAAAAAGGACAATGGACACGGAGCAGGATCAGAGGAAGAGATGGGCAGCATAAGCCAGCACACCCTCAGCTTGAATCTTCTCCTGAGGTAAGAGGGAGATGAGCACAGGAGGTAAAATGGTAGAAATACTTTTAGATCCAAGAGCTGGCCCTTATTTTGTCACTTGGAAAAGAAAGGTTTTTATTTCCCGTTGTAAGTCTGTGGGTATATTTCCTGTTTCCACACACAGGAATGAGTGCCAGGCAGTGGCAGTGTAGCTGTGGCAGGGATGTGACTCCCTGGCTGTGGCTGGGACACAGCTCCTGCCTGGCAGCAGGGCTGGGGACACACAGGCTGCCCCCTGGTGAAGGGCAGGTTCTTAGGATTAAGAATTACGAATTAATCTTAGATTTAAGAATTAATGCATGAAGGGACCTGGAAACAACAATGTCACCTGAGGTGTCCAGGCAGGCAGCATTCAGGGCCAGGAGCTCCTGCTCAGCTGTTCAGCTCTCTACAGCAGATGCTGTCACTTCAGGTTCCTACATGATGTCCTGCCAGGGCAGAGGGTGGGTGACCTTTNATGTGACTCCCTGGCTGTGGCTGGGACACAGCTCCTGCCTGGCAGCAGGGCTGGGGACACACAGGCTGCCCCCTGGTGAAGGGCAGGTTCTTAGGATTAAGAATTACGAATTAATCTTAGATTTAAGAATTAATGCATGAAGGGACCTGGAAACAACAATGTCACCTGAGGTGTCCAGGCAGGCAGCATTCAGGGCCAGGAGCTCCTGCTCAGCTGTTCAGCTCTCTACAGCAGATGCTGTCACTTCAGGTTCCTACATGATGTCCTGCCAGGGCAGAGGGTGGGTGACCTTTGTGTGGTTGGCAGTGCCTGGCACAAAGAGTGAGTTTTGGGTGGAAGGGAAGGTGGAGCTGATTGCCATGCCCTCTGACATTCTCAAATGGATGTGAGAGACTGCTTTAAAAATCTTCTCTTTGCTCAATTTATACAGAATTTTTTTTTCCCCACATGTAGTTGCCATGAGTATGTTGGGTTAGGTTATTCTCAGTTCTTCTGTTAAAGACCCTCCATTTCACTTAAACAATTAGGCACTGAGAAACACTTCTGCAATGATCTGCAGTCCCTGTGCCACATCCCAGAGGACAAAACCTCCCTCCATGGCCCCACTGCTGGGTCACAGCGACCAGTGGTGTCCCCTCTCCATCCCCTGGGACAAACTGGCTCCTTGTAGCTTCTCTTCCAGAAGGGATTTACAGCTGAAAACCCAACCTGCAGAAAAGCTTTTTGTTAAGGAGCTTTGGAGCCCTCCAGCCTTCCTCCTGCTCAGCCCTGCTTGCTCTGCCAGCTGTGATTTACCCTTCACTGCCTGGGCAATTTAATGATTTCATTCTTTAGCAACAGGCCGGTGAAACAGGAGTTCAGATGTAGGAAAGCTGTTAAATAAAACATAAGTGAATGCAAAAATAATCACTTAATGGACATTAGGAAAGGACAGTAAACCAAACAGTTCAGTCCAATGGATGATGTATAACATCTAAACAAACATGACAACTAATTAAGGATTAGGTTCTGCGTTTTGGATGACAGGCCTTATAAAAATGAACAGCTAGGTTATGTTGGGGGGAAAAAAAAGCTGCATTTTGCAAATGTCAGGCAGACAGATCAGTAAGCAGAAAAGCTCAGTTATCCAATTAAAATAAATGTGCAGTGTTCTCAGTATAAAGAGCTAAAGCATCCTTATGTCGAGGAGTTAAGGTGCTGAAATATAAGTGGAAGAAAAAGTGCTCTCTATAAAGATTAATGTAATCTATCAAGATTAACATTTTGCATGCTGGCAAAGGCAGATAGTAATGGGTTTCAGTTCCTGAAATTGGAAACATTAGACTAAGATCAGTACCAATTTAAACCCCAGGTAACCCCAAATATTGAACTGAGTTAATTATTTACAACCACTAAGGGCTAATAACTCGCCCTGATGGCTTCTATGGGAAATAGATACTTACAGTAGGTGCTCTCCTATTCTCCACAATCCTCCCTGGTACTTCACGTGAAATGTAATTACAAGTTGCATAAATGCAATTTAGGATAAAGTCTTCCACTAGAAATAATTCTGATTTATTCAGGAGTTTGATTCCTGTCCTAAGAAAGAATAAGACTGGTTTGAACATTGTCATGTGCATGGGGTATCAGAAAGGGGCCATAAAAATTCAGGGCCACCAGTAGGGGACATAGTTAAACCCATTTTTTGTTGCTTTCTAACAAAAGGAGGTTATTGTATAACAGTGGAAAGCAAGCAGTGGGGAGGGACCACAATAACAATTAAACTAGGTTGTATTTGATTTGTGGGAAAAAAAAAAGATTCTACTATCTACACTTCCAGCAGAGCATGTGGGGTTTTCTTAAGCTAAGATTTAAACCTGCCCTTTGATGCAGGTCTTCAAAATAAGAATTTCTAAGGCTGGAAATGTGTAACAAAATTTCTAAAAGGATATTCAGTTCAAGGTATTTTCAACAGAATTAACATGAAACGTATGGATTTTCTGGTGGTTTATAAAGCAGAAAGCAGAACATTATTACTAGGAGGGAGGCTTTACCAGAGTATTAAAATGAAATTCAAGCGTGTGAGGTGCCTGACGTATAAAATAAAATCTGTCAAATGTTGAAGTGAGAGGTGATATCTTAGCTCTGCAGAGCTGGGGAAAACATGGAAGATCATGGCTGTAACACTCCCACCTCTGTTTGATTTCGCCACCCACAGATTGCCACCTTTTTAATGAAGTGAGCAGTTGCACTTGCAGCTCTGAGTGCCTCTGCTGTCCTCACCTTTGTTCTTCTAGAAACATTTCACATCTTCTTGGCCACAACTTTTGATGTTCACCCAGAAGGGCAATGCTCCAGCTCCCTATTATTTGAGAAGAATGATGGCCCGGGGACACAGACATTGTTAATTCACAGGCTCAGCTGATGAGCTCTGTAACTGAGGTTTCATCACTGACTTGAAATTTCTGGGGCCCTGTTGCTCTACAGTTAAAAAGCAAACAAAGTTCTTTCAGGAAAAATAGCAAGCAAGAAAAAAAAATATTTTTATCTGTGAAGCTGAAAAGCAGCTTTTATTGGCAGTTCTCTTACACTAAGAATAGAGAGAGAAATATGCATGTTGCTACAGCTGGTAAATTCTGCCAGAGAGACAAGAAATTCCTAGGGGATGTCTCTCGATTCTGGCACATGTCTATTTTTTTATTATTTTTAAACATGACTCTCTGCTAGGCCATGCTATAAAAATTCAACATTGCCCCTTATCTTCCCCCAGCTTTGCCCCTAATGCCTGATTCCTATGGAAGAAGCATTCTCAACCCCTGGAATGGGAGGACATCATTTGTGCCCTGGGATTAAGAGGGAGGCAAGCACCAGCCATCCCCTCTGAATCCACTCTGAACTCGCCCACCTCTGGAAAATAAGAAGTGGCAACATGAATATGATAAGCAGAGCAACATGGCCTACTTTCTGATAATCTTCTTTTAGAGCTTTATTCTCGGTGGCTTTGAGGGGAAGGAAATACAGAAATCGTTCTGCCCGGTGCCAAAATAATGGAAATGCGTGCAAATTTGTGCTCTCCCCCAGTTTGTGTCTCTTTGTCCTTTAGTCAGCCTGATCCTGTCACCACTCCAGAGAATTTCACACCTGTGGGGAGCCCAGCATAGGACTGGGGACAGGGAAATAAGATATCATTACTGGAACACCCTAAGAAACAAATCCCCAGCAAAATGAATTCTTGTAAGACAACTGGAGCTTTGGGAAAGTGCAAACCAAATAAATTTCTCCTGTTGAAGCTCAGAAGGAACTTGGTGCCAACAGAGACCATGGTTTGGCACTGATCTGCCCAAACTGAGAGGGATCTTCAGAAAATTGTCACCACACACCAAAGGACAGACAGGATTATTTGAAACCCCCCAAATGTTGTTGCCTTATTTTAGTGAGGTGTTTTCAGGTTGTTTCAGCACTCCCAAGGTTTTAAGAGACTGAAGTCACCTGCAGAGGTGTGGTCCAGTTTGGGGAGACTTTTTGCCTAGAACTTTCACAAAGGGCAACTTTATTAATATTATTACAATTTTTAATTTATTGTTGGGAGACTTGTTTGCCTAGAATTTTCACAATGGGCAGTCCCAACTTTTTTATTATTATCTTTTCTAATTTATTGTGAGAATTCTGCCCATTTTCTACAAATATGAAAGCTGTTCTCCCTTGTGATTTCACTGCCAAACTTAAACTTCATTTTCTTCTCCATACTGAGTCAGAATTGATTTAAAGATAAAAATAAATAAATAAATAAATAAGGAAAATGGAAAAAAATATTTGGCATTCTTTTGTTGGCAGTGTTACAGATCTGCAAAGGAACACAGCACTGAGGTAAAGGAAGGAGGGTTGCTGAGTGAGTAGGTCCTAGGAATTTTAAATCACCCTAAGGCTGCTAAAAGGAAAAGTCATAAGGTCTCTGGTGTTTGTGAACTTCCTGCAGAAAAGCAGACACATCAAAAGTGAAAGTTTTCCATTCTCTGTTGTGTAAGCAGGAGCAGGCAACAACACCAACAGTGTATTTTAGCTCTTCTCTGATTAAAATAATTTGCTTATTTGCAGGGTTCAGCCCAGAGCACATAAGTGCTTAAGGTGATCTGATTTCTGTAAATTCAGTAATAGATGTCCAAATCCAAACTGATATTTCTTTCTCTTTTTTTTTTTTCTGTTTTTTTAAGTTAAGACTAAAAGTCTTTTACCAGGGAGACAGAATTTCAGTTTTTTAGAGTAAACTAATTAAAAGCCTGGTTTGGGGCAGCCATGTCTATTTTGTATTAGTCACAGGCTTTATTTTGATCCTTGCCCATCATATTTCATTCGTTGTGTGGTTTCTTAGAAAAGAGTTTTGAACTCACTGGAAGCATTTCACTCTTTTGCTGAAAACCCCACCAAAGCAGGAAAATTCGCAATTCCTGCATCCTCCTGGGCACACACAGGAGGGAGAGCTGAGCCCTGGGAGCAGAGGGGCCCTGGGCAGCTGCAGGTGAGAGCCCCAAAGCTTTGCCTGGGTTCACCTGGGGACCTCCTCAGAGCTGGGTGTGTCAAACCCCAACACCAGGAAATAATAAACATAATAAAGGTAATTACTGCACTGTAAAGCTCACCACAGGAGGCACCTCAGGGTCACTGGGACCTCACAGGAGCTGGGAGCTCCAGGCTGGCAGTGCTGGTGAGGGGAGCCACGCTGGGGTGGCACAGGCTGGGTACCCAGGGGGTTCAGGGCTGTCTGGTGAGTCTGGTACCCTCCTGTGTCACCTTTCTGTGAGGCCACAGCTGCTGGGCCATGCAGGAGCTGTGACAATCCTCTGCCAGCTGTCCTGAATGCTCCCAGCCCCGTGGGGTCCCAGCAGTTCCTCTGCCATCACTGGTGCCACTCCTCCTGTGCAATGGGATTCGAGGCTGCTCACTGCCTTCTCCCAGACTGCTGCACAGAGAATTTACCTTTTAGCCCTCAAAGATACATTTGACCTTGAACAAAACACAGAATTGAGGCTTTTCTCCCTCTGAGTTGCCTTCCTCCGCATGCACAGGACAAATTAATTAAATGGGGTTTTTTTACCTTATGCTTTCCTGAATGTTTTGTATAATAGCCCAGCCTAGTGAAGCTATTTAAGAGGAATTGAAAAGTGAATTTTCCTAGAATCTCAACTGTGAAAGCAAATGAACTCTTCTGTGCATCTGATGATAAGAGGAGGAAAAGGACAAAGACACACGTAGGAGAAGGAAGCCAACAGTCTTGTCAGGAAGTTTAGAGGTTTAACTCTTCAAGTCACTTTTAATTATCTCCACCTGACTGCAAAAATTGCCAGTAGCTTGGAGCTGAATAGAAAAATTGCCACAGGACACTCTTTCCTTGCAGAACAATAAAAGAATCATGCTAAAGGGTGATACAAAACAACGCAGAAGATTTTTTTACTATTAGTGAAGGGTGCAGTGCCATGCCCTCATCTACAACAGGCCCTGCATCTTTCAGAGCTTAACCTAAAACTGAAAAAGCATCAAGATGGGCTATGCAGAGGCTTGGGAAATCCCCCATGGGCATCTGTAAAAATCTGGGACATCCCCCTACATGTGGAGTTGCTTGTTGCTAAGGTGGCTTTATGAAATGAAAATATTGCTAAAATTTTAAAGGTTACTCTGAAAGAGAGCACCTGTGATGGCACATGATGTTTTCAGTGGTAATTGCATTCTGATGGTGCAGCTTAGGAAGGTTTTCTGAGATCTTGCTTCTGTATTTCATCCAGGAGAAGCAGTTTGCCTAAATAACTCAACTCAGTGGGATTTGTTGTTGTTGTTTTATTTCTTCTTCTTAAAGCTTTTTTTTTTTTTTTTTACAATTCCTAATATGAAACAAGGAGCCTAAGAAGAATCAAACAGTGAGTAAAGATTTAAAAAGCGTAACACAGGCTCTGGAGCTGGGAAAAAGACCCCAACAAAACAAATAAAAAACTAAAGAAAGCCTCAAAGATTCCTCTGTATATGAACCTGACTTTAAATGGCAGGAGTTCCTTTGGGCTCATTTTTAGGTGGTTATAAGAACAATCTTTCAAGAGAAGCCTGTGAGAAAGGGATGGACAGGCAGAGGGGAGATCCCCAATACCCTTGCAGAGCCCTTCTTCCCAGAGAGTGCCTCCACCAGTGCTGGGAGCTCTCTGCAAAGTCATTTTAGGTGGAATAAGGACCTGTCTGTAGCCACCTCCTCTTCCACAGGAAGCTTCATAGCCTTGTGGAGAGCACAGAGGCATTTGCCTTTCCCTCCCTGCAGCCAAACCACGTGGCACACGCAGCCATTTGGGTTTCCAAGCCTTTGTTCTCAGCCCTGACTGATACACAGCACTGTGACAGGCAGAAGTTTTCCCCTTAATCAGCATGAAATTAGCTTGACGTGCTCAAAGCAGCAGAGCTATCAGGCCTGGATCGTAATCAGCACCAGCTTCTTGGGGGAATCTTCCCAGCCCTGCACTGAAATGTGATCTGTGCACGCCCCAGCCCCACGGGCACCTCCACACGTGCCTGTCCTGGGGTGACAGGACATTGTCATGCTCTGGATCCCAATCCTGTGTTCCTGTTCCCGTGTTCCCAGTTTGTTTCGTCTATAGCTGCATCCCTGCCCTGGCTGCTGGCTCTGGCTTGCTTGCTGCTAGCTTTAGGCTTGCTTTACTGGCTTTGCTTTCTTGCTTTTTGCTTTTTCTTGCTTTTTGCCATTTTTCTGCTTTTGTTTTTCCCCTTCTTTCCTTCCTCCCCTTCCCTGAAGACATTGGACCTGCTTCGGGCCAAGGAGTTTCCCCAGAGTCTGCACCTGAGAGAAGCTTTGGCACCTCCCCAGCAGAGACTGCTCACCCTCTCTTGGACTGGTGAAAACGTTTGTTGTCATCTCAGGCTGTTTTTCTTGTGTTGGGGAGTGAGGTTTTTTGTTGTTGTTGTTTCTTAATAAACAAGTTTTTTCCACTTCTCCTCTGAGGAAATTCCTCCCAAACCCAGAGGTGGGGTGTGGGCCTGACATTGGTCTGAATTTGGGCTTCAGGCTCTGCCAGTGTCTGTGTGAAAGGCAAGTGAGCAACTTTCTCATGTTGGCCTGGGAAATCTAAAGGAGGAATTCAAACAAACCTTGGGAAGTGAGAAACCATCCGCAGGTGGTGTTTTCCAGCATGGTTACTGGAAAGAAATGTTTACTAAAGGGTGTAGGTCTGAATAACCAATCATGTTCTTTGTACCAAACTACTCTATAAAAGTAGAATTTAGAAGAATAAAGTTTGTTCTCATCTTTACCATCATGGAGAGTTGTGTTGTTATTCCTGTGCCGTCCAAAAACCGTAGCAAGAGTGGGGAAGGGGGGAGTTGTGGAGGTTTTGCTTCTTTTAAGGGGCTCCTTTGGAGATTTTTCCCTAATTTGTCCTAAACCAGGACAGTGCCTTGCCAAGGGGCAGGGAGGGGATGGATGCTCCCCCTGCCTCTCCCTGGTCCCCTCAGCAGCCCCAAACCCACCAGCAGCCAGCCCAGATGTGCTGTTCTGAAGGAGGAAACGCACCCACTGCTGTTTGGAGCTGGCATTCCAAATGTTTAAGTGCCTTTTGGGAAGCTTTTAGGCTGAAACATTGCTGTTAAGACACTGAAATATGAGTAAATCTCGCAAACGACACAAGTTGTAATGCTCCTCGTTTCTGCGGCGCTGCGCTAATGACCCGGTGACTGGATTTGCTGCTTTGGAAAGCAGAGCTCTGTGCTCTAAAACTTTCATCTAACTTGAGCCTCCTCTCCCTAACGAATTTTTTATTTGTTTACTTGTTGTTGCAGTGGAATTTAAAAGTAGCAATTAAAAAAGCCCAGCCAACCAAACCCTCACTCCCTAACAAGGAAGTTGCCTTAATTTGAGATCTAATATGATGATGGGGGAAACATTGTGTCCAGCAAAGTGATAAGGAGTAAAGGAAGATGCATAAATATGCTGGTATTTTGCATGAGGAGGAATGCATAATTTATCTGATGGTTTACACTCACACCAGCCACCACAGCTGCATTTTCTACTCAGCTCTGCCTGGGCAGGGCTCCTCTGGGTGGCTTGGTCAGAAATTCCTGATGTCTCCTGACTCTCCTGTTGCTGTGAGTTTTGTTTGGTGTAGGGTGGAAGAGCTCCTGGTCCGGCTGTACCAGGCAGGGAGGCTGACATGGCACACTCAGCATCTCCACAGTGGTTTGAAGCAGAACCTGAGCAACCTCTATGCCCAGCTTTGCCCCTGAGCTTTGGAAATGAGGCCAGGAATGAAAAAAGAAGCAGGAGTGGACAGGGAGAAGAGGAGAGCCCTTGAATGAAAGGAGGAGCAAGCCAAGGCAACAGTGCAGGTGACACCTGGGGACAAGAGTGTCCTCCCTAGATTAGGGAGGGGCAGTGTGGGAGCCAAGCTGCATCCCATGGCAGCTGCCAGGGCAGAAAAGCTCTCCTTTTCCTGCTGTTGAGAAGAGCTGTGTGATCCTGGAGGACCACAGGCATGGGGGAAAATAAAACAAATTACAGTTCCTACAGCCAAGGTCAACGCTGTGGTCTCTGCTGGTTCTGGTGGAGCTCACAGGAGGACAGGGGGACATGGTGATGCTGCTGGCACTGCCACCTGCCCTTCCTGCAGGGAGCCCTGGGGCACTGCCACCCTGGTGTCCCTGGGTTTGCTTTGCTCAGGAATGGAAAAAAATACCCTGCGTACAAAAATATATAAACCCCCAGCGCTTCTGGTTAAAAAGCAGACCAGTATTTATTTTGTGTTTATTTACAGCAGAGCTGGTGAAAACAATGGGATTAGAAAAATAATATATGGCTATTTTTGCCTTATTTCTCAGCCAGGTGAAAAGATGAAAGATAAAAGCTTAGGGGAGAAGCTGCTGATAAAATCTGTCTGTAGTGAAATCCCTGCCCCTGCTCAGAGCAGGGCTGTCACAGTCCCACAGGGGCTGGCCACCAAATGTGTCCCCGTGGCCACCAGTCCAGCTGTGCCATGCACCCACCGGCTTGGGTGGAGGTCTTGTTTTTAATCTCCATCCTGTGGGATGTGCTGTGCCAGGGGCTGATGGCACAAGCCCGGCACGCAGCCTCTGCCCCGCCGGGAGGGAGGGCAGGTGGGCTGGGCAGCCCTGAGCGGGGCGGAGGAGAAGGAGAAGGGGAGATTTGGGCTCTGGGGAAAGGGCAGAGGGATGGCAGAGCTCCTGGGCATGGAGGAGCGATGGATGGCACTGCTCTCCATCCTGCCAGGGCCAGCCATGGGGATTTGGGGAAGGGGCAGAATGATGGCAGAGCTCCTGGGCACTCAGGAGGGATGCATGGCACCACTCTCCATCCTGCCAGGGTGGGCTGTGGGGATTTGGGCTCTGGGGATGGGCAGAGGGATGGCAGAGTTCCTGGGCACACAGCAGGGATGCAAGGCACTGCTCTCCATCCTGCCAGGGCAGGCTGTGAGGATTTGGGCTCTGGGGAAGGGCAGAGCAGTGGCAGAGCTCCCTGGGCATGGAGGAGGGATGCACAGCACTGTTCTCCATCCTGCCAGGGTGGGCTGTGAGGATTTGGGCTCTGGGGAAGGGCAGAGGGATAGCAGAGCTCCTGGGCACTCAGCAGGGATGGATGGCACTGCTCTCCATCCTGCCAGGGCCAGCCATGGGGATTTGGGCTCTGGGGAAGGGCAGAGCAGTGGCAGAGCTCCTGGGCACTCAGGAGGGATGCCTGGCACTGCTCTGCACCCTGCCAGGACCAGCCTCACACTGCTGGGCACAGGGATGCTGCACTGCAAGGACCCTAATGAGCCCTGAGAGCCCAGGGCAGAGAGGGGCAGGAGATTTGGCAGGGCTGTGCACAGAGTGGACCAGTGTCACCATGAGTTTTTCTGGTTTTCTGAGCTTTTGTATTAAAGCAGAAGTTTTCACTTCGCACACTCTGTTCATGCAAACAAGAGATTGTTTTTTCTAAACACTGTCATTGTTTTACATTCTTCTTGATAGGAAAAGTGTTAATTGATTGTCCTCTTGACCAGTGTGATTGAGATGTGGAAATTGCACCCTCCAATCCACAGTCACCTTTCTACAAGTATATAATGGAATGGAATAAGCAAATCAGGGCTTTTTGGCTCTGATCTCTGCAAAGTTCAAAGTGTCCGTGTGGTCATTTCAGACCAGCACCTCCTCGGACCTCAAAACCACACCAAAACCTCCTCCTCATTATTGCTTTTTAAAATCTACTCTCAGTTCCAAACCTCCACATTACAGCTCCAAAAGCAGACAGAATAGTGTGTTTTGAGAGCTGGAGGTCTTTATTATGGTAAAAATCATAACATCTAAAATCCAATTCAGCCCTTGCTATAAATAAGTATAATGAAGAATTTAATGATATTTCCACTAAAATTAGTCAGAAGGCAAACTTTAAAAAATGACACAGATCATTAACTGGGAACATTTCTCAGAAGAGATTTGTTATATTAAAAAGGCACTGAAATTACTAGCGTTAATCAACTGTATTGTATTAAAAACTCCGTATAGATTAATTAAGTACTTTAAATATGAAGAAATAAAAAAAGTGGGGATGTAGAGGAATCACAGGCTTGAATCTGGGTCTCCTGACATGTTACTCCCCCTGAACTTCTTAAGCACCTAATTTAGTAAGAATTCAAATGAAATAATTATTCTTGCCTGGTCTAAGCTGTTTTTAATACCCTATTGCATAAGTAACAAGATTCCTGGCATTACTTTTCATTTATTTTCCTCAAGCACAGATATTGGGCTCTTGTCCACACCATACCCTGTGCTCACTTGAGTCAGTAAGGGCAGAAGACAGTCAGCAAAATACATTTTACACCATTTTTGAGATATTTAGCTGTGGTTCTTTGCCTTCAGCACCTGGCACTTTTAGGTGATCTCCCACTGGAACAAATCTGGGCTTGTTTAGCCACAGACTGCAGAGAAGAAGAGCATTCAGCTCATACACCTTAATTTGTATTTGCCAATGAGGGCAATTTGCCTCTGCACTGCTGCTCCCTTGGGTACCAGGCACTTAAAACAACCTCAGTTCAAAGTACTAACTTTAAAAAAAAACAACAAAACCCTGTAAAATAGGTAGGCAACATTTTAGCACACACTCCATTGGCAGATATATTATAAACACAGTTAGAATCTTCACTGTCAGCTCGTGCAGAAAAATGTGCTTTACTGTTACGGCACAGGAAAAGCA
Organism: Cisticola juncidis; assembly: GCA_013400215.1. Classification (NCBI taxonomy): domain Eukaryota; kingdom Metazoa; phylum Chordata; class Aves; order Passeriformes; family Cisticolidae; genus Cisticola; species Cisticola juncidis. The sequence goes on from VXBR01000356.1 coordinate 711,394, forward strand.
AACTTGTATTTTCCTGCTTGGGTGTTGCTGTGTTTTTGCCAGATCCATTCATACCAGGAGTATTTCACAGAAATATATATATTTCACAAAAATACCAGAGGTGCTCCCTCAACCTGCAGCACCTGGACTACAAAGGAGAGTCAGTAAGAGAGGTCAGCAGAGCTGTCCTCACCCTACCTCCAAGGTAAGATAAAAGTGTCTTTGCTTACAGACAGACTTACAATTAAATTTCAACATGAAGAAAACTTTAACCAGTTTTCTTCCCATCCTGTCCATGCAAAGTCCCAGCCTGAACAGGGCTGACCAACAGAAACCTGAACCACCTGTACCCTCTTCCCACTCCTGTCACTGCAAAAGAAATTTCCTCCAGAGATCCTCTGCTTTGGAAACTGCTGTTGAAAAGGCAGCACAGAATAAGAACCTCTCACTGGTTTAAACTAAACATTCAACCTTGAAAGCTGGGAGACTTAGATTTATTTTTTTAATGGGCTTAGTATTAACAAAATAAAATAAAAAATATAATTCTGTAGCAGGTATTATCACATATCCTTGTCTCCCACTTTCTTATTTCAATTGTGTGGTGCTTTAAACGATGCTGGATAATACAGCAGAGTGTGTGTCAGAAACAGCTGATTTTCTGCAGCTGCTTTACAGAAAAATATATTCCTTAAAACTCAAAAGCTCTTCAGCCAAGTCCTCAGTACTTGAGGAGCTGTGGTATGTACCAGGTTTGTTATAGTGCAGCTCACATTCTGGGCACACTCTTTAGCTGTGTGATAAAAATACTGACACGGATTCATGTAAAATGCAATACCCTTAAATTTGTAGCCACATACTATCACTAAAACAGAATGAGCTGCCTTTATTTTACTATTTTATTTTATTTTATTTTATTTTATTTATTTTATTGAGACATTAAATCAGAGATTGCCTTCACCTGTGAAATTCAGCTCAGTGGACACATTTGTAATTATATTAATTGAAACCTCTGGATGCTGTCTCATAGGTTTATGCTACATGCAAAACATTTTTTCCCACAATTATTTTTAAACTAGTTATTTTTCAGGTTTGGATTTTCTCTATTTCCTGGTCATTATTTCTATTTTTTTCTGCCTTAACACTGTTTATTTTGCTATTGATTAGGGAGTAAGATAAAAACCAGAAAGGAGTTACACCTGAAGGTAAAACCTGAAAGGAGCTGCAGCTGTGTTCCACCTCCCAGGCACATTCTAGGGTTGATTTCTAATGAAAAAAAAGCTGTTTGTGAGGAGCCAGGCATTAAAGAGAGGCTTTGGGGTGCAGCAGTTTCTGTTCCTGTGGGCAGTGTGATGGCTCAAAGGTTGTTTTTTAAATGTGGGGAATTGTGAGATTCAGGGTGCACTTTTATTTTGGGAGAAAAGTATTTTATCTGTGAAGACATTTGTGCCTCAAGAAAATGATGGCCTGGGTGAGTCTTACTTGATGCAAGCCCCTGTTTGTTCTACTTTTCCACTTTGTTGAGAGACATGGAAAAAAAAAAAGAATCTTAGTCTTGAAGCTGATATTGAGCAGGGAGGAAGTGGATGAAGGATTGAGGTTGAGCTGGTGAAAAGGGGAGTGTGGGGGGCAGAGTATTTTAGGTTTTGTCTTTGTTTCTCACTATCCAAATCTCTCTTAATCTGCCATGAGTTAAATGAGTCTCATCCATTCTTGAAGTCAAATCCTCTTTGTCTGGGATGGCAATTGGTGAGTGCCCTTGCTTCATCTCCACTCACAAAGGTTTTGTGTTTCCATCCCCTTTGTCCTGCTGGGAGATATGTCCCAGACTGTGGTGCTGGAGGAGCATTTTGGGGAGAGTCAATATCTTGGTACTAGACAGGTTCACCTGGAGAAAAAGAGAAAAGAGCTGTGAGAATGGGAACAGGGAGGCTCATCCAAGCAAGAGGGGGGAAAGATGTTTGGCTGAGAAGGGTGAACTTACTGGGGACTGTTGGTCTCTAACCAATTTCATCAGCTAAGACTAATGGCACACAAGGCTTACAGGAGGTGAAAGTGAAGGGCAAGCAGGGAGTTTTGAAGAATACTTGTCAAAGAGGCAGGTGATGTACCTTCAGCCTGACACAGGGGTGCTGTGTTTGTCCATGGCCAGCTGACAGAGCAGCCCAGTGCAGAACATCCCCAGGGCACAGGGGCAGCTGCCAGCCCCATTTTAGCTGGCTCTGCGGGCTGTGAGGGCTGTGCCTGCTGCAGAGGCACTGTGCAGGGTGCTGGGCACTGCCACAGGCTGTCTGCTGGGATCAGCTTTGATGGAGTGCTTGGGCTCTTTGCTCAGGTCCTTTCCTGGAAATGCAGCAGAGCTGCAGTGCTCAGCAGGCCACCAGCACTTCATCTTACTCTTAATATCTGTCTCTTGGAATATTTGTGTTGTTCAGATAGGGCTATAGCCCAGAAGTTTCAGTGAGTTAACAATTCAGACTCTGCCTGTTTGTGATGCAGGCTCATCCAGGAGAAGTGTACGAATATTTTTGCCACAAATCTGCTCTGACTGGGTGTGAGTGTCAGTAGAGGGAACAACACTTGGTTATAGTAAATGTCATTGAGACACTTGACTAGAAATTCAAAGTGATTTAAGTTTAATTTTGGCTCAATAATCCACATAAACTGGAGCACAAATACAGTCTTGGCTTTTTTTGCTTTGGCTGGAAGGTGCCAATTAAGTTCTGTAAGAGGGCAGCAAGGCCAAAACCAAAAAGTTGTGAAGGCATTAAAATGGGTCAGCTGTGTCCCTGCATTAGGATAAAAGTTCTTAATTTATGAAGCAGACTCTCACAAGCAGTGAGCTTGCCAAGGAAATATCCCCAGAGGAGTTCCTGCACTGCCTTGGGAGGAGGAGATGAGGGTCATACATGTGCACACCCCCACCCACAATGGATGAACAGTTTTGAAAGCTCCCTCCAAAATGCCTCTTTGCTCTCTGTGTTTGTACCTGAGGGGCTTCTAGTCTCTCTTCTAGTTCAGCAGCAGTGGTTTTTCATGTGCTGTTGGTGTCTTCCAGGTGATCCTGGTCCCTAGCATTACTGAAAACAATGCTAACAGCAGCCATAGGAGTGCCTGAGCTATAGGATTAAAGAAGGTGCACCCCACAGAAACATTTGACTCCAGGCTGAATGATCTGAGCAGGAATGTGCTCCAGTAAAGCTTTGTTTTTCCCCTCACTGGCCATCACTAACTCCAGCCTCCCTCTCCCTGCTGATGGAAGGTGTTCACAGCTCGTGGGCAAGAGGCAGAGGAAGGGAAACATGGTGCAATCACAAAAAGATGGGTTTCAGTGTAAACCATCACAGTGGAAGTGCCTCATATTCAGAGAGAGCTACAAGTGCAGCATGGAAATGAAGGGCCTGGAAGTTCCCAGGTCTCAGTGATGGCTGAGCACCAGGCACAGGCAGTGTCCTCACGACTGCTCATACTGTGTTTAGAGGAGAAAAATAATAGGCAATCTCTGAGTTGCTGAGATTTTCAATTGTCTGAAGTGGTGCAAGGAGCCAGCACTTCTTAATGAGGTTTTGTGGTTTCACTGCACGTGTTTCATTTGAAGGTAAAGAGTATTTGCACAGGCACTAAAATGGAGTGGAGAGGAACTGTATAGAATTTATGCTGCCCCTGGGGTTAAGAGTGTCCATATCTGACGGTTTATGTCCACCTTTTCTTGCAGAAATGATTGCAGGGTGAATTTTAAGTACTTTATCGTGTGCAGGATTTGTAAATGCTCAGGAGCTGGGTTGGGGCTCTTGTGCTTTTAAGGTGGCTGCTGTAAGCCTGGTGCTCTCAGAAATCAGAACCTACCTGTGCAGCAGGTTTGGTTCAAGGTGAACAGGCACTTGTGTTACCTAGTTCTGAAACATCCCCATAGTTAGGCTTAATATGTAGAAATGAGCAGCCTGCACATTAGAATTGGAATTTCTGAAAACAGGAAATAAAATCCTTTATTTTCTTTCTCTTGCTTAGAACATCAGTGATAGCTTTAGACATAAAAAATTTTGAAATATACAATCACTTTTATCCTAAAACTTTGAATAATAATTAAAAATTTGTAAAGAAGCTTAATTGGAGAGTGTGACCAGGAATTTTATTGGAATGTTTTGGATGCTTATCTAAGCAGAGAGTGTTCAGAAATCCAGTCCTTGAGCAGCAGTTTGTGCTGGTGGGAACAGCCATTGTTGATGTTCCTCCTCATGTTGCAGTTTAAATGTTCTGCCCTGCAGAACTGTTGGTTGTGTCTGTGTGCAGCTATTGCCCTGGATTGAGGGAGCCTTGGAGAAGAATCCTTTGTAAAGAATCCCTTTGGAGCCCCCCAGCCTGAGCACAGATCCCCCAGGCAGGGAAGGAAGTTCAGCACTCTGAGTTTGGGAGCAGACTTTACCCTGCCTTTCCTTAAAAGGTGTGTCTGCATCCCCTCTGCTCCTACCCCTGCCCCTTTTTGATTTAATAGTTAGGTTAAAGCTAGAGTTGCACACAAATGGAAAGTTGAAATGAGAAAGGATCATTCCCAACACTGTGTTTGAAACAAATTATAAACCAGAGCAGGTCAAACCCCGTTAAATCACGGTGGCTTCTGCCCACTCAGGCATTCACAGGGTGTGCATTCAGCCCCTGTCAATGGCTTCAACTTTTCTGAGCTGCATAAGAAAGCTGGATTAACATCTCTGTGCATTTTGCCACTTTCTGACAGCACTGTAAGCTGCAGTCTGGGGACTGGATTCCCACACAGGGTAGACACTTGAACAAAAGTACAGCTTTAAGATCATCATTGTTTTGACCTTTCTTCTCCTTTTCTGCTCAATTCCTACTGTGATCAATCAATAGCTGCTGTGGGAACCCTGGGTCAATATAATTTAAACTGGTTAGTATGTCAGGATGATGCCACTTCAAATACTGTAGCAGTCAAACCTTGCTGTATAAATAGAAAAATCCCATGTAGTAGAAAGAGGGCAGGTATTTTTCTTTGCAACATTTCTGAGCTGACAAGTCTGGATTTATGCTGATATAAATTATTCTCATAAAAACAGAAACAGACAGAAATCCTTGGGAGAGCTCTTCCCTAATCTCGAGCAGCTCTGAGGAGAAGCCCAGAGGATGGGTTTGAGCTGAGAGGAGCTGGTTTTGTGTCTCCAGCTAAGTCTGAAGTGCTCTGGTTCATTAAACCCAAACACAGAGCAGTTGTACCCCAGACTTCTGGCTTAAGAAAGCAGCAAGAGTTTGTTACTAAACTCCTGTCTTGACAAAGATTTTGTTTTCTCTTGTGAGAAAAAAAATATCTGATCTTGGTGGTGGAGCTCTGGAGCACCTGTAGGTGATGAGAAGTGTTCAGGTTTCACTTCCCAACTGGGGTAGGGCTCCCCTCTGTGGCATTTATCCAAGGTATTTACTATTTTTTTTTTGTAAACAAAGAAAATCTTAGCTTGCAGACTTAATGGAAAACATGTACCATCTGTGAATGTTACTTGCAGCTCATTTACTTCATTGGCAAATATTAAACGGTGTTGTAAAGATCCACTGAAATTATGGAAATGGGTTTTAACATTAAAATCAAAGTGCAATTAGAACATTTCACTGCATAATTGTTTGGCAGACTAAGGTAGCAAGCAGAAGATACCCAGCTTTCTGATTTATTGGTCACAGGTTGTTTCTTTAGAACTACAGAAGCCAGGATAGGTTTTTGTATTTATATTTTTTAAATGATCTGCACAATTATGAAAAGGCAGTGCTCACATCTTGGGGTTTATTTTGTATGACTGTGTTTTACATTTCCAAACTGTGATCTTTTTTCCCTAACCAGCATAGATTGGAACCTGCAGGATTTAGAGGCAGGGTACAGCCAGCAGCAGATTCATGTTTTCCCCCTGTGTACAATCTCCTCTGGAACATACAGCTTGTTTGGTTTTAATTATTATTCAGACAAAAGAAAAGAAGGTTCAGCAACGTTGTGGCCCAGAGTGTTTTGTAAGTAAACATCAGATTACGACAATTGGGATTGTAATCAATCCCAATACATACTGGTTTTTACATCTGCAGAACTTCAGAGGTTTAAAGAAAAAAAAAAAACAGATTTCGTGTTGGAATAACTAAAAATATTTTATATATATGTAAAATATAGTGTTAAAAATTATTTGTCCAAAGCATGTTGCAAATAGTTTCTGTTTCTTAAGGAACAATGAGGAATTGTGGTAGGTAAGAGCTGGCCAGTGATGCATGGGATCCTTGTGCTTCTAATTTCTGTGTGGGATGCTCAGAGTAAGAACACATTCACTGTCTCATGCAGCTGAGCACAAGGAGCTCAGCCCTGGGAATGCAGTAACATGTAGCTGAAATTACTGCACAGTTCTTTTTACTGTAAAAGCTTTTCAGAGATTGTCTTTTTCAGTGTTTGTATGATAAGGCCTTATTTGTGACTGGGTTCCCAGGTGCTGTTGTAATGCAAATAATTGTATTTTTTTAATGCACACTGTGAGCTCCAGTGTTGCTTCAGGAGTAAATATTTAAGTACCTTTAATACTGAACATTTGCTGAACGCCTTGGTACTGCTGCTATAACTGTTTAGTTGATTTATTTGTGGAATAATGTTAGTCTTGGGGGGAAAAAAGTGTCTGTTCTTGAGACCATGTTTGGGGTCCTCGGTACTGTTCTGGGTAGGCTGAACAAGAATTACAGCAGGCTATTTCAGCACTGAGGTGAAGTTATGTTGGAATATTGCTCCTGTGGGGGCAGAGGTGTACTGCCAATTGGCATCAAGGCGAGTTCTCAGGGAGCCCTGCAGCTCTGTAGAAATGCACCGGGCTGCTCTGTGTGTGCCGTGCAGTCTCAGGGCACTGCAAATTACTGAAGAAATAAAAGAGCAACTCCTGTAGCTTTTAGCATTACAGGTGGTGCAGACATGAAGCCTGTTCCCATAAGCACACGAGGATAATGCTAAAATCTGGGTATTTCCCTGCTGTTTGGCCCAAAGGCCGGGTCCCCTAGTCTGCAGCTGCAGTGATGCTGGTGCTGGGGCCACTGGCTCTTGTTGCAGCTTAGCTACTGCTCAGCTGGGCAGGAACATGGACTTCTTAGCAAATGCTTTAAAAACAGGAAGATATTGATACAATCTTGGTTTTCTTCTGCTTGTTCTTTTTAATATGAGTGGGATGGATTTCAGTCTGGTTTGAGCGTGAAAAGCAGGTTTTGGCTGATGAGGGTTTTACATTCCGAACTCCCATGGGTTGAGGCTGTTACCAGCACATTGTACTTCGGTTGTTGAAAAAGTCACGGAGCAAGAGGAAACTGCCCATTTTTCATGTGTTATCTGGTGGCAGCTGTAAATCCAGCCCTTCAGCTGCCCCTTCACAGCCACCATGGCACTGTGTACCCCCGGCCCCGAGGGAGAGATCCGGGCGTGCCCCGGGCGCCGAGGGGAGAGATCGGGGTCTGCCCCCGGAGAGATCCGGGTGTGCTCCGGCCCCGAGAGAGACCTCAGTGTGCCCCGGGCCCCGAGGGGGAGGTCCGGGCGTGCCCCGGGCCCCGAGAGAGACCTCAGTGTGCCCCGGGCCC
>VXBR01000356.1:719320-734406 GCA_013400215.1 Cisticola juncidis
TGGGCAGGTGATGGGCAGAGGTTTGGAGACAGGGGAGATGTGCTCAGGGGCTGGGAGAGGCTGGTACCCGCTGCCCAGGAGGCCAGTTCGTGCCCTGGAGCTGGGTGGGCAGCTGGCATGGTGTCTGCAATCCCCTCTGCCCCCTGAGCTCCTCTGGAGCTGGCAGGAGCCGTCTGTGCTTGGGGAGCCCTCCCTTTGTGCTTTTTAGATCTCTGCCCCACTGAGGGAGTTATTTGGGAGCTAAGGCCATGGGGCTGTTTTGTGCATTCTGGGCCTTTCTCCTGCATTAATGTGCTGCAGGGTTTAGTGTGCCGAGGCTGCCGGGCTCCCTTCCCCACCACCAGTAAATACATGGATCAAACACAACATTTCTTTAAAGGTAAAGAGCTGAAAAAAAAAAAAATCTCAGCAAGCCTCATGCAAATGAGCCTGCCTTCTCAATACAATTTCCCAGAAATACCAACACAGAGCAGGTCTTTGTAATGTGATAAATCAGCTGAAGCAGCAGGAATTTAACTGAAGGAATAGCAACTTTTTTTGAGCACCTCTGGAGGTTAATTGATGAAAGGATTTTGAGTTGATAAACACAACAGGAGGATTTGGATGTTTTCTCTCAGATGAAAACCTGTATAGTCTGTGCTGCAAGATATTTATTTAACAAGAACTGTAAGTATGAACGCTGAAGACAGTAATTTCTCCTCCTGAAAAAAAAACAAGTCTTTATTTCAGTCTGATGTATCCCACTATCACTGTGACATCCCAGATAACTCCAGATCCCTTCAGGGGTTTGGTGTTTAGATACATGTACATGCTAATCCATGAGGTAGATGGAGCAGGGAGATGACCTCTGAGCTGTGAATCCCCATGGATGGGAAGCAAACAAAAAGGAATGGACTAAGGCCACTCTGCAATATGAAGCTGGCACATGGTGATGATAAACAGTCAACACTGGCACAACGCTGTTGTTTAGCTTTCAACTGAGTTAGTCTTGCTGCTACCACTGGGAAAACTAATAACATAACAAATGAAACTATTGTTCAGTTTCATTAAAAAGAAATCTGATAAGATGGGGAAAATTGAATTAGCCAATCTCAATAGAGTTGCTGCTTGTTGGAGCAAAAGCAATATCATCTCTAATAGAATATGTCCCGGATAGTTTTGGCTGGTCCATGCAGCCATGCAGGGCGAGTTGTGCGTGCAGATGCTGGCACAGCCACGCAGCAGCTGATGGAGCATCAGTGGGTCTGCACTCTGCAGCTCCAGCAGCAGCTCCACGGCCAAGGCTGGCACTGGTGCTGGCTGGATCAATGGGATGAACTGATTTCTCTTGGCACAGCAGGCTGAGGCTTCCTTCCAGTGAGGCTGTGGTGCCCTGCTCTGTGTGGACCCTCCCCTGGAGCTTCTCAGCCCCAGTCCCTTGCTCTGGCCATGGCTGTGGCCACTCTGCCAGGGTCAGGGACCACCTGGATTCCTTTTTTTAAAATTCAGCTTTGGAAACCACGGTGAAAGGCTTTGATGCCCTGACCTTTTGATGCTCCAGGGCAGTGCTGGTTTTGCTGTGGCTTTGTGACTCTCCTGGCAGAGCCCAGCAGGGCAGTGCTGCCCATAACTGTGCACTCTGTGCCACTGCCAGCCTCAGTTCAGGAGGGTGAAACCCTTGCATCTCTTAGTGGTGACTCAGAGAGCTGACACCTGAAATACCCAGTGCCTGCTGGGTTTGTTGGATAGCAGAGCTGTGGTGATAACACAATTCACAAGCAGATAATACAATGCCCAGCCTTGTTCCTGGGAGCTGCTTGGGTTCCTCAGCCCCCCAGCACAGCCCACTGACACCTGCAGGGTGGGCTGGCAAGCCACATTTCGTATTTCTAGGGCTCCTAAGGACCAAGAGATTGCAGAAATGTCTTGGGCACCTTTGGTTACCTAAGATCCAAGAAATTGCAGAAATGTCCTGGGCACCTTTGGTCACCCTGTGAGTGCAGTTGGGCTGGGGGATGTTGATCATCTCGTTTGCCCAAGAATAAGAATTCAGTGCTTTTTGGTAGAAGTTGAGGGGAAAGGGGACCAAGTGAGACTTTGTGTTTGTTTTTTTTTTTTCTCCCATAGTTTTGAAGGACAGAGAGGTGCTAGATTACAAGAAGGGAATAATGGAAGAATTCTGTGTTTTTTAAACAAATATGGTAAGTGCAGTCTTTGAGGCAGTGTGGAGGGGGGGATGAGGCACAGGGGGCACAGAATTCAGGGATAGTACACTTTAGATAGGATAAATATATTTTATATGTAACATAAATTCCTCCATATTCTGTTTGGCCCCAAACATGATATTTAAGGAGATTAATGTGAATATTTTCAGTGACTTACCTAGCTAGCATTGAACTCCTTTGACATCTCAATATCAGAGTGTCTCAGAATTCAGTTCCATTTCCTTATTTCTTCTTAAATATTATTATTTAATTATAATTTAATTCAGAATTAGAGAATTACAAACATTGATTTTATTCTGCTAGAATTAATTTTCCAGAGCTGCTTTTTCTTGTTGCTGTTTTAGTAGGCTTCTGGCTGGCTTCTACTAATCAAAACAGGGTTGCTATAAAGAGGTTTTCTTGTTCCTTGACATGGTTTTCTGGGGACTTTAAAGCACTGCAGTGGCTGTTTGGTAATGCTCTATTACTTGTAGCACCTTCTAAAATATCTCTTATGTCATCTCATTCTTGAAAAAGTGGTGCACTCTGTTCAGGTTTAAATAATATGTTATCAGATTCAAAAGCTTACTGTCCTCAGATGATCAGAGTGAACTACTTCATTTTCAGTATGTGAGGAAATGAAACATTTTGTAATAGAAACTTAAATCTCCTGCCTGTGGAATGAAATGACCTTGTGTGGTACAAGATTTACATTTAAGCCAATGGGCACTAAAACCTGCTATGCACAGCTTTGTATTTCCAACTAGCTGTAACTCCATTTTGTAAAATCAAAATGGAAATTGTATCCTGAACATTTTTATTTTAGTGGATTTAAATATAGCCGTGTAAATAAAACTATTGGATGGCAGAGAAAAAGAGATTTGAAGAGTAATATGTTGGAGAGAGTGAGGATGTGTGGAAACTGTTAGAGAGAAAAGGTTCTTGAGCTGCCAGTGGGATGTTCCTGAAATGTGAGGCAGCAGTGGGGAGATGGGGATGAGTAGAAGTTTGTGAAATTGGAAAACAGCTGGAAAAGGCTCCCAGGAGGCTGCTCCATGGCAGCCTGTGGCCCTGGCAGCAGCCACAGGCTCTGCTAGAACATGTGTGCAAGGACTTCAAAAATATATTTTTTTCTAGGTGATAACCTTTGACAGTGCTATTAACTCCTCTTGCATGTGTTAAAGGGCCAACTGAGGCCCTTCTTTTGCATTTTTTCTGACTGGTTTGGTCTGCAAAGGTGTGACTGACATTTAAATGTGATTTGAATCTTGGTGCATAACTCTCCTGCTGTTACTGGTGAGGGTGGGGAGGATGAGCTGTTGTGGTTCAGGCTTCAGCTGTGTGCTGGGGAAAGAGGCTGTTAGGAACACAAATCCAACAAAATGCTGCTGCATCAAGGCAGGTTTTGTTACAGGAGACAGAAAATGTGGTTTCTCTTGGAGACTTTTATTTTTTTTAAGTTATTGGAGGTACAAGGGCATGTGTGAATGGGCAGTGCTTGTGAATGTCACAACTGAGGTACCTTCCTATTTCTAGTGCTGACGTGGAGTCCAATATTCCCTTTGATTATAGTGCTGCAGCTTTTGTAACTTTGGAGAAACTGCTCTGCTGGGAGAGAAAATAAAGCAAGCTGAGGTTTTTTAGGCATACTTAAAGTAAAAACTGAAGAAAGTAAGGCAGTGATTTGCCTGTAAGGCTTCATGAACATCACAGTTTTTCAAAAGCTTTTTCACATGATTTTGAAATATTTTGACCTGAAGCAATGTAATCTTGATAGATACACTTGATTTCCTATCAACATTCTTGGCATGATTTTTATTAACTGGGCCTATGGCATCTTTAAGGAACATTCCCTTACTTAAGAGCTGCTCAGCTGCAGATGGAGGCAGCTTTTGTGAAAGGGAGTTATTGTTAATGTGTGGTGAAGTTATGTTAATATATGATGACATGGTAATTTGTTATTAAGTAATGATAGTTGAAGAGCTTTGTCTCAGCTGAAACCAGGAGGAAATTCATTCTTTCCTCTCGCTTCTTCTGTGTTTGCTACATCTTTTCTATATCCAGTTTGCTTTTTCAGCAATACCATTTCAGAAGCTTTTAGAAATAATGGCCACATTCACATTGAATTGTGAATTCAGAGGTTGATAGAAGGTGCTCCCTCAGCTTGCTTGGGAATCTCAGGAAATCCAGCTGCTGTTGGGAGATGCTTTGTGTGCTGTGAGAGACCCCATCCTTCTGATGGGGAGCACACAGCAGATCCTGGCAGTGCATGACTGCTAAAACATTACTGAGCTAGCAAAATCCAGACTCATGTCCTGGGCTCCACTGCAGCATTTTCATTTATTGCATCCTGCAGCACAGGTAACCAGTTTAGCTGTGCAGTCACATTGCATTTCCTGCCTAAACCACACACTTTTAAACAACAGACTTTACTGTAGTTGGTAATTGCCAAATCAAAAAAAAAAACCAAAAAGTGTATGTGTATTTATTTTATGGACTAAATGTTTTCTTATTGTGTGCTATACTTGTATGTGCTCCCATGAAGAGAATAAGGATTTTGGTACCTCTCTTGGCTGGGCATTGTTACTCATTAGCCTAAACCTGAGCTTAAGCTTTCTCTGCCATGACTGTGTAGTTCCTTTTCCCAGCCTCTCTGGCCAGGTGCTCCCTTAGCTGTCTGGGGGGCAGCAGTCCCCTAAAAAGGCATTTTTGGGCTCAGGGACCAGCCTGCCTTGTGCAGCCATCCCCAGCCTCCAGACCTGAGCATCAAAAGATCATTTTCCTGTACATTGGTTACACCAGCAGGACCCAGTCCTGTCTCTGCTTGTCACTGTGGAAGTTCTGGCAGGACAGAGGACCTGAGGAGCTTCTCCTGTAGCTCCTGGACAGTGGCAACACAAAAAGAATCCTTTCTTTAAATGGGAAGTATGTACCTTTAGGTTAAAGAGTGAGCTTACGAAGTAGAGGGTAAAGCACAAAGCCCTATCCAGACAGTTCTTTGTCTCTTGTTTTTATTTTTTTTTCACAATGCTTGGGAGTAGTCAGCACAGCCAACTTCCTCTCCTGGTTAAGGAAGAACTGCTGACCTCCATTGCTAAATACTTTTGTGCATTAGCTGGCAACTCTTCCCTCATCTTGCTGTTTGAACTTTAGGACTTAAATAGATTAATTTCCTTTGATCCTATTGTTTATGAAAGTGGGGTTTTTTTAAAACAAATAAACAAACAAACAACAACAACACCATTAAAGAAAAACAAAACAAAAGAAAACACCTTCCAACTCTATTTTATTTTATCAATGGCTTTGCTAAGATTGCTTTGCAGATCTTTGCAATTTCACTGTACACACATTGCTGGTCTGTTTTAGCTCAGAACCACTCCTTACACAGGCAGTCTGAGCACCCAGAGTGTTTGGAAAGAAATAGTAAATAGGTGTTGGATAACAATGTGTGTACCAAATTTGCCTCTGTGGCTAAATCCTTCCCATGGATAATGCATATATGTTAAGAGGAGGAGAGGCCTCTGCTGCTTTAAAATTAAAACCTGTTTTTTAGCAGAGTAAACAAGCTCCCGTGGCTGTTACCTAGATGATGCACTAATTGGGAATGCAAGCATTGTGTGGAATAAATAACACAAAGGCATCTTGATAACTCCTGTCTGCTGGTCCATTAGGGTGTTGTGCTGGGAGGGCTGTGAAGAAACAGGGCACACAACTTCTCACAGCTACACTTTGTACTCCAGGTAACTCTAATGCAAATGAGGGAGAAATTGGTGACATTAGACTAATAGCACTGCTTAGTCTGTAATATCTCCACTTAATAATGACTCCGTAGTTAAAAATTTCAGATGAAGGCTGAAAACTGTTTGCTCCACAGGAGGCCTCATGGCTTTGTGTCTTCTGTTTTCCTGAAGTGAATATTCAGGCTGAGACAAATCAGGGAATACAATGAAACCAGATAACCACCTAATGTTTCCAGGGGAAAGAGCACTCTGTGGCACAAACAGCAGTTGCACTGAGGGTTCTTGAATTACAGCGTGTTGATGTGTCCGTGTAAAACAAATATAGGCAAATTTAAGTCCAGAGCCATCTGTAAAGTGAGACTTATATTTAGAATTCTTCTCCCATAGATATTCTTCCAGTCACCTTATGTGGAAATTTAGGCCACAACAGGGACTGATTCCTTTTGCCAACATGTCCAGCTCCCACTTCAATGCTGTAAGAAAAGCCGAGAGGCAACTAATATTTATGTTTTATTGCAGTCCTATAGCACTGTAATAGTAATCAACAGTGGAGAGCAGAGGCATAGCCCAGTTGGCTTCTAATTGATAATCCAGATTCAAGTAAAACAGATTTCTAAACCAGATCAACTCCTGTTGAATAAATGACTGAGGCTCCAGCATACATCCTGCCTGTGCAGTGATGAAATGGCTGCACTCCTGGTTGCCTCTCCATTTGTGATTTGTCCACAGTGATGACAAACTCCTTTTAGCTGAGTGCACTGCTCGTGGTGCAGGTTCCTGTCAAGGTGAGTTTGATTCATTTTACCTTATTGCACCCAAGTTTAAATCATGTCATTTCTATCCGTGGCTACATGTGGTTGATTTGTGGCACATGTCTAACTGGAGAATACATAACATAAGATTGATTAGAATAGCATTTCTAAGAGTGTAATGATAACTTTTTATGGCTTTCAACTCTGTCATTGTGCTGGTGTCACAGTGTTCTGAAAGGGGGTGGGGATCTCACACGTCACACTCTGCAGGGAAAAAAGGTGGGAAGAGGAGTAAAATTCAAAAGAGCTGGGAGGAAATCACATTTCATCATTAGGTTTGTCTGTAATGTAAAAACTGTCAAAATATACAGGTATTTTAGTGCACCCTACAGAAAATAACATATTCAAGGTAGCCCCATAAAGGGCTGCCGAGGAGGAAACTGAAACCTGCATTATTTGAGTGTTAATGAAATGGAGATTTTAAGTATCTGGATTTTGGAAGGCTGGTTTTCATGTTGCCTTTGATGTGCCTGCATGAGGTGTGATTTCTGCCTGTGACCATCTTTTCAGATGACACAATGGTTCCACTTTTGAAAGCTGTGAGTGATTTGGGTGAACATTTAAAGGCATTAGAACTACCAGGATTCCACTGGATGGTCTTGGTGGTATTTTCAACCAAAATGATTCTTTGGTTGCACAAAATGCAGGAGCTGATGTTGGTTAACTGTGATGGGAATTGTGCTTTTCAAATGTCCCCTGTGAGCAGCAGGTGCTGCTTTGACAGAATCCCCCACTGCTCTGTTTGTGATCAGCTTGTGGCTCCAAATGCCAGCAAACCACAAAGAGTAACAAGATACACCTTGTCAGGGATCATTCAAATACAGTGATCTTGTTTTCACTCAGCATTAACTGGGCCTTCCTGTTTGTATAGCAGTGTTTGCAAGTACTGCTTGTAAGCTGGATAAGTTAATTAAGCTCTTGAAATAATGTGTACAATGCTTGAAATTAAGAGCAGATTTGATTTGTCCTAACAAAGGCATTGGGGACTGGATTGTCATGTCCTTTGAAGTTACAGTGATCACAAAACCACACTGACCATTAATTGAGGGCTAATGGCAGATATTACTATTTGGAACTAATTGCTGGTTGGTATCTAAATACGTGTGTATATATCTATATCTATCTATCTATATATGTATATATAACCATGCACCCCAGGCATTTAAATCAAGTGTCTGGTTTCACAAACACTGATATTGTTTCTAAGATACCTTTCCTAGTTGTTTTCCAAAATTCTACAGAATATTTCCTGAGAGATGCTTCCTGCTGTTGGTGGCGTTTCCCAGCTAGGAATGGTTCAAAGAGCTGTTCTTGTTGAATTTTTGGTTTGTGTACATTTTAACTGCTGCTCCAGTCAGTGTGTAGATGCTGCTTCAATTTAATTGAAACTTGTTTTTTGAAAGAATTGGGAATGAGTAAAAATCTGTTTTCACTGGCTTAGTTCATGCTGATAAGCAAATTAAAAGATTTGCTGTCCTGAACACAGAGAGGGAGAAGATTCAGTATTCTTTGTACCTCATGGCCAAACAATTCTGAAATACTCATCAAGCTGCAAGGAAAAAATTCTGTGTTTGAAGGTGCTGACCTAACTCCTGTCTCACTTGTACCTGCCCCCTTCTACCAAGGCTTTCTGAGCCTGCTCAAGGTGGGAAAGCATCACCTCTGCATGGCAGAGCATGCATTGCCTCTGAGGAGTCAGGGGCTGCAAAATGCTTTGTTTTACTGGGAGCTCCAGCCAAGGAGCTTCCCAAAACTACAGAAAAGCACTTTTTTTGGCAGTTGATGTTTATAAGTTAAGTGCAGCATCAAATGGGAAGGTTGGGCAGGGAGGGCTGGATTATGGACAATTATATTGTTCCAGGGAGATCTGGGATTGATGCTTGGTTTTGATTAAATCTGTTCACTGTTCAAGGAAAATTAAGTTCTACTTGCCCAAATTATTTATGGTATGGACCACGTGCCTTGCATCACATACTCTCTCTGGTCACTGAGTGATAAATCCATGTGATAGAGGTCTCTAAAATGCATGGGAGTTGCAGCAGGGAGTGAAAAAAGGTAAGAGAGAGGGAATAGGGCAGAAAGCCAGTCTTGATGAGGTGGTTTTTTTTTTTTGTTTGAATGCTTTGAGAAAATAATCTGAGCAATGTCCCAAGGAGGAGAAAAAAAATAATCAAAGGCCAGTTTTGCAAATATCTGTGTGATTTTGTAGCATTTTTCAAGCTGGTGTGCAGTGTTTGCATGCCTGCCTCTGCTCAGGGCCCTTCAGGAGGCTGCTGGAATTGTCCCCTTGGGGCTGGTGGTGTGCAGCTCCCTCCAGAATCACTTACTGAGCACTCAGGTGACTTCAGCTGCTCTTCTCTAATTACTGATGGGAGTGGGAGGGGACCCTCTGGATTTCAGCTGAAGAGCTGATCTCTCTCAAGCTAAGCATCACTTCATAGTAAATTCAGTTACTTTTGTTTTGTTCTGTTTGTTTTTAAAGAGGGAGGAGGAAAATAATGGTATCACATTCCCTTAGTAAAGGCAACACTTTTTGGTCCTATTTTCACTGTGCAAGTTGGTAGGAAATTGAGTTCAGAGTACTGAGGACACAGTTCAGGTGTTTTGAACCCTAATGTACCTGATTTACTGGGGGAGAATAATGAAGCAGATTAGCCTCAACTGCTGGAATAGTTTCACTCTATTGAATTGCATCAGTTTTAGACAACTGGGTTTGAACTGTGACATGTGAGATGGGATGTTGTAAATAGCAGGGCTGTGTGCACAGCACAGCCCCCTCCTCATCCTGCCTTTCCCTCTGAGCCTTTCCAGCTTAGAATTCAGCACAAGCTCCTTTCCCACCAGTGAGAATGAATTTTGATAATCCTGGAACATCTAGATGTCTGAACTGCAACTCCAAGCTGCCCAAGCCTGAGGTGTATCTTTTTGGAATTTCCATTATCTACATCTTACATGACCTATGCAGTTCATGTAGTAGTTTGTTTCCAATTAAAATTTTAAGTTGTAAAAAAAAAGTACCAGAGAATTTGCAGTGATTCTACAAGGGACAGGAGAACTAGTTCAGGCAAAATAAGATTCAATTCAAGCGTGGGTAGGTTTATGGGATTGTAAGGTTTTAGTTTTATTCTCACACTCCTCTGTAATTCCTAATTTTGGACAGAACAGATGGACTGAAATTCTCTCTCTTCCCTTGTTTCCCTTCTGGGAAAAACATGTTTGCAGGGACAGATTCACTGGTATAATTGAAGTAGAGAACAGGTCTGCTGCATTTCTGACCAACTGAAATCCAGAATAAAACAAGAAAATTAGGTTTACATATAGTAACTAAAGGATAAAAAATATCCCCTTAAAAAAAGCATAACCAACATAGGTATAAGGATAACTCAATAAAGAAAAGGGAATGATACAGGTGTGTTGAGTAATGCTGGATAAAACAAAGAGTTCTCCTCTGAGGTGCCTTAGGGTTTCTGTGCTGGTGATGCAGATGGTGCAGGTGTGTTTACCTGGGCTCTGGCTGAGTTCAGGGCAGCCCATGCTGGTCCAGGAACCCCCTGCACCCGTGGGTGCCCAGACTCTGCACCTGCACAGGGGC
This sequence comes from Cisticola juncidis, assembly GCA_013400215.1. Classification (NCBI taxonomy): domain Eukaryota; kingdom Metazoa; phylum Chordata; class Aves; order Passeriformes; family Cisticolidae; genus Cisticola; species Cisticola juncidis. The sequence continues at coordinate 729,648 of VXBR01000356.1, forward strand.
TCAGCTCGGGTCCAGGTGAGCACAGGGGCTCCTGGCCCTGGAGGGGGCTCCTGGCCCTGGAGGGGGCTCCTGGCCCTGGAGGAGCTCTTGCCACAGAGCCTGGGAGGTGGCACAGCTCAGGGCTCATCAGCCCCACTGGGGCTGTATCACTGCAGGACACCAAATAAACCACTCTGATGCTGTGATTTCTCAGAAGGCAAGAAAGAGGGATGTATTCAAAATGTAATTTTTTATATACTATTTACAGAGACCAATATGATTGGATGGCAAAGTTACCACTTCTTGAACTGTATTGGTTAAACTGGAGGGTTATCAAGAAGTCTTTCTTCTAAAAGGAACGAATAACAGAGATATAATTAACAAAATGTTTCTTCTTGTTTACAGCAAATTGCTTAGGAAAGGAATTTCACAAACCAAAACATCCCTAAGCATGAAATCAAAGCTACAGAGGTGTTGAGCCCCACAGAGGTCTCTGCCCTGCCAGCCATAGCAGCTGGGGTTCCTTTGTGGCTGGGGACACAAACAGTGTCAGCCCCAGGCTTGTAGCACAGCCACCACCCTGTGTGGACACCCCCTCGGTCACAGCAGACTCAGGCAAAGGTAAGAGCATTCAGCTTTTATCATGCTCCTGTGCAAACACTTGGGTGTGAGATCCTTGGGAGGACTTCTAAACCAAGCTGGGCTCAGGAGCTCTCTGGAGCTCAGAGTAGTTGGAGACTGAGAAAGGACCCAAAGAAGGTGTCAGACAGGCTGAGACTGCTCCTGTTGGTGCCTGGTTACAGCTGGCACTGCAGGCTGGGCTGGATGAACCCCTGCCTGAACCAAGATAATCAATATATCTTTGCCATTATAGCACAAAATGCACCACAAGATTGAAATCCTGAAAGGCAAACTCCTTCCAACTACTGGATTTAAATGTTAGTAAATAGCCATATACAGCAGAGAAAGGAATAATTATTATGTAGCCACTCTGCTAGGTAAGAAAATTATTTCACAATCCCTTTAATGCTTACACGCTGGCCAGCTGGCTTGGTTACTGCAGGTAAGAGAGGCTACTCTATTCCTCTAACAACTTGTTTTCAGTCAAGCAAGCTAGATTTTTGCAAGATCAATATGAGATGAACAGAAAATATTTGATTACCTCAGGAGCTGTCAGTGTCTGACTTTTTTCTAAGCTGACATAAATAACACCTGGGGCAGCAAATGTACATGCTTCTGCTTTCTATTTCTGAACATTATTCATGGACTGAAACTTAGCTTGAAATTGAAACAATAAGAGTTAGAATTCTGGAAAAGCACCACTTCAATTTGGAGCAGAGAAACACCAAGCTGCCAGCTGGAATCAAGATTCTCAGCACACAGAAGGCAGAGAGCATGTGTAGCATGATGCAAAGTACAGTGAAACTTGCTTGTAAATCACACTGCCTTTTAAAATTCAAGTCCTTCTCTCTGGCAGAGTAGAATGCTGCTGAAGTATTGCCCCATGCCTGGAATTATAGCACCTAAAAAATATTGCTGTTTGTTCATGCTGTGAGAAAGGTGAACCAGGCAAATTGAGAAGAAATTGTCTGTGCTGTACCTCTGGGGTGGGTGCTGCAGTCATTTTTGCCCCTTGCTTGTGCCCCCACCTAGACAAGAATTCTAAAATTTCCGAGTGGTTTAAATATCAGATGTTATTACAAAGCCTGAAATGGCTCACAAAAGGTTACTGTCTTCACACCTGCTGTACAGGTGCTTGCACTTCTGCTTGGTAAATCCTCAGAGCAGGAACAACAAGAATACAATCCTACAATCTCTATTCTGTGCTCTGAAAGTGCCTTTAAAATGCAGCAGTGTTTCCTACCCAGCAATTGTCCCCAACAACCTCTCGAGATCTGAGCTATTAAATACCAGTGAATGAGTACATGTGCTGTGGCCTTTAACCTCATCTTTGGGTTATCATTTCTGGTGTTTCTTTCAATAACTTTGCCAGTTTCTTTTTTTTTTTTTTTTAAGCTGCCAGTGAGTTGTTTTTTTGTTTTTGTCTTGCTTTTTTTTAGAGCTATGTCTCACATTTTGGGCTGTATCCCCAGGATAGAAATACTTACCTTTTCTTTCATATCTCATGTGCAATTTGTTGGCTCTGACAATTCCTTTCATTCTGAAAAAAATATTGCTTTAGAGAAATCAGTTTTAAAACCCAGCAGCAACTCAGACTATTTTTGTCTGTAGCCATTCCAAAGAAGTACCCGTTGCCAACTTGTCTCAACAGCAATCAGCACCTCCAGGTAATGGCTCCTGACACACTTTGGTAAAAAATGTTGCTGAAATCTCATGATCTGGCTCTTCTTTTTAGGCAAACAAAGAAAAATGCTGGAGGAGAGGAAAGATGGAGGAGTTGACTCCCTCCCCCTTGGAATAGGAGCTGTGAGAAGGGATGAGGGGATGTCAGTGTGGGATGCTGGCCTTGCTGGGGACGAGGACAGGGATGGAGCTGTCACCTCGGGTTAAGCCATGGCTCACTGCCACCCACGCTGGCTGTGCTCTGAGCAGGGTAGAAGAACTTCAACTTCCCAGCCTCACTTCCCTGGGTAGTGTCAAGGAAGGTAAAAAAAAAAAGGAAAGAAGCTTGTTCGTCAATGTTAAGAGAGTAAATAAAAAATTAACTAAACCTTTCCCATCTGCTGTGCTGATAAATTTCAAACTGACCCAGCGGTTTTTAACCGCTGTTGTTTCGTTTCCAGGTTTTTGAGTAAAGGTTTTTAAAAGTCCTTAAAAATGCAGCTTGTGTGGGTGGGGAGGCAGGGATGCAATCAGATTTTGTCCCTTCTTGCCCAGGAGGCAGCTGAGGGAGAGGGAGCAGAGGCAGCAGTACCTGCAGTACCTGGGGAGAAGCTGTGGTCACTGCTCTGAGGGACAGGAGAGCTGGTTCAGGCAAAATAGGATTCAATTCAAGCATGGGTGGGTTTATGGGGTTGTAGGGTTTCCCTGCATGTAGGGCTTGTGGGGATTCTTCCTCTTCATTTTCATGGGACAAAGCTTTGGCCCCAAGAGCCTCACAGCCTAAAGCTGAAGGTGCTCCACAGCAATGTCTGGCACAAAGAGGTCCTTCATTTTTGGTCTATTATTCCAGACATAATTTGTAATCAAATAAAAGTCATGATTGATATTCTCTGATAATGACTTGTCTGATCTGAACTGAACAGGTTCTCCCTTTGCAAGTGGCTAGAAGGTTACAGGCGTTTTTTATTATTTTTATTATTTTTAATTTTTTTTTATTTATTATTTTCTTATTAACTTTGGCAATTTTATAGAAAGCCTCTGAACTGTCTTTAAACCAGTGTGGAGGGGTGGTGAGGGATATATTTAGTGCAGGTGATGCCTTCAGTTTTAGCTCTCCTGTATTTCAGGCTCTGTGCTGCCCAGGGTGCAGCTCTGAGCTCACACTCAGGGTCACTCAGCTCTGCACAGAGCAGGGACACAAAACAAATCCTTTTCCTGCTGAAGACCAAGGATGAGTACAAGTTTCAGCCCCAAAGCACAAACAAGGGTGGGCTGGAGGGAGGAACAAGAAGGATGGGACCTCACAGCCTGGAGCTGGAATTGGACAATTAAACCCCAAAGTGCAAATGGACCAAAACTTATAAAAGTATGAGACCTTGTGACCATTTTGGGTCCATTTTGGGTCCATTTTGGGTCCATTTTGGGTCCACCTTGGGTGTAGCCCTGGCCAGGCTCTTGTCTTGCCCAAGGTGTACATTTAAAAGTCTTTAAACAAATCCCTCCTTTACTCTCCAGCTCTGTGCCAGGCCAGCCTTCCCAATCATCCCAGTGTTTGGAGGTGAGCTGCAGGCTGAGCTCTGCTGGCAGCACCCCCAGGCAAGCAGAGGCCATGGGGAGCTGCCCCTGCCCAGCCAAGGAGCTCTGGTGTCCCCCAGGTGAGGGACACTGGGGTGGGAGCCAGTGACCCCCACACTTCTGCACATCTGGACTGTGATGGGATAAAATCCCAGGATGTGCTTTGGTCAGGGTCCCTCCTTGCAGGCTCCAGCTTAAGCTGCGATTTTGTTATTTAGTTATTGCACTGAATTATTAAATTATTGTAATGATCAGGACATCTGAGACTCTGCTGGGGGAAACCTGGGGCTGAGCAGGTGGGGAAGCACCTGGTCTGACTATGAGGGGGCTTTGGTGAGTTAGACTGGATAAACTGGAGTTTCACCTGCTTTTAACAGCTCAGGATTTTCAAGTGAACTTGTAATTCAGAGTTTTTCTATGTTAAAAACTTTCTTGAGAGATTAAGTAAATCAGGTTTCCAGGGGAACATACACAAGAAGACCTTTTTAGCCACCAAAAAAAGCTGTTAGAATAAACTGAACCTATTCAGCAGCTTGCAATTAATCAGACTAATAATGTTCATTATATCCCAGCCCCTGCAAGCAATTTTGCAAAGACAAACCAATGCCTGCCCTGTGTTTGGACAGATCTCAGGCTTGAGCAAAATGCAAAGTTCAGCTGCTAAAGAGCTGTACCTGGATCTGGCACTGCCAGAAGGACAAAACTTTTTCAGTCTACTCTGGACCCATTTTGGGGTGCTACACATGGGATGGAGAAGGCTCCTCTGAGGTGCCAGCATTTGGTTTATATAGGAAATACAAAATTAAGTTACTTTTCCTTTCCCAGATACTATCTATTTTGTGGTGGTTTTTGTTTTGTTTTGTTTGGGGTTTTTTTTCCTTGGTTTTTTTTTCCTTTTTTTTTCTTTTTTTTCTTTTTTTTT